>LPNX010762955.1:2215527-2244018 GCA_001517045.1 Pseudotsuga menziesii
AACTTGTTTCCATTGTAGATGCAGCACTGACTACTGCATCAACCATCCCTGCAAGGTTTTCAACAGTAAACTCTGGCTCCTGATGCAGTAAACATGCAAATCAAACTTTAACAAAATATTTTATGCACTGGATTTCAAGTTAACCAAGAAATATCATCGAAGGATGGTATCAGTATCTCCATGGTCATGGACAACTTCACTCTTTCTAGGAGTAGGTCGTCTCATATACACTTGACCCTTGTTCACATATGGCCTATAAGGAGATACAACTCCAGGAAATGCTCCAGGTGTTTCGGTACCAGCCTATAGTCAACAAGAGTTCATGTAGCTAGACATGGATGATTCAACGAACATACATGTATTTAAAAAATGACATTTTTTAAATGTTTAAAATGTTTACCTCCATCACTAGTTCCCCTCATGTAGGATCTGGCATCTGCCCAGATATTTACTGGGTCGATATGACCATGGATCCTACCTCCATCACTGCTTTCCCCCGTGAAGGATCCGGCATCTGCAAGTTTAATAATTGTAAATATTAGACCGTAGATAACATTAGTGAACTAACATGCACAGTATATGGAAATTAACAATTTAACAAGTATTAAAAAACTGAAATTTTAAAATGTTTACCTCGATGTGAGATACAGGATCAGTGGATGGAATGTCCTGCCCTTGTGTAGAGTGTGGGACATGATACTCTGGGGCGTCACTGCCGGCATAAAGCATCAACTGAAAGTTCACAAAATTAATATATTAGCTCAAACTATACATATGTGTACAAAGAGGAAAATAAATGAAGACTTTATTACAATTAACCATATACTTACATCACTCAAAAACCCATTGAAGACAACATCTGACGAAAGACCATAGCATGGACGACCACACGATGTGCACTCGTGAGGCTCAAAAGTAGGCTGGGAATGTGCTGATGGTGCTGCACTAGTAGATGGTCCTGCAGTAGATGGTCCTACACCAGTGGGTGTTACTGCACTAGAAGATGGTCCTGCACCATGAGGACCTGGTGTATGTACCACACCAGGGACAGATGTCCCTTCCTCACCCATATGTTGAACCATAGTGCTATGGCGAACAACGACCCGTGCCAAACTCAAAAATGCCTCACGTGTCTGTGGAATAACATGATGTACAGGTGGGACATCTGGCCCAGGAAACTGCCTGCGAGGTGTAGGGATAGGGAGATCAACGTCTCGAAGCCTGGCATTGGGTCGGTTTTGGGGCATCCCCCCACCGATCCCTTAAAACTCCAATATATCAAAATAGTTTACATGTTTGCCCAACATGAACTCTGCATACATCTTCCGAAGGAAGTACAATGGGATTTCACTGTTGTTGTGTGGTGGCATATCAACAACCATATACCATCTGTCCATCCAGTTATCAACAAATGGTTGATATGTGCACCACTCGATAGAGATATGTGGCATGTTTGCATTTGGGATTTCCCCCGTGCGAGGGTCCCTAAACAATGAAAATATATGCTCTTTGGTGATTTTCAACTTTTTTATTGCATTGTAGCTAAGCCCATCAGCGTACTCACGTCTTTTTCTTTCTCTATATGAAGTAATATCATATAGTATGTTGTTTGAAAACGTGATAGTCTCAACAATTGCATCCAAAGTGGATGCAAGTGAACGTCGAATTTTATCACCACCACTAAAAGCAGTACTCAAACCTCTCAACTGGGCAAGCTCAATCAATATTTCTGCATTAGTGTCCATAGCCGCAACTGCAATAAAAAAATCAATAAGAAAATAATTAGAAATGTATACATGGTATATAATGACATCTCTTCAAAATTGAAAATTGTAAATTAAGGAAAACATACACAAACTTAAGTTTGACTAATTTTTCAAACATAAAAAACTATAAACAATAATTAAAGTTTAACACTTTTAATTTTATTTTGTATCTTTATGGTATTGATTTTTTCTTACATAGGTGTTACTGGAAAATATATTCAACATATCAATTAAATCATTGGCGTATGGTGGATTCCCTAGCCCCACCAAATCAAATGTCTTTGAGAAAATTGTTAGAGAAGCACAAAATAATATGAAACAAGAAAACTCATTCAGTTGAGAAGTTATGGAATGTATTTACCTTGACATCATAAATCCACTAAAACATGACCACCTCAAAAACTATTAAAAACCTAATTTCCATTATGTTTGATGCATAAACAAAACATACACAATTATCATTCTCTAAAGATTGAATTACATTCCAGTATGTTCTAAAAACCGTTTTAAAGTGATATTCAACCTCTACTTTCATTTGTTGATTATACTCCTCAGTCAGCTTTAACATAAATTAAGAATTGTATGCACCATACAAATGTAATGACTCCCACTCCTTAGCATCTACATGTACAAGTAATCATTATTTAAATCCAAATTTACAATATTTAGGATTAGAACAATTGTTACAAAAAATTTGAGTATACCTCTTATCCTCTTTGAAGACCCTCCACCCTCTAATCTTTCTCCTTAAAAAAATTGATCTTGGTTATTGCCCCATAATCATGGAGCTTCAAAATGCAATTGAGGTAAGTACTCACTCAAATGAACCATTATCTGAAAGACCATGTACCCCTCAGCCATAAATCCTTCTAGATGAACTCTTTGTCTCACAAAATGTTTTAGAAACTTCATATATCTCTCTGCAAGCAACATTGTATGGATATGGATAGAACCACATTCTTCAATCTCTTCTACTAGGTGTATAAGGTAATTCTCTTGAGAATTAAAAAAGATAGGAGGGAAGTGCATTTGAATATCACACATCTAAACTCACACAATTATAGGGTAAAAATTGACAAAAAAATGCATCGGGTGATTGAATTACCTTGTTGGATGACAATGCATGAGTGAAATCTCCTTCGCTCAACCTGAATCAGCTTCTACAACAATCCCAAGTAGTGGTCTCGCCCCAAAACGCTCCAATGGCCCTTCAAATTCACGTTCTTGATTGTTAAAATGGGCCGCGGGTTCGGGACTGTGTATTTAAATTTTTTTTTATGACTTACAAATCGCGTATGCGTTTTATAACTACATGTCACGAGCACATTTTGTAGTTATATAATGCGCACGCGATATGTCTTCCTATCCTACATGTCCCATGACATGTCAAGCTCAGGTTGAACCATACCAAGTGCTATGTCAAGCTCGGGTTGATGTATTTTTTGGTAACATGATCTTGTTTTTGAAAACTAGGATTTCATATTAAAGGTCCCTCATCTTCTTGCACTGACCCCCTCCTCCATCTAGTCGGCGAATATTGCTCTTGGGGTTACATGCATCCTCCCATAAATTCCACCTTCATTTCCCTTATCCCAAATAAGATCATTGTAGCACGTTGGAAGAATATAAACCAATATCACGCTGCAGTATCACTTACAAGGTGGTGGAGAAATTTGTGAGAAATTTGAACCATGGGACAATCTAGGAGCATTAGTGAAGCTCACAAATCAAATTTGGTGCAAAAACCATGTAATGAGAAGTAATTTACACACACAAATGTGAACAGAACCAAGATAATTTTTAACTGTCTAACACAAAAACATGTTATTTCTAGGTTTGCATTACATTTGGAAATTTTCATGAGGATTTGAGAGCCCAATGATGAGTGTACAAATCAAAATTTCCAAATTGGCATCAATCCCCCCTAGGTGGGCCAATCATACCCCAAATCAGCCTAAACAACCACAAATTACTAAATGGACATGTCTAAGATTATTGGGTCAATTATTACACCTTGGCATGCATGGGTGTGGAAATATGGGTGGTTTAGAGTCTCAAGGTGGCATTAAATGCACCAAATCAAGCATAAAATGGATAAAAGCCACGTCCAGCACTCCTAGTCAACCAAGATATCCACATTCAATGAATGAGAGCACACCATAAATAATGAGGGTGCAAATGTGGCTGGTTTACTAAGATGGAGCGCCCATGTGGGTGTGCATGCCCCAATTTAACTTGGAATTTGTCCAACTAAGCACCCCTAGTTCACCACATAGTGTATTAATGCTAAAAAGAAATAAAATTAACTAAGTAGTGTATAAAGGGTACTAATGAGTTGGATTATTGCTCTAACATGCTCCCTTAATCCAAATACTATGTACATCTCACAAAATTATGGAGGCCTTGGAAACAATAGCTCAAGTCACCTCAAATTACATAATTCAGAAATTACAATTTATTTGTCCATATGAACCGAGGAAAAGAAGGAAAACCTCATGCGAAAAAACCTTCCCTCAAGAATGGACATGGGGCTGGACCTACAACAAATAACAGAAAATTATGATCCTTCGCTCACCCCAAGAAAATATCTTAGGTAGTTGAAGGTCTTCTCTGTGAAATCCTTGGTAAAAATATCAACAGTTTGCTTGGTGGATGGGAAACACTGTAGTGATATCACCCTGTCATGCACTAATCCCCAAATGTAATGCATGTGTATCTCAATATGCTTTGTCCTATACCATTGAATTGGATCAGTATATATTTTGATGGCACTTTGATTTTCCACCCAAATGTTGGTTGGAGAATCATTTGTGACACCAAATTCCCAAAGAATTCCCTGCAACCAAACAGACTGTGTTGCAGCATTGACTGATGCCATGTACTCGGTCTCTGCTGATGAAAGTAAAATAGTGTGTTGTTTCTTTCTTCACCAGAAAATTGGACATTCATAAAACATACAGACAAAACCTGAAGTTGAATTCCTGTCAGTGGGATCTCCAACCCAATCTAAATAAAAACTTCCAATTAGTTGAAGTGAGGAACTAGCTATGTAGTGCACCCTGGAATTCTTGGTACCTTGGACATACTGAAGAAATTTTATTTTTTTCCCTCCAATGGAGCTCATGTGTCTGGTGCATATCTCTTGCTACAACACTTACAACATAAGACAAATCAGGTCTTGTGTGGGTGAGATATATCAAGTTTCCCACTAGTTTCCTATAGAGTGTAATATCTACCAATGGAGAATTGCAAAATTCATGCATTTTGATGCCAGAAAGAAAGGGAGAATTGGTTTCATTACACTCAGAGATGTTAAAATTCTTTAGAAAGTCTGAAGCATACTGTGGTTGACTCATATTGATTCCTCTTTCATTTTACTCAATTTCCAAGCCCAAAAATTTCCTTAGCAATCCTAGGTCGGTCATGGCAAATTCACTATGCAAAGATGACTTAATTGAGCCAATTAAATTGGTACAACTACCTATAATGAGGAGTTCATCAAGATAAAGAACAATAACCTGCAAAATACCATAATGTTGCTGCAAATAAACACTAGGGTCTGATTTTCATCTAGCTAAACCAATAGAGAGAAAAAATTCCTCCATTTTTGCATACCAAGCCGTGGGGGCTTGCTTGAGTCCATACAAATATTTCTTGAACCTACATACCAATGAATTATCCTCTTGGAAACCTTCAGGATTCTACATATATATCTCTTCCTGTATCTCTCCATGCAAGAAGGCACTCTTAAAATCCATGTGGTGAACTTTCCAACCGGTGCAAAGGTATCTATGTAATCAGAACCATCAGCTTCATGTTTGGTTCGAAAGACCCATTTGCATTGGAAAAGCTTCCTCTTGGGAGGAAGGGGGACCAATTCCCATTTCTTGTTCTCTTGGAGGGACTAAAATTATTCTTCCATTTCTGATCTCCATCTTGGATCATTACAAGATTGCTGATATTTCTGAGGATTGTACCCAATTAGCATATAACAATTTTCAACAATAGCACTATCACTTCCAAAGGAAGCACTACTAGTTTGTGATATAGTCTTCCTACTTTCATGGGGATTACCTGCCAATTCCTCGATAGCTTGAATGATTTTTTCATCCCACTTGGGCCTTGATGGTGAGTCATATACAAAAATATCATCTTCATCCATATGTATATCATACATATTAGAAAAAATAGAACATGTATCATCACTTATATCTTCGAATGGTTGAGGAGAGGAGCATTCCCCTGGTGTAAACTCAAAATCAGGAATTGGCTCTTCTTAAAATTTCACACTTCTCTCAACAAATATCTTGCAAGTGGAGGTGTCAAAGAGCTTGTAGTATTTATTTTCTTCATCATACCAAACCATAATACAATCCTTTCTTTGTCGCTACAAGGCCTTCCTTGTTTCAAAAGGGATTCTAGCATGTGTTCTAGTCCCAAAAATCCTAAAATTTGCGACATTTGGATTTTGGCCAAACCATGCCTCGTAAGGTGTTTTTCATTTTACTGATTTATGGAAGGTTCTATTTTTTATGTGTTCAACACAACTAATGGAATCAGCCTGTAGCTTGGGACTTATATCCATTGCTTCTATCATGCAAGTGGCCATGTCCTTGAGATATCTATTCTTCCTCTCGGCCACACCATTTTGTTGTGTTGTGTAAGGAGTTGAGTGTTGCATTTGGATGCCACACTCCTCAAAAAGGTGTTGTAGGTTCTTAATCACATACTCCTTACCATTATCCGTCCTAAGGACCTTAATATTATTCCCACTCTAATTTTCTACCAATTCCTTCCAAACCTTCAAGTGTCCAAACACCTTAGACTTCAATTTAAGGAAGTACACCCAACAAAATCAAGAGTAATCATCTATGAATGTACGTACATACCTTGATACACCATACGATGGAGTGGGAAATGGACCAATCAAGTATGAATGCACCAACCCAAGTGGTTGTGTATCTCTCCTTGCCTTCCCCTTTGTTAGAATAATCAAACCATAGTTAGCTACCTGAGACATTAATTAATCCATTTTTGTTTTATTTGCCTAGTTTCTAATATTCCACTCTATGCAAGTTGTCTTCCACATGTCCTAGAAGTCCAAATTGATAAAACTAAGTAATGGAGCGCTTGGAAAACCTCCTGGAATCTATATTTAGCATATCTACTTTATTCCAGATCCTCCCTACTACATATCTTCTTTTTCTGCTAAGTTGCCTGCTTTATTGAGATTTATGGCAAAAGGGAAAGTAAGACTAGGTGTAGTTGACTTGTTTTTTTCCCTCATAATCCTCCATTATTTTATCCTAATAAAAGCACGTATGATTTGTCTTTTCATCTCTTATTATCTTTCCTACTTAACTATGCCAATTCGTGAGCCTCTAGGTAGATTTGGAAACTGCTTTATGCACCTATGGGGGATTTGACTAGAATTAGTAAGCCTATTTTTTGACTATTTTGAATGGAATCCTTATGCATTCAAATGTATCATGTAATTATATATTGCAGAAGCCTATGACTTCATAAGGTTGGCTATTGTACACTTATTCAATATAGATTAGTGTTATGCTCCAATTTCAGTCTCCTTTGTGTGTAAATTTGCATGTTTGATTAGCAATTTTGTGAGTGCAATTGTTCTATCACTTGGATTCAATTTCCACATGGTATTAGAGCCTTTGTAGATCGATTTATATCCTTCGATATTGCTATTGTAGGTTTGAAATCTTGACTGGGAGCAAATTCTGCTGGTTGAAGGGCACAGTTCAAAGCTATGAATCAATTTCAGAAGATCATCTTGACTCCATTTAATTTATTTTAATGGAAACCAGAGATGGAGATATTGTTGAGAGAAAAGGGTCTCTACAGGGTTACTATGGAAACTGAGGCAGATCCCATTACATCTACAGAGAAAATTAAATGGCACAACAGGAGGGATGAGGCCTATGGTCTTCTGTGTCTGAGCATATCCAGAGACCTCCTCTTCCATCTTGATCGATTAACATCACCTAATGAAGTTTGGGAGAATCTTGTAGAGATTTTTGGTAATATAGATTTGATTAGGGGACATCAAATCAAGAATTAATTGATCTCTTTGAGTCCCAGCAGTTTCGAATCCCTGCAACTCTACTTTTCCAAGTTTAAAGCCCTTGTTTTGCAGCTAAAACGGTGTGGAATTTAAAAGAAGGAAGATCAGCTAGTTTTTGCCATACTATCGAAGCTTGGCCCTGACTATTCAGTGTTTGTTTCAACCTTCCATGCCACCAAGTTGACAGCTCAATCCTGGAAGATGCCTAATCTTGAAGAGTTCATGGAATCCCTCACACAAGAACAAGATAAATTGGTGATGATGGGCACCATCAAACCTTCCAAAGACCAATATTTGGTTGTTGGAGATTCAAGGGTGGATTCAAAAGGCAAGAAGAAAGCTAATAAGCCACATGAGAAAAAGAGAGACAAGAACAAGTCTCAAGAGGAGCCCCAAGGCTCCAAGAACTTCCAGAAGAAGAAGAAAAAAGGAGAAATGAGCAAGTGCGCATACTGCAATAAGGGCTATCATCCTGAAAGCTCCTGCATGAAGAAGAAAATTGACATTTTGACCGAAATCTTGGAGAAGAATAAAATCTCCCTTCCTGATTGCTCAAAGAAGAGGGAAGGAGGATCGAATTCAGAGGACAAAGAGAGAGTACATGCATTGGTTGCTAGCACATCAAGCTCACCTAGCTTCATCACAGACTCTGGAAATTCAAGACATATGGTTTCGACCAAGGAGGCATTCTCCTCTCTTGGCATGTCGAAAGGTCCACCAATAGTGTTGGGATATGACTCTCTCACTGACAGTTTGGGAAAAGGAAGGATTGATCTTGACCATGGTAAGTTCAGTAATGTATTGTATGTTCTAGGTCTTGCCTCTAACCTCTTGTCAGTGTATCAGATGATCCACATAGGGTCTCCAAATAAGGTCATAATATCCCCTGATGATGTTGAGATCATAGAGATCTCAAATGGTAAATTCATTGCAAAATAAGTTGTAGATCACAAATCGAAGGTATACATGTTTTCACATTTTCTACCCTACTCAAACCCCTATGCTCTTCTGATTCATGCTAATGAGGAAAGCAAGCTTTGGCATGAAATATTTGGCCATATTAACTATAAGTATATTTCTGATCTAAGTGAAAATGAAATGGTCATAGGGTTACCAAAGATTAAATTTTCCAAGGGAGTCTGTCAAGGTTGTATCCTAGGAAGACACCCAGAGCATAAATTTGAGAGAGCTAGTCATGGGAGAACCTCTGCACCTCTTGAGTTGATCCACAGTGATTTTGCTGGCCCATTTCCTCATATGTCAATGAGTCAAACCAAATATGCATTGAAATTCATAGATGACTTTTCCAGGTATTGTTGGGTTTACTTCCTAAAGCATAAGTCTGAATTTTTTGGCCTCTTCAAAGTCTTTAAGGCTTTGCTTGAAAACCAGTCTGGGAGGAGACTCAAGATCCTCAAATCTAACAATGGTGGTGAGTATGTCAAGTATAAGTTCATTCAATATTGTGAAGATGCAGGTATTCATATGCAACATTCAATCCCTTACACACTACAGCAAAATGGTGTTGCTGAGAGAAAGAACAGATCACTGAAGGAGATTGCAACCTGTATGATGGAGGCTAAGACTTTGCCACCAAAGTTTTGGGCCGAGGATATAAAATGTGCATCCTATATCTAGAATATGGTGCCTCATAAACAGTTTGATGGTATGACTACTTTCGAATCTTCGAGTGGGAACAAGCCAGATGTGAGCCATCTCAGGATTTTTGGCTCAAAGGCTTGGGCTAGAATTCCAACAGAAAAGAGGAAGGCTTTGCAGCCCCAAAGCCAAGAGTGTATATTTGTTGGGTTCTCTAAATATTCAAAAGGGTACAAGCTAATCAATTTGAGTTCAAACAAATCCTTCATTGAAAGGAGTGTTCAGTTCCAAGAAGAGCCTTTAGCAGCAGTTGAAGTTGGAGAGTCTTCTTCACCACCAGAACCATTGAATGTAAGTGAAGAGACAAATGAGTTTTCTGATTCTAATATGTCTTATAATGATGATTTAATTGCATATCCTAACATTCCTACAAGACCAAAATGGGAAGCAAAGGCCATTCATGCAGCTGGGGAACTAGCTAGAAATCCTAGTGATCCTAGGAGGACTAGATCTCAGTTTGAGAGTGCCCTGTGTATGAAAGACCCTTTATTTGAAGAGAAGTGCTATCTAATGGTTGAATCAGACCCAAATATATATGAATATGAAACACATGATCCAATATGGAAAAAAGAAATGAAAGAAGAATTCAGGTCACTCCAGAAGAACAAAACTTGGGAACTGGTTGATCTTCCCCCAAGGAGGAAGCTAGTTCAATGTAAGTGGGTTTTCAAAACTAAGTTTGCTGCTGATGGTTCACCTTTGAAATATAAGTCAATATTGGTATCCAAGGGCTACTCATAGATACATGGTATTGACTACAATGAGACCTTTGCACCAGTGGAAAAGATGGACTCCATCAGGATAGCCTTAGCCATTGCAACTTCGAAGCAGTGGCACGTACATCACATGGATGTGAAGTGTGATTTCCTGAATGGAGATATTACTGAATAGATTTACATGCAGAAGCCTCAAGGGTTTGTGTATAATCCATATTTTGTGTGCAGGTTAAACAAGTCATTGTATGGGCTTAAACAAGCCCCTAGGGCTTGGTATGCCAAGATTGATGGCTTTCTGCCGTCATTGAGTTTCATTCGATGCAAGTCTGATCCTAATGTTTATTTGAAGCTGATTCATGTTTCTTTGGTGATTATTGTCTTGTATGTGGATGAACTTCTGATTACTGGAAGTTCAAAGAAAGAAATTGCCTCCTTGAAGGATGCAATGAACCATGCATGTTCTATGACTGATTTGGGGTTATTGAGCCAATTCTTGGGTCTTGAAATTGCTCAATCCCAACATGGAATAAAAGTACATCACTACAAGTATGCTTTATATTTTTTGAACAACACTACAACAAAAAATGGATTTAGCGTCTCTTTTTGCATCCATTTTTGCGTCTAGACCATCTTTCAGTGTATTTTTCTTCATTTTTTGGACAAAATGGTGCAATTTCATGGGTTGGTGCTATTTTAGGCATTTTTTGCGTCCTTTTTCTAAATATGGTGAAAATTGTGACGTAATTTGCACCAGGTTTTGCACCTGGTTATGCGCCAGGTTTTGCATCAGGTTTTGCGACAGTTTTTTAGCCTAGTTTTGCACCCAATTTTGCGCCTAGTTTGTACATCTACTCTTGTTGCACCCCCTTTTACGTCCATGTTTGCCTCAACTTTTACACCCTTGTTTTCATCCAATTTTGCATCCTTTTTTACATCCACTTTTGCATCCACTTCTTCTTCTTTTTTTGCATCCCTTCCTGCACCAATTTTTGCATCAAATTTTACATCATGTTTTGAGTCTAGTTTTGCATCTCGTTTTGTTTCAGCCAATTTTGTATCCACATTTTCATCCATTTTTTTGTCCCCTTTTGCACCCACATTTTAATCCCTTTTTGCATCCCATTTTGCATCCATGTTTATGTCTTTTTTTGCATCAACTATTGCATCCACTTTTGCATCCACTTTTATCGCGTTCCAATTCATACCCATTTTTGCGCCTGCTTTTACACCCACTTTTGCTTCAACTTTTGCATCCAAGTTTGCATATTTTTTTGTATCCAATTTTACGTCAGTTATTGCATCCCTTTATGCATCCATTTTTGCATCTACTTTTGCATCAGGTTTTGCGTTGGGTGTTACAACTACTTTTGCATCTACTTTTGTTGCATCCAGTTTCGCATCCAATTTTGTATCCAATTTTACATCCATGGTTGTATCCAATTTTGTGCCACTTTTTTCATCATGTTTTGCTTCCACTTTTGTATCATTTTTTGCATCCACTTTTGCATCACCTTTTGCATCCATTTTTGGTGCACCCCATTATGCGCCCACTTTTGCGCCTACTTTTGTTGCATCCTTTTTTGCATCCATGTTTTTATCCACTTTTGCATCCAGTTTTACACCCTGATGTTGAACATAACAACGAGGATAATGATTATAAAAATTGACGATGGTTACGATGATGATGATAATGTTGTTGATAATGAGGAGAATGATGACAATGATCATGATGAGGATAATGAAAATGACGACATTGGCAATGATTATGATGGCAATGAAATGAATGATGATGATGGTGATGATGACAATGACAATGATGATGTTTATCATCTTAAAAAATAAGTTGTTATTTTCCATGCATAAATTGTATGTGTCCTCCATGACCCTTTTCCACTAATCACATATTTTGGCTAGATGTTATTTCTTATTCCAAAGGTAATAATGAATAACTGATGAAAATGCCAATAATCATGATGATGATGTCAAGGACAATAGTGATGATGATGACATGAATGCTGATTATGCCGATGATGATGACTATTGTGATAATCATGGTGACAATGACAAAGATGATGATGATGATCATCATCATCATCATTTCCATCATCTTCATCATAAAAAACATCATCACTGTCATTGTCATTTAGTTCATCATCGTCATCATTTAAAGCATATGGGATATGTTTACCATTTAAAGAATGCATAACAAGTGGGATACAATTACAATTTTAAGCATGCATAACTTATAACTATGATTCACTACAACAAAACCCTATCATTAGCATCTCTTTTAGCTTCCTTTTTAGCATCCATTGTCACTTCTAGTGTATTTTTCATCATTTTTTGGACAAAGTGGACGCTTTTCCACGAGATGGCGCTTTTAATGGCGTTATTTGTGTCCCTTTTTAAAAGTTGGTGCTATTTTGGATGATAATTAGCATCCCAATTAGCGTCCCTTTTTAAAAGTTGACACTATTTTGGACGCTAATTAGCATCCCAATTAATGTACCAATTAGCGTCCCAATTAGCATCACAATTAGCATCCCAATTAGCATCCAAATTAACATCCCAATTAGCATCCAAAAAACATCCCATATAATGCCAAGAATAGCCTCCAAAAAAATGTCTTGAATAGCATAGCACCATATAGTAATCCAAGGTTAGCGACGGGAATTGTGCCATGAATCTCAGCAAGAAAAACATCCAACATAGAACCAATTATAGAGCCAGGAATTGCAGCTAGAAAACATCCAACATAGTGTCAGGTATATATCCAGGTATAGTGCCTGGAATAATGCCCGAAATTTTGAAAGGAACCACACTAGGAATTGAACTAGGTTTAGAGCTAGGAATTATGTCCAAAAAATGTCCAACATAACGTCAGATATATCAATGTCAATGTCAATGATCATTATTCATGTGATAGTACTTTTGGATATTGATTTATCATAGTGGCACCTAAATGATCATAATCATGGCACTTTTAGATCTTGATTAATCCTAATGAGGGGTGAATTACCTTATTGCCACTTAAATTTTCTCTAATGGAATTTGGGTGTCCCCAACAACATTTAATAGACCCTAATGGCATATGATTATCCTTAAAAACATGACGATGATGCATTACGATAATTATGATGGAGCGTATGGATATGGTTTGATAAGTATAAGACTATATCATCCATTCTTGTGAGGTAGTAGTTGAGATCCTTGCTCATTGCGTTGAGAGGTGCTCTACAATCTAGTATGGGAGAGATGTTGTAACATTATGTAATGTTCCTCTTGTAAATGTTGGCCATCAAAAATAAAAATTTTAATTATCCTCCAAAATAAATGTCGGGCACAAAATCAACCTAATATAGGGGAGATGTTGTAATGTTCCTACCTAACAAAACAATAAAATAAAAAAAATTATTGGTAAAAAAAATGTCGGTCACAAAACAACACAATATGGGGTAGATGTTGTAATGTTCCTACTTAACAAAATAATAAATAATAAAAAATTGAAATATCCGCAAAAATAATGTTGGTTGTGCACATGGTTTTAAAACCATGTGCAAGGCCTCCTAAACAACCCATGGTTTTAGGAGGGCCTTGCACCTGGTTTTAAAACCATGTATGGGGGAGATGTTGTAATGTTCTTTCCTAACAAAATAAAAAATAATAAAAAATATTATATGTTGGCCATAAATAATATTACATATTAATAATAAAAATATTATATGCCGACCTTAAATAAAAAGATGTGTCTTTTGGTCTAAATCACACCAAAGCTGATAGTTGAGTGCAATAATTAAGAAGAGGTTTACACCTACAAATATTTGATCCCTCTTAGGGCTTGATAGAGCCTAGGATTTGGATCTATGCTGGTTATTATCACAATTATATTGATGATGACTACGATGATGACAATGATGTTGATTTATTGTATGATGATGTGGATGTCAATGATGATTATGCATGTGGTATCACTTTTGGATCCTAATTGATTCTAATGGCACCTAAATGTCTATAATGACATCTAAAAAATCCTATTATCATCGAAATGACTGTAACGACATATAAATAACCTTAACAATTATATGACATTAATCCTAATGTCAGTGAGTGATTAAGAACACTAATGGCGTATGAGTGACCATAATGACAATGATGACGATGATTTTGTTGATGATGTAGTTAATGATGACGATGATGTTGATGTACCATATGGAATTGATGATGACGATGATGAAAACATCGATGTCCATGATGATGATGCATGTTGTAATACTTTTGTATACTGCAAGACTTGAGAAATTCGAGTTAATAACAAGTAATAGAGGTTGTGAGGTTTTGACCATAAAAATATTGTTAGCCATTGGGTTTTACATTAACTGATATGGCCATTGGGTTTAGTAGTTCCCCCACCCGCCTACATGTCCCTTGCAGAACGGTAGTACAATACCACCTATCATGGTGCTACCAAAATGTCACCCTACGGGGTTGTTTTGGACAACCTCCCCATCCATTCCCTGATTTTTATCAAGAACATCTAAGGCACAAGAAGTGGATATCAATCTTAACACAAAAGATAAATTTCTTTGTACTCTTAAGGACATTTTGCTATTGGTTTAAAATGGAATGAAGCAACAAGAATTTCAATAATGATCATAGTGTTATTTTGAAGAAGTAGATCAAATGTTTTTACATCTTTGGCCTTATAAGCAAACATCTCTCAAGGAAAAAAGCAATTAGTTGCTCAAGTTTTATGGCCCCTATCAAATCTTCCAACATTATGCTATACTATTGACCAATGTTTGATTCCCATGGGATTTATTTTACATAGTAAAAGAGTGATTGAAAACATAGAGGTAAATGCCCATCTTATAATACTAGAATATGGGAGTTCACATGGACACACACAACACACGCAAACACATTGCATATTTAAGCTTTTCTTTATGTACTCTTTGATAGTGAATTTTACTTGGCACTTTAAGTTAGTCACAAATGCATTTAGAGATATGATTTGAACTTATAACACCAAGACATAATGACTTGTATAACTATATTGCAAACCTAGGGTCACCTCCATATTCTATTTAGCTCTACCATTTTTAATGTGTAGAGACTAATTTTGTCTACAATATTCAAAGATGAACTAATAAGTTGTTATCATTCACCCCCTTTAATAAGGTAATGAGCAAGCAAGTGTCTCAAGTCATTGAGATTCATACAAGTGTAATTGTGAATGGATAAACAATAACAATCAACAATTTGTAAGCGTCGCTTATAACATTGGGAGATAATAACCAATGTGACCATATATTGGATCCTAACCACCTCCATTCTCTATTTGAGGTTTGATGACCTTTTATATAAAGCACATAAAAACAAACTAACGGGAGTTTACAATTCATCACCATTTTAGGGAGGTGTCAATTAAAATAGTTCATTGGGTCAGTAAGATCACTATGAAGGGGATCGCAAGGGAAAATTTGTAAACAACCCATGTAGGCATCACAAGTAATGATAATAAATATGTTCAACAAAGCTACATATAAACCTTAAACTTTGCAAACAATACAATCAAAATCAAATCCAAGGAATTTTGAAGGCATGTCATTTTTAAGAGTAATTATGTTTTTTTATGTCCTTGACAAGGGGATATATATAAATCGCAAAGGTGTATTAATCATGTTCGTACAATGTAATATTTGGAATTCTCTCAATAGTTGCTAATAGTTGTTAATATTTGTATTTTTAAAATTTGATCTTTTTATTTTTTGATTGGGAAAAAGTAGTTGACATCGTCCTCGATTTTCTCTTCCCAAGACCTGGAAACGAGGTGATCTCAACATTGGGTGTGGTGGTAAGTTTTCCTTCCCTTTGTCTGCTATAGGTTTTCCTTTCCTTCATCTACTACTGCATCAAATTCTCGACGGTGAGTGCGTGTTTCCATGGAAAAGGTCGTTCAACTGTTAAATCTAAGCATATGTATCGCATAACGCAAGTCTTGATTGATCCTAAAATCATGGCTTCATTTTTCAAGATATCATATCTTTGAGGCAGTCGACAATACTACATTATTATTTAAGAAATTTTTGGAGAACTTCTCACCGATCTGAACCACCATCAAAATTTATTGTCCGGTACAAACTTAATTTATCTAGTAATTTCTACTTTGATGCGATCACCATTATAGAGAAAGAGAGAAAAAAAACTTGTATATGACACATAGAATGATGTTAAGTCTTCTCAAGCCAGACCAGGCCCAACTGCCCAGAGCTTTTAGTCGTTTAACCGTCATATAATTTGATAGAAAATCTAAGGCATATACAAAGAAATATTTTAAAGGGAATTCTACCTTCTTTTCACATGCTCCAGTGCATGTATATATGGGTATTTATCTTCATTCCTTGCCATGAAAATCTACATTCGAACTGTCAACCCAAACTTAGATAATTTACCTGTTTAAAAATTATTTATGGGTATTAAACATGAATGCCAGGAGATCCCACAATGGCTCCCTGAACATTCATTCATTCTTCAAAACAACCTAGAGAACAAGCTGGCTGGCTCGTTCATCTCTCAGAATTATATTTGAATTGGTTGTCAATGTGGGCTCCAAAGTTTTGGTTTTCTTTATTCTTCTTAAGAATAAAGACACGAGGAGAATGGAGTGGATTACAAAGAAAATGATCACATTATTATCCATATTCCAAATATGTTAAGAAATTTAATTGGGTGGATAAGTACATATGGATAAGAACAACATGGAAATAGTTGACGGATAAGGTGGGGTGGGAGTGGGGCCACATACCCTTTGCTATCCCACTCTCACCTTTTGACTATCACCAACAAGTCATGCCAAGTGATCGCCAAGGAAATGATATGCCTTTTTCGAATATGATAAGGTATACTATTTGACCAATGGGATACTTTCCTATTCCCTCCTTCTCAACCACGAACACCTACATGCATTTTACTTTGTTTTTTAAAGTATACTTTTCAAAATAGCTAAAGTGAAATGATCCAGTAGTTTATTCGTATTTTTATAGGAGCAATATACACTCGAAATAAATAACCACTTCAACTATTATTAGTCACAACAATACCCGTGACAGTCATACACATAAGTATTCTGTGTGTTAGTCACAACAATACCAGTGACAATCATACACATAGGTATTATGTGTGTGTCATACCATGGATTTTTCTCTCTACATATAATTTATTTGTTCACCACAGAGGCCCCACATACAAAATTCTTGGAATGTAGGAAATGTTTCAATTTTTCACACAGTAGGGGTGACTCTCATGGAACAAGCCATTGTCTAGAGTCAAAAGATAGATATGGGATACAACACATCATTCGTATGTGTGTTGTGAATTGTACCATACATATGATGATTTGTGATACAAACATGATTTACAAGGAATTCCCACACCATTTTTTTAATGTAGATGTTGGTTTTGAGGGATTGTGGCTTAAATGAATACTAATTGTGATTTTTATAAAGGTTATTGGAATACAGGCTCATTGTAACACCTATGCAAAAATAAATAATACATTAAAGATATGTCACAAGGGATTACATTCCCTTTTTATCCCATTGGTAGTCACAAGGGATCATCCAAGCTCCAATCGTATCATAGTTCTTCACATTTTGAATCAACACTTGAAACTTAATTGCAACAACCTATGGGGATCACGAGATATCATGGTTCCCTAAACTAGCTTAAAGGGCATGCATAAGAAATATATAATCTACACGTGAGAAATGGTCACCATTTTAAGAAATCAAGAAGCTTTCTAAAGCCTCTCCTAAATATGGACCTCCTTTAGGATTAAAAACTTGTTGAGAAATACAATTTCCCGACCAAGGATTTTTCACTCTATAACTAATTTATTTGTCCACCTCATAGGCCCCACATACAAAATTCTTGGAATGTAGGAAATGTAGAGGCCATTTCAAGTTTTCACACACTAGGGAGGACTCTCATGGAACAAGCCATTGTCTAGAGTCAAAAGCTAGAGATGGGGGTACAAGACATTAGTCCTATGTGTGTTGTGAATTGTACCATATACATGACAATTTGTGATACATACATGGTTTATAAGGAATTCCCACACCATTTTTTTTTAATGTAGAGGTTGGTTTTGAGGGATTATGGCTTAAAGGGCTACTAATTGCGAGTTTAATAAAGGTTAGTGGGATAGAGGCTCGTTGCAACACCTATGGAAAGATAAATAATACATTAAATATATGTCACTGTAAGGGATTCCATGCCCTTTTTGGCTCATTGCTAGTCACAAGGGATCATCCATACTCCAATGTTATCATAGTTTTTCACATTTTGAATCAACACTTGAAACTTAATTGCAACAACCCATGGGTCTCACTAGACATTAATTGCAACAACCTATGGGTCTCACTCAACATCATGGTTTCCTAAACTAGTACAAGGGGCCTACATAAGGAATATGTAATCTACATGTGAGATATCGTCACCATTTGAAGAAATCAACAAGTTTTTTGAAGCCTCTCTTAAAGATGAACCTCCTTTAGGGTTAAAAACTTGTTGAGAAATATAATTTCACGAACATGAATTTTTATCTCTACAACTAATTTATTTGTCCACTACATAAGCCCCACATAAAAATTTATTGGTATGTAGGCAATGTGGAGGATTTTCAAGTTTTCACATAGTAGGGGTGAATCTCATGGAACAAGCCATTTTCTAGAGTCAAAATCTAGAGATGGGGGTACAAGACATTAGTCCCATTAGTCCTATGTTAGGGAGTCATTACAATCATTACATTTATAGGAAAGTTTCATAGATTCAAGATTGCTATAAGAGGTTAAGTTGTTTTAGGGGTCAATTATCATGATAAGAGTTCTACAAGGTGTAGTGTGTAGAGAGTTATCATAATTAGTATTTATTAGAAAATTGTGCAGATAGAGGCAATAGTGAATAAGGGCCAAGTGTGAGAATAATTATCATTGTATTAAGAGATCATTATAATTATGGGGCAATTACATATATTATATTATTATATAAATAAATACATATTATTATAATATACTATATTAATATATTATTTATTGAAAAAAATAATATAATATATTATATTATATACATAAAAAAAAAAGCATAATTCAAAAATCAAAACTAAACCCACCCCATTCCCTGCCGACAAAATCAAAACATAATTCAAAAACCAAAACAAAGTTGGCGCCCATCTCCACACTGCAACATACTTGAACTACAACTAAGGAATGGCTATTATCTTTTCATTCCAATCTCCATGGGAGCCTATAATGTAATATTCAGGGTGGAATGACACTGCCATTGATGGTGTCTGTTTTCGTCCGGCCAGTCTTCCTGTAGCGGTCTTTTGTTTGTGTTTGAAAGAAAAAACAAAAACAGAGAACACCCGAAGATCATTTGAAGCCGTGGACAGGAAATGGCTATTATCTTTTCATTACAATCTCCATGGGGGACTATAATGTAATATTCAGGGTGGAATGACACTGCCATTGATGGTGTCTATTTTCGTCCGGCCAGTCTTCTTGTAGCGGTCTTTTGTTTGTGTTTCAAAGAAAAAACAAAAACAGAAAACACGGAAGATAATTTGAAGCCGTGGAGAGGCAATTTTCAGTCGTTGAGTGCAAGGGAGCGGTTCAGTTATGCTTCTATGTCAGAGTCCATTTTGTTGATTGATGAGTTATTCCCTAAGGCATCGGGAAATTTTTATTGCCAGCTATTTCTGAAGAAATTTTGTGCGTAAGCTTTTTCTCTCCACTCGAGCTCTTCTAGGTTTTGTTGCTTTGTTGTGCCCTTTCTGTGATGAAAATTTTAAAGATGCAACACAATCCATCGATTTCATAGATTACACTTTCAAGCAGTGGATCTTGCAGGAAAGTGCATGATTAGAGGGTTTTCTTTCATCAAACATTATTCAGAATGCCTCTTTGACCACCTCTTCCCCCTCTTTGACCACCTACACCTCCTGTTAGTATGCTTCTTGCTCCACCTCAACACCCCCCCACTCGACCTCTGACCCTGCAACCATTTGTACAAGGAGAATACCTACCCCACAAAGAAGAAGGTTGGCGAAGGAGGAGAGAAGCAGGCCCGCCAAGGAGGAGACTAACCTGTGCGTCCAGGGACTTTGATCGGGGCGACCCTAAAATTTCTTTAGCAAGATGATTATAAGCTTAGGTAAGAGGATTCTAAGACCAGGTAGAAAATTTGTATTCTGTCTCATTAAATTTACACTAGATACTGTTTGAATCATGATTGGGTGCATGTTACACTATTGCATGAATCAATTGAAATACCCTGTTAGTGAAAACCAGGACCAGGTTATATGGTGTCCGAGTTAGTTGAGTTGCGGGTAATAATTTATTTGTTCCCTCTTCCTTTTAGTCCCATCAATGCCCAAAAGGTCACTAACCTCCAAAATGGTTAGATGGTTTGTTGGGAGAGCAAGATCTGATAAATATTGCATACCTAGGAACTCAGATCGATTTTTGAAGGGAAATACATGTACAGGATCGACCCTATCTTTCATTACAATGTCCTTCATCAAAAAATATATGGGTGATTTGTATCTCTTTTATCTCTCTCCTTATCAAGGAATATGTATACTAAATGGTGGATCACATCAGTAGAATCTAATGCCATGCCAGAGAATCAATACCTTTTATTTCCGTCACTAAACAAAGATTCCACCAGTTGCTAGAATCACAAAGAAGACTGAATAACTGGATTTGCACCTTGAATCATTGCCCTTGATGCAGACGACTTCTAGTATTTGATGAATCTCACAGTCACACAAACAGATTCTCCCTGCTCTTCAAACAAATCC
This sequence comes from Pseudotsuga menziesii, assembly GCA_001517045.1. Classification (NCBI taxonomy): domain Eukaryota; kingdom Viridiplantae; phylum Streptophyta; class Pinopsida; order Pinales; family Pinaceae; genus Pseudotsuga; species Pseudotsuga menziesii. The sequence goes on from LPNX010762955.1 coordinate 2,236,615, forward strand.
GTAGCTTGAAGTGGTCAAAGACAACAACAGAGGAACTAGATTTGATGCAAATCCAACCAAGTACAATGTAGGACTATAATACATGACCGTGTTGATGCCAACAAATTGTTGAAATATCTACCCAAAACAAAATTTGATATGTTATACTCATTAAGCTATTGTGATAATCCAGAAGTATTTATAAGAGCTGTGAAAAACAAAACAACTTTGGTCTCTTCTTACTTGAATTTCACAACTTGCAAAAAGTGCATATCTTACTTCTTGGACCTTCCATAATTGACTGAAATGAATCTTTTGTGAAGGCCCATGCAACTCAATTTCTTGCTCAACATATTTCTTGATCTCTTGAGTTTCATATTCAAGAACCTCTAGCAGATGTATCCTCTTGAGGAGATACTAATCGTGAAAAAGGAAACTGTACTTTTATCAATACAACTCCGTCTCAGCGATTGCAGGCGATAATCCATGTACTTTTTGATGTTTCATCATTTCTTTACAGGGAAACAAGTGAAATAAATTTTATTAATATTTACAAAGATTATGAAGTATACAGATTCCAGAACTGGCTCCAGAACTGGATTTTTAGAGACAATAAGGCATCTGCAGGACAACCGACCCCAATAGTTGTTTTAAGCACCAGACTAATGCACTAATGCATGTAGATAACAAGGCCTGGAAACAATGTTGCATATACCAAGATTTTAAGAAGTGGAATATATATCAATATTCACAAAAGTGGAAAATAAAGTTAGAACAGAATTTACCTTTCAACTGTAATACAAATTTCTTTAATACCTGTTGTTCTACATGATTGCAACACGAATTTCTTCAGACTTCAATGACATTATTGAGTGATTAGATCAACCACTCCTCTAACTTGATATTTTTAAGAAATTTAAACTAAATGAATAATACTATCTATGAAACTAAATAATTGAGAAAAAGAAGAATTACAGACTCCTAAGCCCGAAGTGGACAAGATACCTCTGGTGCTCTGCTGTCGTCCCTCACCACACAAACCCAAATGGATTTCGTTAGAGAGGAAGCTACCTGAAAGTCTTCTCCAAATATTTTAGATTCTTTCTGATTTTGATCTACAGTCATTGTTCGGTTCAGATCTTGCAAACATCAATCATTAGCATATGAAGTATAAACTTAGAGACGAAGAATCTAACCATGGAAAAATGTCTGAACATAAGTGAAAGGTAGATGCTATGTTGACATCAATTCTTTATATGGTGAGGTACATTAACAATGAGTATTGTTCCTTAAGAATATTTTAACTCTGAAAAATTCCTAAGCCTGCTATTATTTTTTGGAAGTTCACTCTATGGGAGCAGCAGAATTTTGTTTTCCTCATAGTATAGTACTGTGGAGATTAGAACAAGCTGCGGTCCAATTGCCTTGAAAATTCCTGTTCTTCTCTGTTACCGATCGAAATAGAAAAATAGTTTTCTCAATGAAGATTCTAAATTGTAGGGAACATGTTGCAGTTTGCACTTTCCTGGATTTGTTTTCTTGTTATTAGTGCAAGTCCCACACAACGACTTATGTTGATCAGTAATCCTGAATTTTGGACTACTGTGAAGCAATGGCTACAAAAATAAATATGTACAAAAAGCACTCCCCATTTTGTATGTTTGTTGAAGATAATAATATCAATGTGTTTAAGGTTTGGATAACACTGAGTTCAAAACCGTCTTGGAACTGTGTGTTGTATAATCGCCATAATACCTGTCAACTGCATATATAATTTTAGTGTATGTACATTTACGTCATTGGGTTTTCGTTAATATCTACCTGGGGAACAGAGAAATAAAGATATGGAGTTCCACTAAAATGACTTTTAATGTCAAAACCATTCATATGAAAAGAATTCAGAACAGCAAAAAAAATAGATCAAACAAAAGTGTTAATGCTAATATGGATCAAAACTGAAAGAAAAAGAAAACATTAATGTGGATTATATAAAAATATTTTCGGAAATCAAAATAAACGGTCTACCAAAAAGTATAAAAGAGATTCATGAGGTATCATCTAATTAATGGATAAAAATATTTTCAGAAATCAAAAGAAACGGTCTACCAAAGAGACATGTGATTGTTATAAAAGAGATTCATGAGGTGTCATCTCAGTAATGGGTAGATAGTTTCATTTTATTTATATCAGGTGATGGTTTCATTTCAAACTATACTTTATACTTCTTAGGTTCGTGCTAAAAACTAATATAAATAAAATACTAATATAAATAAAATAAAGTATTAAAAATTAGTTACCTAGCATCATTGATAACGAGCTCAAGGCCAGTGGCCAGAACAGAACGCTTCTCTGTTCACAACCAGGTAGGTATTTGCAGCAAAACATCAACAACATCCTTGAAACCACTTTTTATTTAAGTCCAGAGAAATTTTAAAATAAAAGCACCAAAATTGTAATATGATCGGACTCTGTTTTGCATTTAGCTTTTTCGGTGATTTGAGTGTAAATGACCTTCATATAACTTAAGAAAATAACATTTCAAACATTGTCATTAATAGAATAATAGGAAGCGAAAGCTCTCTCGAGTCTCACTCAACCTTAGGGAGGAAATTTCAACTTTTTATATCCTTTTCTCCCAGTGTCACCATTTGAATAATTTGTCATTGCAGCTCTCTGTCCATAATTATTATTTTGTTTGTTTCTTATTCTTTCCACTGGCCCCTGGGTTGTTGGTTTACCTTGGATTCGTAGATTGAACCATATGGACCTGAGGTATGGATAGGAACTGGTGCAGATTGAGTGTATTATACATAAGAACATTGACAAGAAACATAAAAATATGATTTTATCTTTTGGTAAAATAATAGGTCGACATAAATATCATTATTATTGTCTGAAATCCTAGATGGGTTTTGACGATGTTCCATAAGTAATTTTCTTTAAATTTGAATCAACACAGAGCTCTTCCGATCTCTTGGATAAAGGGAAGGGAGTGAGAGCCAACCAGAAAAGTTTTGGGTGGGGTGGATGCTGCTACCACACTACTTAAAAGCTTGCAAATCCTTTAAACATGTGATTCATGAAAATGGAAAAAAAAATCTCAATCTACAAGGAAACCTTTTGTTTTTGTTTTACACTAATTTGATACAATCCTAAAACTGAAAACTTGCTAAAATAAGAATGTAACTACAAGAACTCACTATAAGAAGAAAGAACCGTTTTGATGCAAAACACTAACTGATAGTTAATTTTTTTGAAGCTGCAACCCAAACATATTCAATTTTGCTGCGCGCAAGGCTAAAGAAGTCAAAATCTCAGAGAAGCCTACAAATCTGGAACCCTACAGGCATATTCACATGTTTATAAAAAGGAACCTTTTCAGGCAAGAGGAACCGAAGCTGGCTGGAGCACCCCTCTGCTTGATGAACATAGACAGGGATGCATGCAGCCTTAATATGTATAGAAAGGAATAGAGTTTTATTCCTTCCTCCCTCGCTCACAAGTGGGTGCGAGCTCGGCCTAGAACCTACAAAATTGATCGGAAGTTTTAAGATTTATATGTACGTTTACAATTAGGTAATTGTTTTTCTTTATTTTTCTCCATTCTTACGTGTAAGTGTCATGGGTGTTAGTTCAAAATATATATTTACTTATTATGTAGTATAGAGATTTTGTAGCAAGGAATGATCTAATTTTTACTTTAAAAATTAATGGGAAATTTTGTGTTTGATTACAAACTTTGCAGATTCCAAAGTTTGAGAGATCCCATGTTGATTCCAAAACAATTTGTTCTATCATATTAGGCGAGGGAGCTGGGAGATGCCTTTTTCCTCGGAGCTGGGAGACGCCTTTTTCCTCTCACACAGACAAGAGCCAAGCCAACTGTAAGAATTCTTGTATTTGCATGATATTTTATAGTATCCCTTACTTTATCTTTCAAATCCCCCTGCACTTCAAATGGTAATTATTCTGCAATTAAATGGAACTCGATTGCACTAGCAAAGAATTGGAATTGCAGCCTCAATTGTTTAAACCACCACGTCAAAACATGAAAAATTCTCCAATTTCATTTCTCAGCAAAGTTTCTTACCCAAGGAAGAACAAATAGAAGCAATGTCAAAAGCTCAGGCATGATGAAAACCAGGGAAACTTTCAAATAGTTTACCAATCTTCTGTTCGCCTCCCTTGACCATCTCAAATCATGATTCCTTTGAGCCCACCTCTGACTATAAAACACAGCAAAGACAATGGTTCATACCAATGCCACAATGCTTTTTAGTACCATCCTTGTTCCAATTAGCAGAGTCTCGTTTGATACTAAACTGTACTGCATGCCAAAATCAAGCAAAAATTGCCAAAAACGGAGGCCTGCCCTTGTAATGAAGAAACTAAGGACCCGTGCTTGTGTGTCTCTATGTCTCAATTATATCCAAAGAGTTCCTGACCCCTGAGATGCCACAATAATAGCAACATGAAGGAACAAAATGTACATAATCCAAAGACGATCAAAGCTGCGGAAAATGTTCCAAAAGGAACGTTGTTCTAAAAATCCCATCTTCCCCACTTGTTGTTTATGAAATATTCTCCTAATTCTCTGGGTATCCCAATCCTTATAACTCTTAGCCCATTTAGCCGATTGAAAAAAATTACTCCCCATCTTGAGAGGCCATCCTAGTTCTTCAAAACATCTGCTGCTCCAAAAGTACTCATTAATATCATCATAATTTCTCCAAGAAGAATGAGGAGCCTTCCCATCATCACAACACTTTGCTTCCTTTTTAACTATATCATACAGTGGTGTAACAACCTTGTGAAAAAAGGCATTTTCTCCAGTATGTGCAGGCAATGCTGTTTGTCCAGTATTATTCTCTAAGATTCTATTTAGCTCTAAATCCATATGATGGAAAATATAGCACGAACACTCTGGTAAGAATCTCTAATTGGCAGCTTCACCCCAAATTAGAAGATACAAACATGTATACAACAATTCCTTCCGCACATTTCCTGTTTCTCTCTTACGGTCTTTGATCTCAATATGGGATTTCCGGCCCAGATATGCACACCAACTGGAGTAATTCTTCAGGATTTTCTCTCATAGATTTCGAATAGTGATTGTGATGGCATCTCATGCAACTCCAAGTTGCTTCCTCCCCTGATTTTATATATTAGCGACCACTTTGATATGGAGTAGGGTAGAGAGAGGTTGAGGTTACGTGATCGGGAGTTAGAACGACATACCTATCTAAAACATAATTGATAAAAACAAGTATGTGTGACATACCTTGCCTTATGTCATTTATGATTTATAAGAAGTGCATTTCATTGCGTGGAGGATTTTTCATGTATTTTTATGAAGGTTGTGATCATACACATATGTGGGAGGATATTATTATTGTTGTATTGGAATGTGGACTAGAGTGGGATCATGTGTAACATGCACAGGAAGTCATTTTTGTAGCGTTATGCAAGTTAATAGGCTTTAACAATTATCTCCAGTAGTAGCAGATACCTGTAGCATCACACTTTTATAGCTTTTCACTTATGTAGATAGTTGTAGCTCCAACTTCTGTAATGCTCCTTGCTTATAGTTTCCTGTAGTGTTCTACTTATGTAGTCATCCTCCTTTGTAGATTTTATTTGTTTTTACTCTAGTAGGAGGTCTCTACTATAGATAGGTGTCGATTCCTGTATAAAAGTATTAACCATATTAACGAAGGCAATCTCTTATAGGTGTATGGTTGAGTTACAAAGGTCAATGGAAGTGATATGATGTCAATGCATGAAGAAGGATATATGTATGGAGCATAAGGTAAATGTATGAGCAATAATGTGAGACTATGGATTGGATAATGCAAATGTAAATGGAATAGTAGTAAGAGTGTGAATGTGCATGAAATAAGTGAATTTGTAAATGCGTGAATGAGCGTGAACCTCCATTTGCAGTTGTAGCTTGTTAAATCTGTATTTTCGATGATCTTTGTACTTCTAAGATGTGTACTCTAATTCCATATATTTGTCTTGAGTGGTATTAAATACTACGTTTTCTTGTATGCTTGATATGTAAGGATATTCTAGATATGGCACTTTGGATGTACTTTCTCTGATTCTTGTCATGCTAGTTATTTAGGCATATGTGATATTTGAAGTGTATACTCTATCTCTTTATAACTTGTTATTTTTCCCATAAACTTTAGACTCTATTTATTTTTTAGTGTTGATCTGATGTGCCCAGAAGAAACACAGGGAGGAAAACAAAGTAAATTGAATTTTTATATGGGAATGCACATATTGCAAAATATGCAGGTATTGATCCCATTATTTGTTCTATTGATGGTAGAGGCAGAGAGCATGAACCAAGATTATGTTACACTATCTTATTTTGGCCATCAGTTTGTGGATTGAATGTAGTAGAGAACCGATGCAGACAACCTAAAGGCTTCCATGAGGATTTTCCAAATCACTAAGAAATCTGGAGTAATGATCAGAAATGTTGGTCAATGGTAATCCAAAATGGCCCCAAACAAGCTAGAAGAAATCCAATCCCTATAGGGAACTGTCAAATACTAGTACAACCCAAGCTTCATGTTGGCAGGTTTGTTTTGGATACAATTTGAACAACTCTAGATGTAATATTCCACTTCTTTCCACATGGAAGGCCAAAAGAAATACCTTTGCAGGTGCAACATAATTTTCTGTACACCAAAATGTCCTCCATGGGATGAAGAATGGGCCTCCTTGATAAGCAGAAGGCAAGTTGATCTAGCTCGAACACACAATTGATTCAACTTGTAAAGAAATCCATCTTGATCTTTTTAGTATAGGAAAGGGCTTTGATTGACCACAGTGGGTTGTTGGATGGATTCCATGACTAGACCAAAGTAAAGGTCTATATAATATTGGGATTTCCAATCCTCATAGGCTGCAGATTTGATATCTAAAATGGAACAGACCTTGGATAAGGGTCCATTGAGGAGATTAGGCACTTCATTGGAATATTGGAAGGCATCTAATTGGTGAAAAGTGGTTTCTACACTGGTGATGTTTTGATATTTTTGGTCTATTATGGGACAAAATAATTAACTAATTCTCTCTCTCTTTCTTGGGGATAATAGTAGTCTCCTTACAAATGGTAAACCTAGCCTTCCCACTTTATTTGTTTTTCCTTTAAGTAATGTTAAAACTCCAATTCAAACTGGTTGGTCATTATGAACATTTTAATTGGTCATGCATACATGTCTAGATTCTAGAGGGTCAGAGGTCCTGCACAACATATCAATAACAATCTGACTCCAGCGTTGTAAACAGTTAGGAAATGTACCAGAAAAATGTACTAGCTTGTTTAAGAAAGGAGGTTAAGATTTAGAATGATGCATTAAAATGCTGAAATGCACACTGAAATAACCAAAGACAACGATTTAGACAATA
>LPNX010762955.1:2244181-2318739 GCA_001517045.1 Pseudotsuga menziesii
TGAACTTCTAAATAAAGTTTTCAAGAGGCTGTTAAAATAGGATGCTTAATCAAGTGCACTAACATGATGAAACTATCATTTTCAAGTTGTGTTCAATTTATTTCATTCACCAAGATTTGTTTTTAATATAATCGAAAGTTCACCTGTGCAGATGAAATTATTTCCTTCATCACAATCAGGGTTTTACTGTTGTCCATGTAAATCCAGAGGTCTCACCAAAACGGAACAACCTATTCCTAGCATGATGAAAATTGAAACAACAACTAGACTTCAGGAGAGGCTTAAAGAATCTTGAGGTAGGCATCTTCTTTTAATAACCATTCATGAGTGCTTCTCTTACCATCCCATTTCTGAAAAAAATCACATAATCAACGAATAGAAACATTTATGTAGCAACACACAATCCTCAATTGGATTCTACAACTATTTCTTAAACACATCCTTATTCTCTGTCCTTCTCAATTTTAGGTTATTACGTATGCATCAATACATTATCTTGTTCTCTAAGACCCTTTTACGAACCAATTTAATAGATTGTGTAATTGTTTAGGATATTTTGTTTCCTGATCACGGTAGATTTTTGTGCTTATTAATATGTTTGGAAAAATAAATTGGATTTTAAGCATGACTGTGTTTGGATCTTATTGTCTTTTATTAGAATTCAAATGATGAAATCTGTGTTAATATTGCTCTTCTTCCCGATTCTTAAAGGGTGCTAGCTCAATGGAAGAGCGCCTGCCTTACAAGCAGGAGGTTGGTGGTTCGATTCCTTCATGCCCTAATGATATTGCAGTGCAAGATGGTTGCAATATTAGATGCAACACTAAATGAAAAACAAGATGTAAAAGTGGACGTCACACCAAACACACAAGTGGATGCAAAAGTGGACGTTATGTTAGACACAAATGTGGACACAAAAATGGATGTCACAGTAAAAGCAAAATTGGATGCAAAAAGAGACTCAACACTAGACACAATTAATGACTCAAAACTAGATGCAATACTAGGCCCAAAACTAGACGCAACAATAGATGCAAAAGTGGACTCCTAACTAGACGTAAAATTGGACATTAAATTGAGCACAAAATATGGTGTATCGATGGACATAAAAACAGGCGTAACACCAGGTGAAAAACTGGAAGCAACACTTGACGCAAGCAAAAAATTAAAACAAGACACAATATTGGATGCAAGATGGGACGAAACATTGGATGTAAAACTAGACGTAATATTGAATGCAATATGGGATGCAACATTGTACACAAAACTGGATGCAATATTAGATACAAACATCGACGCAAATCTAGGCACAACACTAGGCGCAACACTGGGTGCAACATTGGGCTCAAGCATAGATGCAAAAAAGACATCAACCAAGATGCAACACTAGGTGCAAACCTAGATGCAAAATACGACGTAAAACAAGATGAAACATTAGGCACAAACATGGATACAAAAAAAGATGTAAAACAAGATGAAAAATTAGATGAAAAAAGGGATGCAACATTATCAGTAAAATTGGATGCAAAACTAGATGCAATATTGGGACCAAATTTGGATGCAAACCTAGATGCAATGCTAGATGCAAAATTGGACACATAATTTGATGCAAAACATGGTGCAAAATTGGGTGCAAGAATTGATGAAAAAAAAGGAGCAAAATAAGATGCAACATTGGATGCAAAACTAGATGCAATATTGGGACCAAATTTGGATGCAAACCTAGATGCAATGCTAGATGCAAAATTGGACACATAATTTGATGCAAAACATGGTGCAAAATTGGGTGCAAGAATTGATGAAAAAAAAGGAGCAAAATAAGATGCAACATTGGATGCAAAACTAAGCGTCAAACTAGGTGCAAACAAGGATGTAACAAATGACACAAAAAAAGATGCAATACAAGATGCAAAATTGGGTGAAAAGAAGGGCGTAACAAAAGATGCAAAAAATTGGACGCAAAAATGGACGCAAAAATGGATGTTAAAAAGGACGGAAAAAAAGACGCAATAGAGGCATTTTATGAAATTGTACAATAGCGCCAGGTTTAGCGCCGGATTGTTCACCAAAATTGGGAAAAAAATACACTAAAATCCGGCGCTAAATTCGACGCTAAATCCAGTTTTTGTTGTAGTGCAAGTTCAACATGAAATATTTCAAGCCAAGCAAGACTCCCTTCCTTTCAGGAGTTAAGCTTGAATAAGCAGGTTCTTCTCATATGGTAAATAACACATTGTATAGGAAATTGATTGGGTATTTGTTGTACCTTACACACACTCGATCTGATATTTCTTATGCAATAAGTGTGGCTTCAAGATACATGGATCAGCCTCATGAGATCCATTGGAGAGCATCCAAAAGGATCCTTAACTTTGTTCAGGGAACAAGAACTCATGGGATCTTCTACAAAGCTAAATCTAATATTGATTTGATTGGGTTTACTGACAGTGATTAGGCAGGTGACAACACAGATCAAAAGTCAACATTAGGATATGTGTTCATGCTTGTTGAAGGACCAATTAGCTGGTCAAGCAAGAAACAGAGTGCCATAGCACTCTCATCTATAGAAGTAGAGTACATAGGAGTTGTAAATGCAACAACTCAATAGAGGAAATTTGGGGTCTAAAATAGACCTCCTAAGGAAAATAATAAAATAATAGTTATTGATTTTGGAGAAAGAATGAAAAAAACTACTTTTGTGTTCATATTTTTGACATATCTCCCTGTGTTTTTACTCAAATTTTGAGCGGGAGAGCTTGTTGGATGCGGAATTTAATTCCACATCCAATGAGTACCCACATTGGATACCTTTTATGGACCCGGCTACCCCAAAAACAAGAAATACTTGAAAAAACATGATGATGATGTCATCATCACATTTTTTTAGGTATTTCTTGTTTTTGGGGTAGCGGGGTCAGTCAAAACTATGCAGTATGGGTACTCTTTGGATGCGGATTTAAATTATGTATCCAATGAGCTCTCCCACTTGAAATTTGAATAAAAACATAGGGAGATATGTCGAAAATACAAACAAAAAAAGTAGTTTTCTTTTATGACAACTATGTCAATTCAACCATTATGGTTGACTCATTTTATTGAAATTCTATTGGTTCTTGAATTCCAACTCACAAAATTTATTGTTGGCATGTTTTCTTATAAGGCCCATGTTAGACCCCAAATTTCCTCTAATGCAATGTTTATGGATACTTTGTGAGTGTGGCTTCGAATCAGAGTTTTCAACTATTATCTATTGTGATAATCAGAGAACCATTCGAATCTGCAATGATCTAGTTCAGAGACAGAGAACCAAACACATTGAGATCCATCTACACTACATTAGACAACTTATGCATGATGGCACCATTCACCTACTCTTCTATGCATCTTCAGAACAAGTAGCAAACATCTTCACCAAATTTTTTTGTGAGAAGACATTCAGCAATCTCAAATCACTGTTGGGGATTGCTGATCATGCTATGAAGCATGATTGATGACAATATTTTCAAATTTTGTTTTACTGTCCATGTTTAAGGGAGGATTTTCCCACTGGGTTTTTGCCTCTTTCCTTGGTTAAATGGACATGCAGTATGTAAAGAGTGACTAAGCATTGTTGCTAGGCCCTATAGTTTTCTGATATTTACTTATAAAGTTATCCTTAAGGGGGGTTTTAGAATAATCAAACCATAGTTAGCTACCTTAGACATTAATTAATCCATTTTTGTCTTATTTGTCTAGTTTCCAATATTCCACTCTATGCAAGTTGTCTTCAACATGTCCTAGAAGTCAAAATTGCTAAAACTAAGTCATCAAGCACTTGGGAAACCTCCTGGAATTCATCTTTAGCATATATGCTTTATTCCATATCCTCCCTAGCGTATATCTTCTTTTTCTGCTAAGTTGTCTGCGTTATTGAGATTTATGGAAAAGGGAAAGTAAGACTAGGTGTAGTTGACTTGTTTTTTTCCCTCATCATCCTCCATTCTTTTCTCCTAATAAAATCATGTATGAGTTTTATTTCCATCACTTATTATCTTGCCTACTTGACTTTTCCAATTCGTGAGCCTCTAGGTAGTTTGGGAAACTGGTTTATGCAGCTATGGGGGATTTGACTAGATTTAGTAAGCCTACTTTTTTACTATTTCAAATGGAATCCTTATGCATTCGAATATCTCATGTAATTATATATTTCAGTATCCTATGAATTCATAAGGTTGCCTATTGTACACTTATTCAATACAGATTAGTGTTATGCTCCAATTTCAGTCTCCTTTGTGTGTAAATTTGCATGTTTGATTAGAAATTTTGTGAGAGCAATTGTTCTATCACTCGGGTTGAATTTCCACACCCTTCTCATAGCTTTGCTTAGGATTATTCGTAGCTACACACCCAATGTATGATCCATTTGATGATCTGATTTGTGGAATTCCTTCTACGATCTCATCTCTATGTAGTTCCTGGAGGTACTTGTAGTTCATGTGACCAGACCTCTCATGCCATAGCTTCAAAACCTCATTGGAATGTGAGAGAAGTTCTTGGTCATTGGAAGTGGGGAGGAACTTAGAGAACTTGTACATCCTCTCATGGTGATATGCATACCTAATTGCAAGGACTTGGTCTATTGATATTTCTGCAATCTCTACCATGGCTGGAGTGAAGGTCACTCTTTTTGCCTCTCCTGTATGGGTCATATGATAGATGGATGAAAAATTTTCTTCAATTTCTGGTACGTACACTACATCCTACCAATCCCCTTGGTTTGGATTTCTGAATCATCCCCCATTCAAACTGCTAGGCTAAGAGAGTACAATGAGACTCAAATATCCTTAGTGTCTATCAGATGACACATATAGGAGTGGCTAAGAGAGTATATTTTAGCCCAAATGATGTTGAGATAAGGGAACTTGCATCTGAGAAACTTGTTGCTAAAGGCCTTGCAAACCATCATGCAAAAGCCTATGAGTTTTCCCACTTTGTGGCGGATGCAAATCCCATCGCACTACTGACTCATGGAAATGAAGTTAGTAGATTGTGGCATGAGAGGTTTTTCCATCTCAATTTAAAATACTTGCAGAAATTACAGAAAAATTCTATGGTTGAGGGCCTCCCGGTCATCAAGGCAACCACTGGAATTTGCAAGGGCTATATTGTTGAAAAACACCCTGAGCACAAGTTCGATTGCGGGAAGGCAAACCGAGCTACATGCATCTTGGGGCTGATACATTCTGGTATTAGTGGTCCCATGCCTATCACATGCATGAATGGATCAAGGTATATTCTGAATTCTATTGATGATTTTTCCAGGTACACATGGGTCTTCTTTCTCAGAAAGAATTCTGAAGTATGTGAAAAATTCACTGAACTGAAGGCTTTGATCGAGAATGCATCTGGGATTAAGGTCAAGATATTGATATATGATAATGGTGGGGAGTATGTCAATAATAATTTTCTGCACATATGCTCCCAAATTGGTATTCAGGTCCAACATTCAATTCCCTACACTGCCCAGCAGAACGGTGTAGCAGAAAGGAAGAATCAGTCTCTCAAGGAGATGACCACCTGCATGTTGGAATAAAAGAAGTTGGCTGTAAATATTTGGGATGAAGATATGCATGCTGTAGAATACATTTTAAATAGAGTGCCACACTAATCCATTAAAGGGAAGAACCCTTTCTAAGAATACTTCAGACACAAGCCGGATGTGTCGAACCTGCACTGCATGGGCCTAAATTCCACTTGATAAAAGGAGGGCTTTGCAACCACAAAGAATAGAATGTCTATTTATTGGGTATCCTGATGAATCAAAAGGTTTCAAGCTACTAGATATCAAAACAAAACATATCATAATCGAATGGAGTGTCAAGTTCGATGAGCCTCTTCAGGAGGTGGAACTAGTGAAGGAGAAAACTGTTGAATTTCATTCCTATTCTACTGAATATTTGGATGATGAAATTGGGGGTGATGACCCTAATTTGGATCCTATAATTTCTTATATCTATGTATAGAAAAAATTAGATGCTGAACCAGAACCTGAAGTACAAAATCATCTCCCAACATGGGCCTGACAGACACTCTCCTCCGTAGGAGATAACATTGGAAATCCGGATGATCCAAGGAGAACCCAGTCTGATTTCCAAAGAGCAGATATAGCACTCTCTTGTCCTGATAATTTTTTGTCCAAAATTTTTTATCTGATGATTATTTCAGACCCAAATTCCTACTACCATGCTTGAAAGGATCCGAGATTGCAAGTTTCCATGGATGAAGAGATGAATTCTCTTCAAAAAAACACTACTTGGGAGCTAGTTTCTCTTCCTTCAGGAAGGAAATTTGTTCAGTGCAAGTGTGTATTTCAGATCAAGTTTATTGATGATGGTAGAAACTACAAATATAAGGCAATTATGGTGGAAAAATGTTTCTCCCAGGTCCAAGGTGTGGACTACCATGATACTTTTGTACCGGTTGCAAAAATGGACTCCATCTACCTAGTTTTGGCAATTTCAGCATCTAAGCACTGGGAAGTGCATCATATGGATGTTAAATCAGCCTTTTTGCATGGATATATTCATGAGGAGATATAAATGAAGCAGCCTACGGGATACATCTCTGATCCATATTTGGTTTGCAAGCTAAAGAAGTCACTATACGGGTTAAAACAAGCCCAAAGAGAGTGGTATTCCAAGATGGATGCCTTCCTTCTCTCGCAAAAATTCCAAAGGTGTAGATCAGATACAAATGTGTATATATAGTAGTATAATGGTAATTTTATTATTATTGTTTTATATTTTGATGACTTACTGATCAAAGGTAGTACCGTTGCTTCTATTTCAGTCAGCAAAACTGCTCTCCACAATGCATTTGAAATGAGTAATTTGGGGCTCTTACAACAATTTTTGGGGCTCAAAATTGAGAAACGTTATGATGGGATAATGGTAGCTCAGCCAAAATACATATCAGAAATATTATTCAAGTTTAACATGTCTGAATGTAGGCATGCACCATTCCCTTTCCTTTCAAGGATCAACCTTGAAGAAGGAAAAAGAACACCTCCCACGGACTGCACTATTTATCGACAGTTGATTGGTATCTTGTTGTACTTGACACATTCTCAGCCTGATATCTGTTATGACATGAATGATATATCAAGATACATGCAGCAGCCCCACGATATTCATTGGAAGGCATCCAAGAGGATCTTCCAGTATATTCAAGGAACCAAGACCTACGGCATTCACTATGCTAGAGACTATGTTCTAGAGCTGGTTGGATACATAGATTCTGATTGGGCAGGTGATTCTATTGATTGAAATTCAACTTCCAGATATGTATTCATGTTTGGTGGTGGCCCTATTTTCTAGTCTAGCAAAAAGCAGGTCGCCGTAGCATTATCTTTAGCAGAGGCCAAGTATCGAGGAGCAGTGAATACTTGCATCCAAGCAGTTTGGTTGCAAGGCATTCTTTCAGAGTTTGATATTTGTAGTACTTTGTATATTGTCCTCTTTTGTGACAATCAAAATGCTATTAAGATAACCACAGATCCAGTTACCAGGAAGAGGACCAAGCATGTAGAGATACACATGCAGTAAATCAGGGAGCGAGTGCATAATAGGACCATCATTCTGCAATACTGCCCAACTGATGAGTAGATTGCAGCTATCTTCAGCAAGAGATTTTTAGAAAATAAGTTCACTTACCTCCATTCACTGTTGGGGGTGAGTTCATCAAGGTGATCCTACTAATTTTAGTGTTCAACTTGAGGGGGGGTTTTCCCATTGGGTTTTCCCTCTTTACCTCACATAGTTTACTTTTTAGCATTGTTTTTCAGTATTGTACAAGGTGACCTATGGATTTAGTTTTTGGAGTCCTAGCATTATTATGCATTTTATGTTTTCTACTCCTCCTGAGTATAGCTTAAGGGGGGGGTGTTGGAGACATTTATCACCATACACACTCATTTTGGTCAATTCGGCCTAGTTAAACCACTATCCTAAGCTTTATTGACTTAATTGACATTAGAGGATCACTAGATGACATCAGCATGAGCACACCCATGCCTACCTTCAGTAAAGGAGGCTAACTTAGCCTTCTCCTACATTCGGGGAGGCTAACTGGAGCACTCTGGGGTGATCTGAGTGTCATTAATGCCCCATATTGCTAACTGCTGGTTACAATCAGTTAAACATAGTAGTGAAGGTGCCTTCCTTCATTAAATTGATTATTTATTGATTATTTAATGAACTAGAGTCAATAGGTGCGCCTCCAACCACTTATGATGTTCAGTTACACTTCAGTTAACCCCATCGGGGTTCATTGGAGTCATTGATGCACTACCACTTGTTGGTTGGCTTGCAGTGACATGTGTCTGAGCTACTTTTAGTTAGACTCAGTCATTTATTACACTCTGACTTCAGTTAGAACTTAGTTGAGTCAATTAGGGTTTTTATCAATGGTTAACTTGAGTGTTGACTGTCGCTTACATTCAGTTAAGCTATACTCGCTCATTCAATTCGAATGGCATCCTTGGGAATTTGAATTTCTTTTTCATTCATGCTTGCAACATGATCATTGTATTGTATTACTCATTATTTATTGATTATACAGAGCGGCTACTCATTTTATAGCACTATTATACCATTTTCATGTCTTATTGTCTGAAATCTCTTATGAGACCATGTTTTAGTCCCTAGATTACTATGACAGATTAATAATAAAGGGTGGAGAGATGCAAACAACCTGGAAATACCAAAATACTTGGTTTAAGAATGGAATACATACCTCAACACCCTCATAAGTACACATGCATGCATTTCAAAGAACCCAAATGAGCTGATATGGGTCAGTGCCCCTCATAGACAGTACACTCTGAAGTTAGGATACCAAATATTAATCATGATTACATAGAAAGGAGTTGCACTTTGGTGGTGGAAGAGCATTCGGAGGTCAAAGTTCCCACAAAAGGCCAATATCTGTATGTGGTGTGCACTTGCAAAAAACTACTGACTTGGGATAGAATTAAAAATAGATAAATTGAGGGACCAGGTTGGTGTTTCCT
This sequence comes from Pseudotsuga menziesii, assembly GCA_001517045.1. Taxonomy (NCBI): domain Eukaryota; kingdom Viridiplantae; phylum Streptophyta; class Pinopsida; order Pinales; family Pinaceae; genus Pseudotsuga; species Pseudotsuga menziesii. The sequence goes on from LPNX010762955.1 coordinate 2,253,231, forward strand.
CTGCAAAAATGTGGTAGAATATACAAACCACATATTTATATTCCCTCTATTTTCCATCCACATCTAAAGGGAATCGAAAAAAATTCTCAACAACCATTTTAACTAGCAAGGAAAGAGTATTCAGGAAGCTTGTAATTCCTTGGTAAACTATGAAAACACAACAAACTTAATGGATTTACCCCTCTTACGCACTTGGGGTATATGGATTGTAGGAAAAAAATCCATTTTTCAACACAAACCCTTTGTCTCTAAGCTTATAGAAAAGCAAGGTTTGGATATCCTTTATTTTTTTGTGCTCAAAACAAATACACACTACCTACGAGGATCATTACCGAAGAACAAATAAACAAAAATATCCCTCGGGAATACTTTGATGGGGCCTCCCAAGAACAGGCCTCTGGATGAGGTTCTTTAATACACATTACTGAAAACCATTATTTTCATATTCAAATCGGTATAGGGAATGGATCGAACAACTATGCATAAGTACTCTCTTTAAAGCTTCTACTTGGTTTTTCCTTAGAGAAAAACTATAGGAATATACAAATATTTGGTGATTCAATGCTTGTTATAAATTGGATCAATAAAGTTTAGATATGCCAAAATATAAATCTTCTCTCTTTATATGAATATGTATGTTGACTTATGGACAATTTTTATTCCATAATATGTCGTCATGTATACAAGGAGCGAAAAATTGATATAGACAAGCTCTCAAAGGAAGGGATGAACCTACAATATGGACACTACAAAATTTTGGAATTTAAAACTGGGACACACTATGAATTCTATCACAATCCCTTCATAAAGGACCCAATCACAAAAAATGATCAGCAATAAAATCACAATGGGTTTTTCATCTTTTTGGAAATGGAGGATAACATGATTTGAAGCTGTCTCTGAGGGGAAAACTGTTTTCTCCCAGTTTTCATAGTTTTGGAAGACTATATAAGTGCTATAAGATATTACTGGAATGTTATGTATTGTTTTTGTCCTACAAAAAGTAGGAATACATACCTAAATTTGTAAAATTAATAGCTTGTATCGTTGAAGCAGAAAGGATATAACTTAAAATGTATGGAAACATACATTCTGCGAATGTAATTATATTTACTTAATAAAATTGTGTTTTTTTCCTTTTGAGTGTGTGTGTATGCCAAAGGTTTATAGTGTTGAACCTTACTCTTATACCATATGTGACTACCTATACCGACAAAATCATGCAATTCACCAATAATTGCAGCAATAGTAAAAAAATCTTCTTAGACCCATAACTATTAACTCCTAAAACAAATGCATAAACTTAGGAAAAACATTAAACACTTCAAAATTTCATATCCAAATACCCATCTTCATAAAAGTGTAGAATATCTTCCCTCTATTATTCTTTTGTGTACAATCTTTCTCCAAGTCTTCTTGTCAAATGTATATTACCTTACTGGTTCACCACCCTATCAACTCCAAATGGGTACTCTCATTTTTTAGGGATCCCCAAGTTTTAATGGGTTATATGAACAGGATAAAAATAGCACATGTATATTGTGTAGCTCCTTTAGGAAACATGAGGTCCCCACTTCCAAAGTACCTCGCAAATTTTTAGACCAAACTTAACACTAACTCGCCAAGATAAAAATCAATCTCAGGACATCCATTCCACATAAAGGTGCCCCAAAAAGATAATTCATTAATACCACCATCCATATGTTTATACCCCTCATGGTTCATTCTACTTCTCATTCTCATCCAAGATGATAATTATATATTTACTATTTGCATATTATTCATCTACCCATGTGTCAATCACATGGACAAATATTACTTTTATAACATGTAAATCAAAATTATTCATCACCTTCCAACCTCTTTTCCTATTTTTACTCTTAGATATTTCCTAGAGCCCTTTCATCTATCCTCGTTGAGTGGGTGCACATGAATTTCTATCTTCTATTTTAATAAACACCATTTTCCCTTCTATTTAACTCACACGTTTTCTATATACATTTCCATTTTCAATTATAATTTATTTTCACCCTTTCACTAAATGCGCATAAGCCTATATGATTAGTCAAATCCAGAGATGATTTTAGGGGAGAATCTTAGCCCAAGGGACAAAATAGAGGAGTTTGAAAAATTCAATGGATGAATTTTCCAACCCGCTAGATTAAGGTATCTAGTGATCTTCACAACTGGTGCAAAGGTATCTATGTAATCAAAACCATCGTCTTCAAGTTTGGTTCAAAAGACCCATTTGTATTGGACAGGCTTCCTCTTGGGAGGAAGGGGAACCAATTCCCATGTCTTGTTCTCTTTGAGGGACTGAGATTACTCTTCCATTTCTGATATCCATATTGGGTCATTACAAGATTGCTGATATTTTTGAGGATCGTACCCAATCAGCATATAACAGTTTTCAACAAGAGCACTATCACTTCCAAAGGAAGCACTACTAGTTTGTGATCTAGTCTTCCTATGCTCATGGGGATTTCCTGCTAATTCCCCAACATCTTGAATGATTTTTTCATCCAACTTGGGCCTTGATTCTGAGCCATGTACAGAAATATCATATTTATCCATATTTATATCAGACATATTAGAAAAAACAGAGCATGTATCATCACTTACATCTTCGAATGGTTGAGGAGAGGAGCATTTCCTTGGTGCAAGCTCGAAATCAGGAATTGGCTCTTCTTCAAATTTCACACTTCTCTCAAAAAATTTCTTGCAAGTGGAGGTGTCAAAGAGCTTTTATCCTTTATTTTCTTCACCATACCCAACCATAATGCATTCCTTTCTTTGTTGCTGCAAGGCCTTCTTCTTTTCAGAAGGGATTCTAGCCCATGCTCTAGTCCCAAAAATCCTGAAATTTGAGACATTTGGATTTTGGCCAAACCATGCTTCATAAGGTTCCTTTCCTTTTACTGATTTATGGAAGGCTCTATTTTGTATGTTTTAAACACAACTAATGGACTCAGCCTATAGCTTGGGACATATATCCCTTGCTCCTATCATGCAAGTGGCCATCTCCTTGAGATATGCATTCTTCCTCTCGGCCACACCATTTTTTTGTCGTGTGTAGGGAGTTTAGTGTTGCATTTGGATGCCACACTCCTCACAAAGGAGTTGTAGGTTCTTACTCACAGAATCCTTCCCATTATCAATCCTAAGGACCTTAATCTTATGCCCACTCTGATTTTCTACCAATTCCTTCCAAACATTCAAGTGTTCAAACACCTTAGACTTCAATTTAAGGAAGTACACCCAACAAAATCAAGAGTAATTATCTATGAAAGTATCTACATACCTTGATCCACCATATGATGGAGTGGGAAATGGGCCAATCAAGTGTGAATGAGCCAACCCAAGTGGTTGTGTAGCTCTTCTTGCCTTCCCCTTCTCATAGATTTTCTCAGGATGCTTCCCAACTATGCACCCAATGCATGATCCATTTGATGTTCTGATTTGTGGAAGTCCTTCCATGATCTAATATTTGTGTAGTTCCTGGAGGCACTTGTAGTTCATGTGACCAAACCTCTCATGCCATAGCTTCTAAACCTCATTGGAATGTGAGAGAATTTCTTGGTCATTGGAAGTGGGGAGGAACTTAGAGAACTTGTACATCCTCTCATGGTGATATGCATACCTAATTGCAATGACTTAGTATATTAAGATTTTTACAATCTCTACCATGTCTGGAGTGAAGGTCACTCTCTTTGCCTCTCCTGTATGGGTCAATCTCTTTGCCTCTCCATCACTTGATTTTGGTTTTTTGGTTTCTTCTTCTCTGGCAGCTTCAAATTTTTGGACTTGGGCTTTCCCTTTGAAGAATTCTAAACCCCCACTGGTAATGCTTGATCCTTTCTCTTGATAGTTCCCATTTGGACCAGCTTGTCTTGATCCTAAGTGAGTGATTCTATGAATCTTGGCATAGTAGAATGTGCTCATAAAAGAGGAGGACTCTGAACCCAACTTCGAAAGAGATGATGAAATAAATTGTTCCTCTTTTTTCTTAATTCCACATTGATTCATATGCAACACAAGTGAATTAAACTTGGTGAAGAATTTTTGGATTGTGTCATAGTGCGCTTGGCTCAAGTTGATAAGCTCAATCTCAAGCCGGTGACCACGTAGTTCATAACTTTTCCCAAATAATGTCTCTAGCTTTACCAAGACTTTGTTGGGTGTTGTCAAACTTTCAATGTGGAACAGGAGCTCTCTTGAGATGCTCATACATAACAATACAAATCCCTCTTCTCATCTATTGAAGAACATGGCTTTCTCAAATGCAGAATTTGGCTCCACCTTAGTGCCCATGGTAACTTTGTAAAGCCCTTTGGATCTAAACTGAATCAACATCTCTACCTTCCAATCAAAGAATTTGAAAAGTGTTAGAAATATTTGGGTATCCTCCATTTCTACCTGCGCAATTGGTGATGAATTTTTGCTGGAAGTCCTGCAAAACAATTTGATTTTATCTGGAATTTCACTAACAAATGCAGCTTGAGACTTTGTGAATTGATATAGAAATCAATCATCCCAAACAGGCTCTGATACCATGTGATAAATTCAAACCACAAGATAATGTAGGAGCGTTACTGAATCTCACAAATCAAATTTGGTGCAAAAACCAACAAAAACCATGAAATGAGAAGTAATTTACACACACAAATGTGGACAGAACCAAGATAATTTTTAAATGTATAACATAAAAGCATGTTGTTTCTAGGTTTATATTACATTTTTAAAGTTTCTTAAGGCTTTGGGAGCCCAATGTGAGTGCACAATTCAAAATTGCGATATTGGCATCAATCTCCCCTAGGTGGGCCAATCATGCCCCAAATCAGCCCAAACAGCCACGAATTTATGAATGGACATGGATGATATTATTTAGGTCAATTATTACACCTTTGCATGTGTGGGTGTGGAAATATGGGTGGTTTAGACTCTCAAGGTGGCATTAAATACACCAAATCAAGAAAAAATGAGAGTGCACCAGTAATGATGAGGGAACACATGTTGTCTGCTGATTGAGCTAGAGTTCTCATGTGGGTGTTAATGCTCCAATTTGACTTGGCATTTGTCTAACTAAGCACCCCTAGTCCACCACATAGTGTATTAATGCTAAAAAGCAATAAAATTGACTAAGTAGTGTATCAAGGGTACTAATGAGTTGGATTACTGTTGTAAAAAAATTCATTGCAAGAAGTCTAAAAAAGGTGATTTCAAAAATTATTTCACATGAAAAATTTGGTTTTCTGGAAAACATGTAGATTCATGAGGCTATATGGGTTTCTTATGAAGGAATTCATAGCATTACAACAATAAATATCAACGGAGTTGTAATCAAAATTGATATCTCAAAATATTTTGACAAAGTCAGTTGGATTTACTTAAGGCTACTCATGACCCACCTTGGTTTTGAATACCCCTTCATAAAATGGGTAATGAGATGCTTAACTGATGCATATTTTGTAGTCTTAATAAATGGTTTAGCATCCCCCTTCTTCAGTTCCAATCGAGGTATACAACAAGGATGTCCACTGTCTCCCCTACTTTTCTTACTAGTTACAGAGGATCTTAGAATAATTATCTTGGATGTTAAAGGGAGGGGAAATTTCACCAGTATTTCTATGATGAACAACCTCAACATCACCAATTTTTTGTTCCTTGTTGACATTCGTATCTTTTGTGAAGGGTGGAATCAGGAAGCAGAAAAGATATCCAACATTTTTTACATTTATGGTAGGGCTACGGGAATGATATTAAATGCACATAAATATGCACTCTCAACTATTAACCTAGATGGGAATGAGACACAAAGGTACAACACTCTTTTTCCTTTTGGCATAAAATAATTAGAATAAGTGCTCAAGTACCTAGGATTCATTCTAAAGACAAATAAGTATATAAAGTAGGATTGGAATTGGTTGTTAGAAAAACTAGAGAAAATAATGAATGTGTGGTGCTATTGTTAGCTCTCTAGAGATGGAAGACTTGTGGTAGTAAAATCAGTCCTTGAAGCCATAGTAGTGTATTATATGTCTCTGTCTTGGATCCTGAAATACACTATGGAAAAATATAGAAATATTTGCTTGAAATTTTTATGGTCCATGAAAAGTGACAACTATGTGCTTCCATGGTAAAATGGGAACAAATCGCTAAACCAAATCTCCTGGGAGGATAGAGGATTAAAAATATACATTTTTTGCAAGGGCTCTAGAAATAAAACTAGGATGGAGACTTCTCACTACCCATAGTATCTGGACTAAGGTAATATGTCACAAATATATTGCTCTAGATTCACTGATAGACTGGATTAGAAACCCCAACAGTAATAACAAACAACCAAGCTCAACCATCTGGAAATAAATTTTAAACGCAATGTCAGTTTTCAAGGAGGGCTTGGCATGGAAACTAGGCAATGGAACATTGTTGCGCATTGGTGGATACCCCTTCTCAAGAATCCAAAATCGTCATATATTACCACCCTAGTTCGTACAACATCTACACCATCAAGGAATTTCATTTGAGTCAGATTGTGAATGCTCAAGCCTCTACCATATGGAATTAGGGGTGGAGAGATGCAAACAGCCTGAAAATAAAAAAATACTTGGTTGAATCATGGGATACATACCTCAACACCCTCAGAAGTACACATGTTTGCATTTCAAAGAACCCAAATGAACTGATATGGATCACATCCCCTCACAAACAGTACACTACGAAGTTAGGATACCAAATATTAATCATGATTACATAGAAAAGAGATACACTCTGGTGGTGTAAGAGCATTTGGAGGTCAAAGTGCCTTCAAAAGGTCAAGATCTATAAGTGGTGTGCACTTGCAAAAAGAATACTGACTTGGGATAGAATTAAAAATAGAGAAATTGAGGGACCAGGTTGGTGTTTCCTTTGCAAAAATGTGGTAGAATCTACAAACTACATATTTATCTTCTCTCCATTTTCCATCCATGTCTGAAGGGAATCGAAACAAATTCTCAACAACAATTTTAACTAGCAAGGAGAGAGTACTGAGGAAGCTTGGAATTCCTTGGTAAACTATGAAAACACAACAAACTTAATGGATTTTCCCCTCTTACGCACCTGGGGTATATGGAATGCAAGAAACAAAGCCATTTTTCAACACAAACCCTTTCTCTCTAAGCTTATAGAAAAACAAGGTTTGGATATCCTTTCTTTTTTTTCCTTAAAACAAATACACACTACCTACGAGGATCATTACCGAAGAACATATAAACAAAAATATCCCTTGGGAATACTTTGATGGGGCCTCCCAAGAACAAGATTGTGGATGAGGTTCTTTAATACACATTACTGAAAACCATTATTTTTATATTCAAATGGGTATAGGGAATGGATCGAACAACTATGCAGAACTACACTCTTTACATCTTCTACTTGGTTTTTCCTTAGAGAAAAAATGTAGGAATATACAAATATTTGGAGATTCAATGCTTGTTGTGAATTGGATCAATAAAGCTCAAATATTCCAAAATATAAATATTCTCTCTTTATATGAAGATGTATGTCGACTTATGGACAATTTTTATTCCATCATATGCCGTCATGTATACAGGGAGCGAAAAAATGATATAGACAAGCTTTCAAAGGAAGGGATGAACCTGCAATATGGACACTAGAAAATTTTGGAATTTAAAACTGGGACACATGATGAATTGTATCAAAATCCCTTCATAAAAGACCCAGTCACAACAAATGATTGGAAATAAAATCACAATGGGTTTTTCATCTTTTTGGAAATGGAGGATAACATGATTTGAAGGTGTCTCTGAGGAGAAAATTGTTTTCTCCCAATTTTCATATTTTTGCAAGACTATATAATTGCTACAATATAATACTGGAATGTTATGTATGGTTTTTGTCCTACCAAAAGTAGGAATACATAACTTAAATTGTAGAATGAATAGCCTGTATTGTTGAAGCCAAAAGGATATACGCGAAAATGTATGGAAACATACATTTTGCGAATGTAATTATATTTACTTAATAAAATTATGTTTTTTTCCTTTGGAGTGTGTGTGTGTGCCAAAGGTTCATAGTGTTGAACCTTACTCTGATACCATATGTGACAACCTATACCGACAAACTCATGCAATTGACCAATAAATGGAGCAATAGTAAAAAAATCTTCTGAGACCCATAACTATTAACTACTAAAACTCATGCATAAACTTAGGAAAAACATTAAACACTTCAAAATTTCATATTCAAATACCCATTTTCATAAAAGTGTAGAAGATCCTCCCTCTATTATTCTTTTGTCTACAATCTTTGTCCAAGTCTTCTTGTTTAATGTATATTAGCTTATTGGTTTACCACCCTACCAACTCCAAATGGGTACTCTTCTTTTTAGGGATCCCCAAGTTGTAATAGATTATATGAAGAGTATAAAAATAGCATGTAGATTTTGTAGCTCCTTTACCAAACATGAGGTCCCCACTTCCAAAGCACCCTACAAATTTTTATACCAAACTTAACACTAACTCGCCAAGAGAAAATTCAATCTTAGGACATCCATCCCACATAAGGGTGCCCCAAAAATATCGTTTCTTAAGATCAACCCTCCATCCGTTTATAGCCCTCATGGTTCATTCTACTTATCATTCTCATGCAAAATGATAATTATATATTTACTAATTGCATATTATTCATCTACCCAAGTGTCAATCACATGCACAAATATTACTTTTATAACATGCAAATAAAAATTATTCATCACCGTCCAACCTCTTTTCCTATTTTTACTCTTAGATATTTCCTAGAGCCCTTTCATATTTCCTTGTTGAGTGGGTGCACATGAATTGCTATCTTCTATTTTAATAAACATCATTTTCCCTTATATTTAACTCACACGTTTTCTATATACATTTCCATTTTCAGTTATAATTTATTTTCACCATTTTCACTAAATGCGCGTAAGCCTATATGATTAGTCAAATCCAAAGATGATTTTAGGGGAAAATATTAGCCCATGGGACAAATTAGAGGGGTTTGGAAAATTCAATGGGTGAATTTTTATATGGGTAAAATTTTCTAAATTTTAAAATATTAGTCCACTATTTATTTAAAAAGTAATATTTAATATGAAAATAGCTAATCAATTTTCACAAGGAGAGAGTCAAAAATCATAAATAGCTTGTAGAAAGTCTATTAAAATTCTTCAATAGCCCCGGATTCCTGGCCATGGAGGTCAACAATAGAAAATTTTCCCAATGTGTTGCTTGTTAATCTAAATACTAGTATCAATCGCCCCTAGATTTTCCTTATGGAATTTTTTTTTATAGAAATTCGTCCATAAATCTTTGCATCGGGGTAGAATATGACCAATTTTTTCCCTATATATTGACATAATAAATGGTATTATTTTCACATTTAGAACCATATGTTACCACCCCTTTCAGTTTCCAAAGGAGGATCCTTTCATGCAAAAAATATGAAGAATTATAGTATTGTTCTGCTATTGAATTGGAGGTGGAATACCTATTTTTCATTTCTATTTTTACCATCCATTAGCATTTAAATATTCCTTTCCTTATTCAAGAATCGATTAGAGTTTCCTCATCACCAAGTTGTCATATAGTAATTGGATAAAACACAAAGGAGTCTTCTTGAAGTTTCAAAGAATAACAGGGTTTCAAATTTGGAGAATTGGGTTTCAAAGGTTATTATGGAGTTGCAAAGCTATTGCTAATGTTCTTCGAAGGTTTCTAGGCACTAGAATTTCGGCTCTTGTAATCACATCCAAACTCTACTATGCAGGTAAGTTTATAATTCAATGCATAAGTGTTATTTTGTTGGGTTTGGTTCCTTGTCGTTAACTTTTAAGGTAGGTAAAAAGTGCTCTTGTTCAATACTTTTCCACTACTATCTCATAGACATAACAACTTAGATTATTGTTTCATCACTGTTTGATGGATAAAAAATATCCCTAGTGTGCCTCGAGTATAACATGGTGGAGTTTTAATGTTGATTCTAGTCAAATGTGTGCCCAAGGGACAGAATCTCAATAAGACTACCTAGAAGTATCTAAGATGCACCTAGATTTAAGAGTTAGGGTGGTTACATTTTGTTTAATGGCTGAAACAATTCCCATGATCAATGTTTAAGGATGTTAGAATGTTGGGACATACCTAGAACTTTCCATAAGGCCATTTCAACCTAGAGGAATCTCCCATATTTTCACTTTTCATCTTTGTTTATATTGTTTGATGACTTTTGTCATTGTCATGGCTTCCAAAACTAAACCAGAATTTCTTTATAGGGTTTGAAGTTGATCTAATGTTTCTAGAAGTGAAGGTATCCCCCTTTTCCATTTCCATAAGATCTAAGAATCATCCTATAATTCCTATGAAAACCCTATGCAAATAGGGGGGTAACATGATGAAACCCTATGTTTAGGATGCAAAATTTCCTATCCTATCACCCTAGGGATGCCTATTGTTTGGTACTAGGTTTGCAGCAAGGTGCATAAGAATTAATCCTAACTTCCAATGAATATCATTGAAACATTGTGTTCATATGTGAATAGGAAATATGTTGAATTTTAATTCAATTCTCAATCCTTGACAATACTTCTTCAATCATTTATGATCGATGGATCCCTATTTTCTTTAGATTCTCAGCTGTGAAATGCTTTTGATGGGTTAATGGCTAGAAGATGGTGTTTACCTTTTGCAAGCAATCCTTTGCCCAAAATTTAATTATCGTATTTATGTTGTGGATATAGTATCTTCATGGTATAGAAATCTCTGGATACCCCTAATATTATATTGTCTCGATGGTTCATCGTAAGTGACACTTTCCCTTACATTCCTGACAGAAGGAGCTAGCATTATTTGTATCACATTAGGAGGCATCTTTAGTGCCCTCTTTCATTTCAAACGTAACCACCTGAGGTAGGAATCATCCCATACTGAAATATCTGGCATGTGGGTTAGCTACTAGGCCTTAAACCATGCATTCTTATTATGGAAGTTTATAGTTTCTTTCACATGTTTCCTGGCATGAATTCTATCCTTCTCCCATAGTAGGATATTCTTTATTCCTAAAACAGTTTTATTTTATACTTATTATGGTAGTTTATACTCTCTTGCATTGTTGGATTGGAAAGAATTCTATTCTCCCACATCAGGATACTTTCCTATACGGATACATAGTTTTCTTCATTATCACTCACATAGTTGTGAACTTGTATGACATTCATTCATGTATTCATGTCTTTTGTATTGTTTTTGGAGTAGCATAGGAAGCAAGGGTAGATTCTGTCAAAGGAACAACATCATTAATTGCTTATACAAGTACATATTAAGCATAACTTGTGGCACCTATAACATATTAAGTGCCTATAAAATACCTATAAGAAAATTCAAGGAAAATAGTATAGGTGGAATAAACTAGGGTTGTAAAACAAGTTGTTTCTCATTAATATCCATATCTAGTGGTGTATCTAGTACCATATCATGTAGAAGTACGAGTAGCACCACGATTAGTATGAACAACATCTGTAGCTAAAATATAGAAGTATATATAGTATAAGATCCAATAGTTCTAGCTTATCCACCAATAGCAAAGGTATATATCGATGATGTTACCCCTAATTTTGATGAGCGTAATCCTAAATATTCCTTCATTACACCTTGTACTTTCAAATCTTGGATGAGGAATATTAGACCTATCAGTTAAAGCATATTATTTTTGGACTAACATTTCCATAACTAAGTAGGCTTTGTTATCATTTTCCGAAGGATTTGACTTGCTATACTGGCGACCACATGCAGAAATACTAGAAAGTCAACAAAAATTCAACCAGTCAAACAATGAAATTCTGGGTAGAAATAAGATGATACAATGGGTGATAATAATACTCTCTCAAGTCTAGAAAACTTTGGACATCATTTTGTGTATGCATATATCAACGTTCAAGCATAGAATGACCATGCACCTTCTATAGTTGAATAGTGAAATCTAGACCTAAAACAAATCTATAACATGTGAGAATCTAGTAAGAGATAGGGTTCTATGATAATATTATTGTGCCACCTTCTATTGTTTGTGTACTCATTTTTAATTTGATTTATCATCTTAAGGGGCCTATTGTACCATAAAACTTAGAACTAGCCAGACTTAAGATTTAGCCGATTTTTGATGTTGTTTATGCTCAGAGTTGGGTTTTGATGCTACTTCTGATTTCAATCTCAACCTATAATTTGATACATCTTGCTGGCCATTGTTTTTCAGTGGCTGCAAATATGAATTTTGACCATTATTTGTGCTAAAAATGACCTAAAAGGTACCCATACTTGAGTACTTATTTTGATGGTGGAATTAAACTCAGAACCCAATATGAAGCGTGTTTACCTCATTAATGATTCCAAAAATTTATATAGGTCTCTTTTGAATGTTTTTGTGCCTAGAAAGAACCTATAATTAGGGATTTAAGATAGCTTGTTATTGTTATTGATTCCCATATCTCAAGGTATACCGCTTGCTACCTTTAGAGGCTACAACCATGGACAGGGATGCTGAAATATTTCTAAAGATGTCTTGTTAAGGATTTTCCAGTGTTGTCTCATAGACCTAACAACTTAGATTACTGTTTCATGACTGTTTGAGGGTTGAAAAAGATCCCTAGTGTTCCCTGAGTTTAACATGGTGGAGTTTTACTGCTCATTCTAGTCAAATGTGTGCCCAGGGGCCATAACCTCCATAAGACTACCTAGAAGTGTCTAAGATGCACCTAGATTTAAGAATAAGGGTGGTTACATGCTATTTGATGGATGAAACCATTACCATGATCATTTTTTAACGATATTAGGATGTTGGGACATACCCAAAACTGTCCATTAGGTCTATTCAGCCCAGAGGAACCACCCAGATTTGTACTTTTCACCTTCGTTCATATTGTTTGATGACTTTTGTCATTATCAAGGATTCCAAAACTAAACCAAAATTGCTTTCTATGGTTTGAAGTTGACCCAACATTGGTAAAAGTGAAGTATTTCCCTTTTCCATTTCAAGAAGATATAATAATAATCCTACCATTCCTCTAAAAACATAAGGTGAACACCCTCTCCAAATAGGGGGATAACAGGATGAGACACTTTGTTTAGGAGGAAAATTTTCCTAGCCTGTCACCCTAGGGATGCCTATTGTTTCGTACTGAGTTTACAGCTAGGATCCAAGGTGCATAAGAATCAATCCTAACTTCCAATGAATATATTTGAATAATTGTGTTCAAATGTGAAGGGGTAATATGTTGAATTTTAATTCAATTCCCAATCCTTGACAATAATTCTTCAATCATTTATGATCGATGGATCCCTATTTTATTTATATTCTCAGCTATCAAAATTTTATGATGGGTTAATGGAGAGAATATGGTGTTTACCTTTTGCATGGAATCCTGGATGGTTCGTCGTACTTGGCACTTTCCCTTACATTGCTGATAGAAGGATTTGGAATTTGTTGTATCACATTAGGAGGAATATTTAGTGCACTGTTTGATTTCCAAATCAACCACCTAAGGTATTCATCACCCCATACTAGAATATATTGCATGTGGGTTAGCTACTCGAACTTAAACCATTCTTCCTGAGTATGTAAGTTTATAATTTCTTGCACATATATCATAGCATGAAGAGTCTATCCTCCTCCCATAGTAGGATATTCTTCACTCCTAACTTAGTTTGCTTCATTACAGATTATGGTAGCTTATACCCTCTTGCATGGTTGGCTTGGCAAGAATTCGATCCTCCCACAACAGGATACTTTCCTATCCGGACACATAGTTTTCTTCATTATCAGTCACATCGTTGTGAACTTGTATTGCATTCATTCATGAATTCATGTATTTTGTATTGTTTGTGTTGATGTATTTGTAACTTTAGAATGTATTCACTTGTATATCTTATGTATTGTACCCTGATGTTCCTATCGAGAAGCATCAGTAATGTAATTGAGCCATGTCATACCTCAATGTTCCTATCGAGAGAATCAATAATGTGAAAAGGTCATGTAAAGTCATAGAGGGTAACCCTCCTTATTGATCAAGGGTTAAAGTCCACATAGTTGATCAAGGGTTAAATTCCCCACAATTGTGTGGCACTAGGGTTGTTAGACTCTCCTAGAGAAGTTGGCCTTGGTGAGTTAATGTAAGTTGGATCATTAGTACCCTAGTTGTGATTACTCAAGCATACATAATTGAGTTAGGATTACTCAATCCTACATAATAGATTCAAGTATTAAGTGAATGAAAGAGTATAAATAGAGTGTGAGCCTTTGTATTTATTATACACACAGTCACTCAACTGTGGCACATGAGTGAGAGAGGAAGTGCTGACACAAGTGAGAGAGGTCAGCTATCGGAGATCATCTTTATGTTTTTGGGTTTTAGTTTTTCTATTGGTGCTCATTCTATCTCTGAGGAAACTGTGGGGTTTTCTCCTTTATGGTCTCCTCGAGGAAAATCTTTGTGTCTCTTGTCTCTTGTGATTGTTGCTGTGCATTTTATTCTCTCAGATAAGATCCTAAGATCATATTGATTAAATGATAAAAAATATAACATGGTATCAGAGCTAACCTGAGAAGAAGACACTGTGTAGCTGCAAAAACTAGAGATTCTTAATTTTTGGGTCTCTCTCCACAATCCATCTACAAAAGGAGGCTTGGCTAAATCTCAATTTAAGGGCGCATCTTTCTGTCGAAGCAAAATTTGATTCTAGGCATTTTCAGTTTTTGGTGTTGGAAATTGGGGCTTTTCACTGAAGAGGAATTTTTGAGTTAGCCCAGGTTAGGATTTCTCTCCTCCTCGAAATCGAAATTTATAGACCAAGGTCGATATTTTTGGTTGGGTGAAAATCTAGGAAAGTCAAATCCTAGTTTGACCCTAGGCCTAGAAAACCCTAAAATACTAAAATGGGTAGTTTTGGTACATTCGCTATATTTCAGGATTGAAGACGTATAAGGGGCCAAAATTTTCAAAGGATGAAGCTAAAATCCTGATATCCCTTATGTCAAAATTTTAGCCTCATATTCACTATATTCTAGGAGGTACATTTCCTACAAATCAGGGTTCTGACCTCTTCCAAGATTCATCCCTAAACAAGACAGTTAGGGAGAATTGCTATATGTCGGGATAGAAAGATCCAAATAAAATTTTGCAAGATGTTCCAAATAAGGAATGGACTGTTATTTTTGTGGTCAAATTTTTAGACCCTGATGAAGAAATAGGGACATATGGAAGTCTGTACAAGTTCGCTATGCTGAACAGTCCTGAAATAAGTCACCTTGGGAAAAATATCATAAGTCCCAATTGGTGAAACCAATTCTTGAAAAACCTATGGTGTTGGAAAGAGGACAGATGAGGTTACCTCATTATGAAATTTTAGACATAGAGAAGTAGAAATTTCAGAGATATCTGTGAAACAATATCAGTAATTTTCGTAGAAGAAAATTGTAAGCTAGGGATTCTTGTTCCGGGAGCTTCCCTCCACTGTTTTCAGAAAAAGGAGTACATTGGACAGCTCACCTTGAAGAGTTCTATGTTTCTATCCAATCAGATCTGAAATATTCCAAGTTTTTAAAATTAGGGTTTCTCTGACAAACCCTAGATCAGCCAACTCCAGAACCAGGACGGACACCTCAAATCGGTAAGATCTAATCTTTTGCTATTTACTTTTGAGGTTCTCATTTCAAAATGACTAATCACACTATATTGATGACAATCTTGGTAAAGCTGACAACTTCCAAGCATGAAAGTATTGGATCTCACTGGTTTTTGAAGAAAATGAATTGGACACCTGTATAAGTGGAAAGGTTCCAGTTCCAGAGGGAGATGAGGCTAAAGCCTTACATAAGAAGAACTTGGTCAAGTCCAAGAAGATCATTTCTGATTCAATCAAGGATCACCTTATACCATAATTTTATTTCCTAAAGACACCTAAAGAGATGTTTTATTTCTTGACCAAGCTATTTGGAGGGAAGAACATAAATCAGAATATGACTTTGAGAAACCAATTGAAGAATGTGAAGATCCAGAATGCAGAGACCATACAGTCATACTTTACAATAGTCTCTCAAATAAAAGAACAACTTGAAGTAGTAGAAGAAGAAGTGTAGAATGCAGAAGTTGTGATAACTACCTTGAATGGCTTCCCAAGATCTTGGGATTCATTCATTAGAGGAATTTTTGCCAGAAGGAAGTGATTACTTTCAGCAGACTCTGGGAAGAGTGCACACATGAATAATCTCAAATCATAATAAGAGAAAGAAAAGATGGAAGCAACTAAAGATCAAGCTCTCACGATCCAAAGAATATCCCTCAAGCGACGAGGAATATGGAGAAATCAAGTCTTGAATATCCTCTTATCAATCTTAGCATTTGGAAAAGAAATGGTGATGTCATGAATGAAGAATATGATGAAGCAGAAGGGTCAAGAAGGAGTCTACCCACACAAAAAAAAAATATAAGTGTTCATTTTTCATTTCATGGTATTATTGTGTTATGCATGATATAAGTTTTGCATTAATGACAGTATACTACTAATATGCATGTGATGGGTAAGTAGCCCATGGTGCTATACAACTCTCCATTGATACTTATCTAGAATGAAACCTCTTTGCTGACATATTGGATTAGTGCACAATCTCAATGTTGTCCTGGTAGAGATGGAAGGAATCTAGAAAGTTTTCGTAAGATATGGATGAATGTTGTATTGGCTAAAATAGTTGCATGATTACATATTAATGCAAAAGATTTTTTCCTTATGAATATACCTTATGAAATGTTTCTAACCATAAAACTAATGCATTTGACTTGTAGGAAAGATCACGTCCAATCGCCTCCAAGAAAAGAAGGATGAGACTTGTTCCGAAGAAAAAGTGACAAAAGTTAAAGAAATAATCCAAGATGAAGAATAATATGACCATAATTTCAAAAGAAATAAAGAGGCCTCAAAGACACTCTAGTTATGTGACACTATTTAGTGACATCATTGATTCAGAGCCTGCCAGCTATGAAGAAGTAGCCAAGAAGAAAAGGAAGGAGAATACCAGTTCAAGAAGAATGATGTCTAGAATGCAGTATCAAGACCTGAAGGGAAGTCCATAATGTATTCCATATGGATCTACGAGATATATCATGTAGTAGATGGAAACATCATGGGATACAAGGAAAGATTCATAACATGAGGTTTCTCATGAAAAGAAGGCATAGACTACGAAGAGACATTTGCAGCTAGTGGGAGTTGAGGCACATTACAGGAAGAATCATGTGTGAAAATTAAAGAAGGCCTTGTATGAGCTCAAAATACACCCATGGGACATGGGGTCTTAACTTAGTGAAACCATGCCATAGCATGTTCATTTGTGGCATATGAAACAATACCCCTAATTTCAGTAAATTTTGGAAAATACCTCCCAAAATCATTTTTTTAACCCCCTCCCAATATGTCTTCCCAGATTAAAAAAACCCTTATTTTCACTATATATTGTATTCATCCATTTTTTCCATTTACATTTTTTATACCCCTTTATATATCTACCCAGTATATTGACATGACACCCATCTTATGTCCCCACATGCATTCTATAATGCACCTTGCTTCTTTCGATGTATATTTTGGATGCACATTACTTTACCCACAATGCAATTGCTCAACCACATATCATTATGATTTGTGGCATATAATGGCATAATGAATAGAAGGGATATCACTTTGTGTATGTCACAAAGCTTCTTGAAATTCTCAAGCAAGCATTTTCCTAGATTCCTTTCATCCTTTGGAACTTCTTTAGAATTTGAACCTGGGAAAAAAATGTGATTCTTATCTAAAAGTTTTAAGCATGGATATATGTTCTCATTTCCATCAAATCTTCCATAAGAATATCCATATCCTTTTCAATATTTAGACACATCTATTTTCTTTTGGTTCAACTTCCTGCCAATGTTATCTTTTTCCCCTTCAAACTTGTCTTCTTTGAGACAGCCTACCTTGCTAGGAGTGCTTCTTAACTGAAGCCCAAATGACCCAAATTTATTCTGAATCTGAGGGATTGTCCTGCTGGAAATTCTCTTTGTCATCATTTTGACATTCTTTATCTTAAAAATTGGTTGGTATTTCGAGCTATATTGAAGAAATTTAGTAGAGACAACACTTCCTTTTTTTTCTCTTCTCAGAACTCCCTTCTCGAGGACCATTCCTTGTCTCTATATTATTTGGAATTCTCATTGGTGTGTTTTTGTCACTATATTTGTGTTGAATGCCAATTAATTGGGATGGTGTCTCACAAGAATTTTGCAATTTCAATTCTGCTAGTTTTTGTGTAAGACAAGATATTTCCTTCTATAGCTCTCGAATTCCCAAATCAATGCAATCACTTTTCATAAGGGTTTCATCTTTACCTCCAATTTCTTTGTGTTCAATTGTAGAATCATTGTTTTTGGAATATACAAATATGGCAAGTCTTTTCCTTCAGTACACACAACAAGGGCCTCTCTCTTTGTCATGGATGTTGGACCCTGCATTGCAAGGAGAGTGTAACAAGTGCTAGATGTAGACTCAACACTGAATTCTCATTCTTCTGAGAGGAATTGATATCCTCTCCCTTTCCTTGGCATTTACTACAATATTAGTTATAGTAGGGGCAGAAGACAAATATTTTCATTCGCACATATATTTTCTTCCTGTCTCACCTACTTTTGGGGTCATTAGTTAGACATTAATAAAATTATTATATCCCTCAAGAATTGGACTCCTCTGCTTGATCCCATGTAAGAAAGGGATAAATCCAACCTTTGAGGTCAAACCTCGTTATATTTCACTGGATTTGTGGTTAGATAGGGCTTTATCATTTATAGGTAGCAAGTTAGCAAGGATGTTGGACATAGTTTAAAAAACCCACTCTCTAGATAGAACCTCCTTAGCTAATCTTTACGAGAAGATGAATCTGGGGATGGGATACCATAGGGTATTGTGGTCCAGGTGGGGAATAAGTCTCACCATTAAGTGATTGATTGTGTAAATATCCCTTTAAATGATAAATTTGGATATCTAGAAGGTAAACAAATTCATGAGTCTATAGGTTTCTTTGACCAAGAGATTTTATTCAACCCAAGTCTAGCAACTTGGCCCCACACAAATGGCATGACTTTCAAAAGGTATGTAATGGTGTAAGTATCATGAAAAATGGGCAAATCGATACCCCTCAAAATTGGCTCCTAATCCAAATTAAGTCTACTCTTTGAGGTGCAACCCCTTTCGGCCGGTTTCTTCAAGCACTCTAAACACACCAGAATGGAAAGGAAATTAAAAGTGTTGGAAAAATCAACTCTGTTTTTCTCTCCAAATCCCCAACAATATTGACCTTCTATGCATAAACTTTTATTCGAAAGAATCCCTTCATTTAATAATTAAGACACAACTAAAATTATTTGCATTAATCGCAAGAATCCCTTAGTTTAAGAAGTACCTCTTTTAGTAAATTGGATTCACAATGTAAGATTTTACATTAAATAGAACCCTAAAACGGTCATGAAGTCCCCAAAACCTTGAATGTAAATATTTATATGCATATCATTGAACAGTAGAGAAAATTCAAAAGTTGAATAATTATGGTTTTACACGATACCTGACTTTGTATAAATTGTTAAATAAATAGGAAACCATACAGGAATGTTCAATCTTCAATAATGGAAATAGAGTGTTGTTAACTTTAGCATTTTAGGAACTTTTAATATCAAACAAACATCTCAAATTCCAGAATGCTCTGCAACAGGAATGTAGGCCCACAACACTTGTGAATGAATTACAATAACCAAATTGGTCAAAACTGAGAAATATGGTCATTTTGAATCCTCTTTCATTTCAGACAATAACTTGCATATGCAGAGTCCATGTTTATCTTGAATGTTCACTGTTCATGTCTTTAATATATAGATTGGATACTTCTTGTATGATACTGTGAAAGAGCAAAGTGGAATTATTCAATTAACCTAGCTACAAGTTACATGTGGTGTACAGTCAGGATATAAACTGCAATATCCATGTTGTATCATTTCAAGGGGTTATGCAAGCCCACATTCTTGCAATATATCTGGTCATGATAGTCTACTCGCAAGAAATATTTTGGACGATAAAAAACAAACAACTCCAAGCTCCCTAATTCTGTGCAGATTGTGGCAAACTTCCTTGTAGTATATCCACATTTAGTTTAGGATTCTTTCTTAACTAGAACCACTTTGTTTCTGGTAATAATTTACAAAAAGGAGGGAGCCGGGAAAAGATAAGATTTAAAGACAAGATGCACCAGCAGAGATACTATTAGCATACTGTAAGATAGAAAGGATAAGCCCAATTGTATGCTTCGCATAGTTATCACATATATAGGTTTTCAACTATCCAAATACTCTAGATGCCAAACACCTAGAACACCCCATATGTTGTAAGCTTGTAAAGCATAAACTACATTGCATTAAATCAGAATACTGTTAACCTATTGCACGGGAAGTTATTAATACAGGCCCTCAAACGCTCAATTTTCTTCTGTTACATGTGGTATCGATCATTTCAATTCGTACATTTCAGCTGCATCCCCGCTTATTTGATAAAATGCAAATGAAAAGATCCAACCAATGAAATGTCATCTCAAATGAAATTTTTCTAGACAAAAACACCCTACATAGAATTGGAGAAAATAGTTTCTCCACCCTTGTATAGTTGATATAATTGTTACAAAATAATTTGTGACAAAATGGCACTATCCAATAGTCATTGTTGTTTAGTTATACAATATCCACCTCAGCAATATGTGGCAACAGTCTTCCTTTCTGCAATGAAACAGATAGCCATTGAATTTAGAATTTGAAGGTATTTTTACAAGAGTCACATAATGAAATTTTTTTCTTCTATTGTCATAAACAAACATAATTCCCGAAATGAGCATAAGTATAAAAAAATTACTTACATTCCTATTCTTTTAATCCGGAAATGTACTGATCACATCTCTTCATTACAACCACCCAATTTTTTAATATAGTACAATTTAGTCGGCCTAATCAGGAACACCTAGTGAGACATGCCAATGCTTTGTTCAACAATTTCAGTTCCATGTTTACTTAACAAAAAAGCTCCATCAACTATCAATATTGGTTATTTATATGCACTAAACCAAATGTTGATGAAAAGTAATTTCTTATAATAACTTTTATGAAAGCTAGTATACTCACCAAAATACTATCCAAATTGCAATATGCAACATTCACTTGTTTTTTTTTTTCACTCATTTCTTGTCTACAATCCTTGAATTTTCACTATTCGCATGATACTTCTTCATTTTCCAAGCAACTACATTTTCAAAGTGCTAGAAATTTTAACCATTTGTTTTTCCAAGGCTTCCATCTCCACTAGCCTCTCTTTGCTTCAGCTTCCCTAATATTTGTTTGTATTAGAAACTTAGAAAGGCCTCCGTGGCCTCTCATTTTTTCTGAACGATCCCTGAATATTTTTTCCTTTAAAGAGATATATTTTAAAATTCAGTCTCTTTCACTAATGGGGTAGGAAGATCACCAAACAAGAGTTAAACATGGCCAAAACTCAAAGGATGACCAAAATAATACATCCAGAGGATCATGATAAGTTTTAAATGCTCTCTTTTTGGAAGTTGATCCTTAAAAAGGCTAAAGCACCCCCCTTTAATATCCTTCACCATATAAATAATGCAAATGATTGTAGGAACATAAATATTAATGTCAAGTCCTACATAGAACGACCCATAAAATAACTTGGTACACGCAACAAAGAAAGCAAAGTTTTCTCAAAATAATGGTTGATTTGCATTAGTGCAATCTTCAGTCAGCTCAATATCATTCCATGTTATCTACAGTAAACTTTATTTAGAGACAAGAGGAAAGGAAGCTATGGATATGTTTATGAAAGGAATTTCTAAACAAAAGACAACCCATTCAAAATTACTGAAAAATACATTCTAGGGATGGCAACTGCCATTGTAACTAAGACACAACTAAGATTACTAGAAAATGAAATCTTAAGGTAATTGCAATGGCAAGAAAACACATATATTAAAAATAACATATATCGTGTTTAACTCATAGCTACTTTGTTTGATAAAACAAGCCATGCAATACAGAACGCTAGATAGAGAATAATGCTTTAAATCACTACAAGATTTTTTTTAATTCTAATTCATGTAAGTACTTTACAAACACTAAATAAGCTATTATGAATTTCATGCCTTGAAACTTCATAGAAGACAAAACAAATTTTCAGATGAAGTGAATATCATTCACAAACATTTAGGCTTTTGATCACCCAAGAGATGCATATTGCCCATATTTCTTCCTCCCCTCCTCTCCTAGAGGAAGCCATGTCTGGATAATCAATGATAGTCCATATATTTACATCAACAAAGTAGGGTTTGATCCACCCAAAAATATTACAATGTTCGTTTTCATTGTGGATATATGACCTCCCCATACAAACAGTTGCTCATCAAAATCTACAAGATGTTATTCAAGGAAGAAGGTTTCCATATCACAGCAGTGTCTCCTCGGAGACTGCACACATACATACAAATTTTCTTAATTAGTATAGAAAGAAGTGGAGAAATCCTAATTTTACTCACTCAAGTCAGAATTTAAAATAAATACCAGGCTATAAAAGTTCACATACTTGCTTCTAGTTTAGTTGTGAATTTGTTGATAGGAATCTAATATGTTTCCTACAAGCCATTTTGAGGACCATTTGAGGTCTGATGTTGCTGGTGTAGTGCCTACAAGCCATTTTTAGAACCATTTGAGTTCTAATGTTTCTAGTGCAATATCTTTAACAACTGATTCAGAGTTAAAGACAACAAAGAGATACTTTAAAAGGCCATTAGACAATGAAAGCAATATTCAAAATGATGGAGACAATATTTTGAATTTTTCTTCTTATTTTGAATAAATTAGGATACAATCACTAGATACAAGAATTATTTCAGAGCAAACCATGAGTGAAAAGCAGTTTTGTGAGAAAGGAAAAGCATGGAAAAATAAATTAGAGGTTCTCAATTAGTGCATGAAAGTGAATTCCTAAATCGTAGAAAATTAGTGACAGATAACATTGCCAGCAACTTTGAATCTTTTAAACATGGAAACACTGAAGATATCATTCAGGTTTCAAACTGTAAAGAAAATTGGAAGGGTGAAAAATATTTTGAAA
Source organism: Pseudotsuga menziesii (assembly GCA_001517045.1). NCBI lineage: Eukaryota > Viridiplantae > Streptophyta > Pinopsida > Pinales > Pinaceae > Pseudotsuga > Pseudotsuga menziesii. The sequence goes on from LPNX010762955.1 coordinate 2,276,486, forward strand.
ATAATCACGAAAATTATCTTCCTAATGTAAAATCATAACATACAGAATCGTGATATTATTTACATACTTGTGAACAATCTCCTTTCCTCTTCTTATCTCTATCCATAATTTCACACTATTATCCACTATCAAAATCCTCTATTTTTTTTTTCTGAAACCCATGGTCGTTGTCATCTCTCTTGGCATCCCTAGAGTTAGCTCTAATGAGGAACCACAAGATAAACTTGAAATTTATTAGGACACTGCAAAATGGAACCTATAATCTTCAACCAAATTCTGCAAATTGGCCTTACAATTTATAAACAACCAATGTATTAGGATTATGAATTTCAACTAACCTGCAATGCATAGATCCACAAGTGTGCCTATGATTAACTAAAAACCTAAGTTACCTGGTTTTTTTTCACCATGAAAATTGAAAAACTATCACCAATACAAAAACACATGATAAAGCTTGTTAAGTTTTCCATCAAATTTCCTAGTGCTTGATATTTGACAAATTCCCATTTTTTCCAAAAAATTGCTAAATACAATGACTAATATTAGGAACCAAATTCAGTGGGAGGCTTGTACGAGATTAATAGCATATACCTAAACAAGTTGGTGTTAACTCTAATCATCTACTACTCCACTTGGTGTTAAAGCTTGCAACTCATCTTGGACGAACTTGAATTGTGGTACAAGTAGGCTTCAAGAGGGATGCTATTTATTATTTTGGAATTAATGCATCTCAAATGATGACACAACATTTGTTCAACATGAAAAGGTGAGTAGATGATGACACAAAATTTGTTCAACATGAAAAGTTGAGGAGATCAATATGCTTTTATCCTTTCATGGACATAATCCTAGTTGTTGATAGCCAAGTTTTATTGCATGTAATGTCTATGGTTTGAAATCAATAGTGATCATCCCTTGTAATAATGTCTAAGACACTAAGCCACCCTACATGGTAGACATACCTACAACAATAGTTGAATTATTAACGAGTGCCCATTATCTACACCATAATAGGCACAAGTATACGAAAGACCCTTTGGGTAACATATGCATGATGCCAAACACATGTCCTGAATGATATTAAAGGAATAAATACAGCCCATCCATGGATTCTAGATATCCTTAATTTATTGGCCTTTTGAGCTGTAATGAGGTTGCAATAGATACCCTGTTAAAGCTAGACATCCTTTTCCAAGAAAAAAAAATTAAAGAATCAAGTGTCTTAGCAACAAAAGAACATGCACTTCACATGGTTGGAGAAAAAATGACCCTAAATATAGTTGTAGTTTGTTGTTAATGAAATCATATGTTGCAATAAAGAATACATTTGGAAGAGAATAAATCTAAATGCACTCTTCTCTTCAACTGTGGTTGTTGCCATTACAGAAACATGCGATGAGTAGGAAGCACCTACACTAGACTCTGTGGCAAGTGAGTGATACATTTCAAATATTTCAAATTAAAATGTGAAATATACCCTGATTCAATGCACCATATGAAAATTTCTCTAAACACTAAAGAGGGAACCAATGTTCAGTGCAAATTACCCTAATGAAGGAGCCCCACCAAGCCATCCAATGACACCCAAAGAAACAAATAATGGTAGACTTGTAGTGTTACTTTATGCTCTGGTTATCATGGAAGGAAATAAAGCTAATCTGTTTATAAAGCACAAGAAATAACAGAAAAAATCAATATGCATTCAAACAAAAGAAATTAAGCCTCAAGTAAAATAAGTGAATCCCCACTAGCAACTTGAAAAGGGTAGATATATCTAGAATCCAGTTAAATACTCCATATCATTTTTATTGGGATGCATTCATCCTACTAGATCCATCTACTTTTTGATCTCTTGAATCTTCCACAACTTTTTTGACAGCTCCCTCTACCATTTGTTTATCGACATCCTGCTTCTCCCTCTACCTCGAATAGCCTGTTGATTCTCCCATATCCCCAACTTTTTCATTCTTATTTTGAGGATACCAATCTTTGCATTGTTCATGCCCTATGTTTGCAATATATTTCTTAGTTTCATCATAAATTTCAGTGTTCTTAACTTTGGGTTCTGGTTCATATTTATCTTTATCTTGGTTTGACATTGCATTATCAATAACTTATGGAGAATTTAGTGAGCCCACCTGCCAATGAATATATTGGGTAAGAGATATATACATTGTAACATGAAAGAAAGACAGATGTTTTCAAAAATTATTCCTAATGAAACTGCAGTTGCAAATGAACCATGGTAGAACCAATCAACATATCCTCTAGCCATAGCATGGTAATACGACGTAATCTCTTGCAATAATAGATATCACTTGAATTCTTTATTTCTTGATGACTATCAAATATAGAAAACAAACCTCCTATTTCTCCTTTGCATTGTATATATTAAAATTTATATTCTCTTCTATCTTTTCGCTGCATTTAGGACAAGTTTAGGAGGGTCATGTTAAGAAAAAATGAAAATAAATTCACACTAGTTATGACAAAATATAAACCACAGAGTAATTAGCCTTTGAACTCCCGAAAAATAATTGCATTGAGATGTTGAACATTCTTCTAAGGGAAAAGTGCATATTCATGCAGGATCCTGTAAAAGAAAATTGCAAATAAATTTATAGGGAAAATAACCAATAAACCATACAACTTTTGACTCTCAAGAAAAAGGTGAGCAAAACAGAAAATTTTATTAGCGAATAAGAGAGAGATGAACCTAGTTCAAAGACAATCATGGTAACATTAAGTATACAATTCAATTCCCAGGTTGGAGACAATTATGTGCACAATATTTCCAAAGAATTTGCAAACAGATAATAAATTATCAGAGGCTACAACATTGTTCCTAAACTTTCTTAAATTAAACAAGTATCCCATTTACCACTGCTATGTGTTTTCATCCTCCAACACACAGGAATATCTCCAAAAAGTTTCAAAAGCAACTACTCTAAAGCTTACCATCAAATCAAAATAGATGACTATTTCTCATATATTTTCTAATATTTATGTGAAACATTTATGACCAATATTGGCAATACATGGTTAGAAAGGTTATGTTTCTAATTAGAGAAAAGCATCCTTGTGTGAAAATCAACTGGAGATGAAAATATGGAAAGAGTAGTAAAATAAATACCGACATTTCTTTGACTCTTTCCAGTTTTCTTAAAGGTTTCGTTTCAGCGAAAACCATCTCAATTCCAACCTCTTTTGCAATTGCACTGGCTATAGCCCAGTTATCTCCTATTACCATAATGCTAGTAATGCCTATAGATTTAAGAATGGATACCACATTTTCAACTTCTGGCTTCACTGTATCTGGCACAACAAATGCACCTTCAATTTTCTTCTCTATGGCCACTAAAACACACGTCCTTGCAACCTGCTCAGTCTCTAGTAAGTGCTCTTCTACCTGTGGAGTCAAATTTATGTCCAGATCAAGCATCAGTCTTCTGTTTCCCACCAGTATTTCTTTATCAAGAACAATGCCACATACACCTTTCCCTGGAAGAGCTTGAAATTCCTTTGCTTCTAAAAGAAATCCTTGATCAGACCCACATTTTCCTCTAAATTTTTGGGTATATTCCTCTATGGCCTTTGCCATAGGGTGTTCACTATTAGCATGCATGATAGTATGTTAGTAGAAATTTTTGAGTTCCTTACTTATTATACAACAAAACCTTACTACTTAATATTTTTCTTTGGCCATAAAATTAATGGACTGCTTGCAAATTGAAATAGAGCACCATATCTAGGAGCTTAAAAGAATTTAGGTACTATCTCTAGGATTTGCAAGGAATTTCATTGTTTAGTGATCCAAATACTTGGATGTTATATGTAAGCCTCTGGACAAAAGTAAAATATTTTGAAAGCAAACTCAAATAATAGAACACAGACAGCTGCAGTTTGAGAATAGTCAAGTGTTACCTCTACAATAGTTGCCACATCGCACAACTTTTGTAGAGATATGCTTGTAAAGAGCTTGGTCCCTACTACCACAAGTCTTCCGATGGTAAGGGTGAGAGTTTTGTCAAAAAAAATGCACTTTATCTCCATTAACATACATTCCGAATGACAATTTTATACGTAGTATTGGGAAAGTTTATACACTATTTCATGTTACAGTTAAAATTCTATAGGGTTTTGTTAACTCTTAGAATCTCTCATATTAACGAATTCAAGGTCACAATATGTAACATGAAGTAGTATTGTCCACCTTTGGATGTCATAGCAGGTTAGTTATGATGTTAGAAATATCATGTAATGATATTTACATGGAGTCCATTCTTCTTAAAGGAAGCGGATGTATGCTGACACAAAACTGTAGGTAGCCCCTATTGTGAATAGCTTGCTCCAAAATATGTAGTGGCCACAAAATCAGCAGTTTTAGAGAACACTAAGTTTCAAATTTTAAGGGCGAGGGGAAAAACAAAATGAACGAGCTCTGGAAACTTTCTCCACAAAAATTGGAGCCATAAAAAAAGAGTTTAAGAATGCAGCTAAAATAGGGTGTCTTCATTCCACTTTGGATTTGAAGTGAAAAAGTTTCTTCTGTTATTATTCTAGAGTTCCTTATGTGTTTAACATTAGAGCCAAAACTTTGCAAAGTACATAGTAGCAGAATAAACAATAAATGTTTACAATTCTTCCATATATCTCTGCTCCTAAAATCCTAAGGGGTTAGCTCAACCAATTGTCACCAAACTTGTTGGACATTTGGGTAGTTCTGTTCTTGCAGGGGCTTGGTATGAATTCCCTTGGGTGTGGAACACTAGTCTACAACAATGGATTTACTAGGGATATTGTCCAAGAATGTGGGGAAGCATCCTTTTGGATTCCCCACGAGGGTATTCCCTTGAAAAAAATATCTATGCTCCTGAATGTCAATAAAAACTACCCCCCTTTCTAAGATAGTACTTTTGAAGGACAAGAACATCCTTGAAAATTACTAATGCACAATTTGGAAGCTAAATGTTGACTGCAATATCTGCAACAATACTTTTCTTCCAAAAATAATGGGTGTTAATTAATCAGTCAAACAAAAGCATTTCACATATTGTTTCTGTTTAGTGCCAAGTAAGATTTTGCTACACTAGTCTACACCAACGGATTTATTAAGGATACCATCCAAGAATGTGGGGAAGTATCCCTTGGGTTTCCGCACAAGGGTTTTCCCTGGATAAAAATATCTATGCTCTTGAACATCAATAAGAAGTGCCCCTTTCTAAGATAACACTTTTGAAGGACAAGAATGTACTTGAAAATTACTAATGGACCATTTGGAAGGTAAATGTTGACAGTAAGATCAATAACAGTGCTTTTCTTCCAAAAAATGGATGTTAATCAATCAATCAAACAAAATCATATCACATATTGTTTCCTCTATTTCCAAGTAAATTTTTGCTACATCATTTGTATTCAAGGGAAAAATATTCACAACCTTTTATGATAAGATAAAAGGCCTTTGAAGGAGAGCAAAAGGTGGACTTTGATCCTTTTTGATGGACAACTGCCTTAAATATCCAAACGTACAAGTAATATAATTCTCTCTAATAATTTGAAATCAAATACCTTATTATCACTTTCTAAAGCATTACCACCCTTGATCAACACACCCTCGGAAGCACCTTTCCTTGTGGAAACCATTACTACAATTGGATTTACAAGTCCTAAAGCATAGGGACAAGTGATGACAAGCACTGATATTCCAAACTGCAGTGCCAACTCAAATCCATCCATTGATGTTGGGATCCATGTTTCAGGAAAGATCCCAACTTCCCTAGAAATCAAGCCACGTTATACTAGCAGTTGCAACCACCTGAACACCATTGTTATCATCAGAAATATAATTTCACCTTATCAAACGTTAAATTTTCTTGGCATAATTTAAATTGCTTGTCACGATAATATACTTACCAAGGGAACAAAGAACCTATAAGTTTGGTCAGCAAGTTTCTGTACAGGTGCTTTGACCATCTAGGTGGCCACTACAAGCTATATAATTTGAGATAATGTAGTTTCTGAACCTGCGTACATGACTTTAACAAGTGAAAACCCATTTTCATTCATGGTTAGAACTTCCACCTATGACCTTATCGTTGGACCTCTTTGCAACAGGCCTGGCCTCACCTGTGATCATGCTCTCATTAACATTGCTCTGAACTTTTATCACAATCCCATCTATTGTAACCTTTGTACCTGGAACAACCCTAATGATATCATTATGTTGGGTAAGTTGACTAGTTTTCTCCATCTTCGAGGTCACATTTCCATCATCATCTAAAGTTAGCAACATTTTAGTATCAGGTGCAAGGTCCATCGATTTTGCAATAAAATATGAGGTATTTCCCTTTACAAGAGCTTCCAAATATTTTCCCAAAAGAGTAAAGGAGATTACCATTACATTGGTTTCAAACAAGTCTTTCCCCTTGAAAGTATCAGAAGTGAGTGATTTTAAAAGAGTGTAGACTAAATAGAAGTAAGCAACATTGGTTCCCAAGTAAACCAACACATCCATGTTTGTTGAGCCTCTGTGTAATGCATGATAGGAACCAACATAAAAACTGTGACCTATGATGAACTGCACTGGATTATAGAGAATCCATCTTAGGAACTTACCAAGGGTTAGCCTGTTAACCAATTTTAGTTATTCCCATGAAGATATCATTGGGAAAACCATTGATAAAAAGAAGACAAAAACTAAGAAAACACAGCTCCATAGAAAGTATTTATTGTAAAGTACACCAAGCAGTTTTAATTTGGAATGAAATGCTAGACAAGATGTATGCTAATTTGATTTTTTAGTACTCTGAATATCAAATCACTTCAACTTGGAACCACAAAATCAATTATCTGAATTGAAATATAATTGAACCGATTATAGGTAAGTAATGAATTCCTAGTTGTCTCTTTGTTTTTTGGTTCTGGTTGTCTCTTTGGATATGATCAATATTCAATTTGATAGTCAATAGTAGTTTCTAGTTTTGTCTAGGTATTTTTTATTGACATTATTTCCTATAGATTTGGAATATATTAGGCTTACATTCTTCTTTGTAAAATAGGAAGAAGGAAGGAATCCAAAATGTTAAGTCGAGTAATATATATCACATTACTAGAGCAGGAGAAATTGGAGGCAAAATGCAAGGATGACTTCAAAACTCCTCTGTTATCGTCCTCCTCCATGTGTGTTCCTGGTTATTTTTTCTTGGGATTCAGGAGCAGACATAGATTCTTTGGAGGTGAGGAAGGAATCATTTGATTTGAGAGGCATGGAGTGTGCTTTTTGTGCAGGAACCATAGAAAAATCTCTCAAAGGATTTCCTGAAATAAAAGACGCAACTCTGGCTCTTGTTCAAAACAAAGTTTTAGTATCTTGCAGGCCAACCTTCATTGATGTAAGACTATTTTTCCTTCTCAAAATAGCAGACAATAATTTATCTGTACTCCTATATGGTGTAAGTGTTTGGTTTGGATGTTATGCAAAAAAATTCCATTAAAGAAGCAATAGAAGATGCAGGTTTTGAGGAAAAACTAACTAAGGATGGCATAGAGGATAGTAACACATAAGTATGTCATATAAGAATAAGAGGAATGACTTGCACAATTTGTTCAGAATCTATTGAGATTGCACTTGGAAAAATACAAGTCAAGAAAGTAGCGGTTGCTATAGCCCTAGAACAAGAAAAGGTGCACTATGATCCTAAGCAATGCAATAGTGGTTAGATAATTCAAGAAGTTATAGATGCAGGGTTTTAGTCTAAGCTAATCAATGCAGGAGATGAAACCAATAAAGTGCATTTCAGATTGGAAGGAGTAAGTTCCATCAAAGAAGCAAAGATGATTGAGATTTCTCTACAATCCTTACTCGGTATGAACTCTGTTGAAATGGATTCAAATTTAGACAAAGTGAGTGTGTCGTATGACCCAGATCTAACAGGCCCAATGTCAATAATCCAGTGCATTCAATAGACAGACCTAGAAACAAATTATTATAGAGCATGCCTATGGAGTCCTCTAGGAATAAGATATTGTGACAAATAAGATGATATTAAACTTGAATCTTGGGACATACAGTATCTCGAATCTAGAACGCAGACACACACCCACACCGCCGACCCGCACCCATTTCTTCTATAATCAGGATAAACAAACCCCAAATATATTGCATATTGTTTATTCAAATAAAAAAACACTAAGCATATTGCATATTGTTTATTCAAATAAAAAACCCAGATTCGGAATCGAAAGGTTGACCTAAAAATGTCTACTGCGGATTGTCTGGAAAAACCCTACAACAAAAAAACCCTTTTAAACCCAAATATATGCCCAATATAATTTTTTATTTTTTGACCATTTTTAATCCCTCAATATGAATGAATGTGATATCATATTGTTCCGTCGGTGACACCCCCGTGCCATGGGATAACACATACATGAGGAGCTTGAAGATCACCTAGAGTGATGAAGATATTAACCTTTTCTACAAGGTTGAAGATGAAATCCTATACAGGATGACAAGCTCACAGATAGGTGCGAGAAGAATGTTTTCAAGATAAAGGATCTTGGTATCCAGTGACCCTAGATTGACACATAGAATAATAGTAGTAGAGGAAGCTACTTGTCACTCCATTACAGGATACATACAGTACGAAAGGTAGAGGGAGAATAATGCTCCGCTTTAGAGGGAGTGACTGCAGAAGATCCTGAGGTTTGACATAGTACGACAGGATGGATAGATTACTAATGGTTGTAGGCTTTACTGAGAGTAAAATTGATTCCAACCTTTACATAAAGGTTGAAGGCGAAAGACCAATGATTCTCCTACTATATGTCGATGACTTATTCCTAACAGAAAAGAGGAACTCATTAAAGTTGCAAGAAGGAGACTTGTTGTCAAGTTCGAGATGAAGGACTTGGGATGATGCACTATTTTCTAGGCATGCAAGTGTGGTAGAATGCAGATAGAACCTCCCTTAGATAAGGGAAGTATGTAGTAGAGATCATGAAGAGGTTTGGGATGATGGACTGGAAGGCCATGACCACACTTATGGAATCAAACCTGAAGCTATTGAGTGATGCTTCATCAGATTCGGTTGATGCTACGATGTATCGTTAGGTGATTGGGTCCTTGATGTACCTGACAAACATGAGACCAAACATTTGCTTTGTTGTGAACACATGGAGCCAGTACCTGATAGATCTGAGACATGTTCACTTGATTGCTGTGAAGAATATTCTAAGGTACCTGAAGGGTATAATTGATTATGGGCTCAAGTATGAGGCGAATCAAAAGATTAACCTGGAAGGCTATGTTTATTCAGATTGGGTAGGTAGTGCCATTGATAGGAAGAGAACTTCAGGATGCTGCTTCAGTATGGGATCAGGTGTGATCTCTTAGTTTAGTAGGAAGCAATCATGCATGGCACTGAGTACAACCGAAGCAGAGTATGTTACAACTTGTTCAACTAGTTGTGAGGCAGTGTGGCTGAGGAAGCTACTATATGATTTGTTTGATATCCAGTTGGATGATACTTGTATATATTGTGACATCCAAAGTTGTGTGAAGTTGTCAGAGAACCGAGTGTTACATGACAAGTCAAAGCATATTGAGATCAAATATCACTATATCAAGGATATAGTGTAGAGAGGAGCGGTAAGGCTCCAATATGTTGCAACGAACGAGAAGATAGCTAATGTGTTGATGAAGCCATTATCCAGAGTGAAGTTTGAGTACTTCAGGGAGAAGATTGGTGTTCTCTAGATCGAGGTTCCTTCTAATGGGAAGTGATGATTCTGTGAGCCTTTCTGACATGGTTGATGTGTTCATCCCATGTTCTGATATAAGTGTGGAGCCATTCTGATGTGACTGTGGGATGTGTTCATCCCATGGTAAGATATAAGTGTTGAGACTTTCTTACATGGTTTATGTGTTCATCCCATGGTAAGATATAAGTCCTGAGCCTTTCTAACATGGCTGATGTGTTCATCCCATGGTCATATGTGAGTGCTAATCCCTTCGGACATGGTTGATGTGTTCATCCCATGGTCAGATGTGAGTGCTGAGCCTTTCTTACATGGTTTAATTGTTCATCCCATGGTAAGATATAAGTGTTGAGCCTTTCTCACATGGTTTATGTGTTCATCCCATGGTAATATATAAGTGCTAATCATTTCTAACGTGGTTGATGTGTTCATTGCATGGTCAGATGCGAGTGCTAGGCCTTTCTGACATGGTTGATGTGTTCATCACATGGTCAGATGTGAGTGTTGGGCGTACCTTTATGACGTGGTGGTGGATGTGTTCCCCCCATGGTCAAAAGTAAGTGTTGGGCAGGCCTTTCTGACTGAGTTAGATATAAGTGCTGAATAAGATGAAGACCTACCTGGAGGCTAGGCATACAACCAGCATGAAAAAGGGCTAGCTCTATAGAACATCATGTGATGAGTAGAATTTAGATATCACCATTTGATTATGATGATCCAACAGTGATGATGGTCCAGTGATGATCCATCTTTGATGATGATCCAGTGATGATCCAATGACGATCCATCATTGATGATGATCCAGACTTGATCCAGAGAAGAAGACTTGTGTTGATCAATTGTGTCAAGAGAATACCTTCCTAGTTAAGAGGGAGTGTTGATGTATTTGTAACTTTGGAATGTATTCACTTGTATATCTTATGTATAGTACCCTGATGTTCCTATAGAGAAGTATAAGTAATGTAACTGAGTCATGTCATACCCTAATGTTCCTATTGGGAGAATCAATAATGTAAACAAGTCATGTAAAGTCATAGAGGGTAACCCTCCTTATTGATCAAGGGTAAAAGTCTACGTAGTTGTGGGGCACTAGGGTTGTTCGAATCTCCTAGATAATTTGACCCTGGTTATTTAATGTAAGTCAGATCATTAGTACCCTAGTTGTGGTTACTCGAGCCTACATAACCGATTTAGGATTGTACAAGCCTACATAATAGAGCCAAGTATTAAGTGAACAAAAGAGTATAAATAGAGAGTGAGCCTCTTTATTTATTACAAACACACTCACTCAATTGGGGTGCCTGAGTGAAAGAGGAAGTGTTGGCACAAGTGAGAGAGATCAGCTGTTGGAGATCATCTTTATGTTTTCAGGTTTTACTTTTTCTATTGGTGCTCATTCTATTTCTGAGGAAGTTCCGGGGTTTTCTCCCTTATAGCTTCCCCAAGGAAAATATTTGTGTCTCTTGTCTCTTGTGATTATTGCTATGCATGTTATTCTCTCAGATAAGATCCTCATATCATATTGCTTAAATGATAAAAAATATAACAGTTTGTGGAGTAGCATAGGAAGCAAAGGTAGATTCATTCAAAGGACGAACATCATTAGTTGATGATACAGGTACATGTTAAGCATAAATTGTAGCACCTATAGCATATTAAGTTCCTATAAAATACCTATAAGAAAATTCAGGGAAAATAATATAGGCAGCATAAACTAGGGTTCTAAAACAAGTTGTATCTTATTCATATCCATATATATTGGTGTATCCCATACCATATAATGTAGAAGTACTAGTAGCACCACAACTAGTATGAACAACATCTGTAGCTATAAGGTAGAAGTATATATAGTATAAGATCCAATAGTTCTAGCTTATCAACCAATAGAAAAGGTACATATCGGTAATGTTACCCTTAATTTTGATGAGGGTAATCCTAGTGATTCCTTCACTAGACCTTGTAATTTGAAATATTGGATGATAGGGGTACTTACTGCTATATCGATAAGGAATATTAGACCTAGCACTTAAAGCATATAGTTTCTTGGTAACAGTTCCAGAACTAAGTAGGTTTTGTTATGATTTTCTAAAGGTTTTGACTTGCTATACTGGTAACAACATGCAGAAGCACTAGCAAGTTAACAACAATTCAACCAGTCAAACAATGAAGTTATGAGTAGAAACAACATGATAAAATGGGTAACAATAATACACTCTCAAGTCTAGAAAATTTTGGACATCATTTTTTGTATGCATATATCAACGTTCGACCATAGCATGACCATGCACCTTCTATAGTTGACTAGTGAAATCTAGGCCTGAAACAAATCTATAGCATGTGAGAATCCCATAAGAGATGGGGTGATATGATAATATTATGGTGGCACCTTATATTGTTTTTGTACTTATTTTTTATTTCATTTATCATCATAGGGTCCTCTTTACCCCCCCCCGGCCCCCATCTTCTTTTTGAATGGGATTCTCATGATGGATGTTATATCTAGTCCTTTTGACCTAGTTTGGTGAACACTAATATAAATTTCATTTCTCATTTCCATCATATTAATTCATAGAAACAAATAAATGCTTCAACATATGAGATATGTATTCTATGAAGTGAAGTCACAGACTTGGAATCACCACTTAATAATGACTTAGGAAGGAAATGTGCAAGGGTCAAATAGACACTTCGTAATATGATAAAATATTGGAATACTTAAAAACATTAAAAACAAATATTAGAATTCAACCAAAATACTTGTGGCAGTTCCATTCCATGACAAATATATTAGTTAGACATATAAATAAGCACGTGTTATGTGCAACAAATGAAATTGTAAAACATGGTACGTCCATGATAATTTAATTTACAAGCCACAACCATTAAGGCCAAATCTTATAGACCATAACATATACTTTACATTTTTTTTCCAAAGAAAAAAGTGTGCTTCTATTCATATATTAAATTGAAATTACATTTTTCATATGCATGTTTCACTTCCAAAACAATAAGGCTAAATTTTTCGCTTTGTTCAAAAAATAACTAGCCCTAAATTTATACTTTAAGTTACAGTACTTACATATTCCCATAAACATGACCTGATATATTGTTATCCTTGATATAAGGATAATTAGTTATATAGTTGATTAAATGTGAACTTGATGTGATTCTTGACTCTTGCATTTTGCATCCTCACTTAGGCCTGCTTAGGTCAATGCCCAAATCTATATATTGGCCCTAAAGGAGATAATTGTATATCTCTGTAAATATACCAGATTGGAAGGGTTTATACTATATAGACTCTATAGAGTCTATTTACTTTTCAAATGTAGATCTATGATGGAGGATCACAATTGCTAGAGATCACCTCTTCTCTTGCTTGTTGGTAGTTGAAGCAAGTTGTTTCTCGATTAAGTGAAATGGAGAAAAATTAACATAACCGAAGAGCCAATGTTAAAATTCATTATATAAAAAAACAAGATTATAGAATGGTAGTTACCAATGCCTACAACCAAACAAGGTAGCTACATAGAGAAAGTATTAAAACAGACATAGAAATATTCAAACATTGATCACCTCATTTATTCCCAAAAACATATCCCCGTAACTTGAAGGCCACGAAGTAATTTATCTTGTTGCAAGGTATCCCTTCTGTGTTCTAGGATCTATAACAAGCAAAGATAGTGAAAATACCATAGAGAACAATAATGTAAATCCATGAGCTGAAGCAAGGGAGTCGCATTGTTAAAGGTGAGCATATCAATTTGGAATTTCCTGTCGAAAGACAACTCTAAATTCCACCATCTAATGTCCCCAAAATTTGAAAATAAAATAAAACATTTATTACTGTAGCCATTTACTTCCTCAGATGCACATTATATAACTATGCGGAATGTGTCATACTTTGTTTACTATGTTGTATTGTCGTAAACTATTCTTACATACAACTTTCATATTTCCTGGTATGGTTATTAATGTAATACTATGTTTTCGTGATGTTTTTTTACTATCTTGTTTTATGGTTATCCATTTATAAGTATGTGTTACTGTGATTTTGTACTCATTAGTTATAAAGTTTGGTTACTGTTGTATAAACAATTCTGACTTAAACTGTTATTGAAAAAGGGGTGGGGTGGTGAGACTTGTTTCCCTTATAAACACCTGAGAGGTGACTATTTTCTACCTATCACTTCAAGGCTTACTTAGTTATTACGAATTAATGCATTTCTTTCCTTGCCGTCTGCAGATGGACTTGACATCGAAAAACTTCTTATAAAAGCTGAACAAGACGTACTTCCCATTTTGTCACTAGCACTTGGCTTGGACGATGCCAGATATACAGTCCTATCCTAGTGACTACCATGATGGTTCTTAGATGATATTTACGCTACGCTGGATGTTTTAATAGCCTATGTTGCATGGCTACGATTTTTATTTTTACGGACTCTACACTACGTATTTTATTACTACTGCACTTAACATTTACATGGCACACCTTTTATGTGGTATGAACATTGTATAACCTAATTCATGCTCTGACATAATCCTGGTGTATGGTTTTAATATAGTCTTGGTGTATTAATTTAAAACCTTTACAATAGCCCTTCCATGGAATATTTCATATAACATGGACTATGGCTTAAATCCTAAGAATTCATTGCATATATTGCATGGCACGTTGATTAAACATGGCCTTAACGGTGGCATGAACTATACGATATGGGTTTGGAAATAGTGGATGCTAGTCTGGCGACATAAATGCACCTTGGAAAATGTTTCCTTTAATATTAGGGATTGGGCTATTACATTCATTTGGTCATTCGCAGCATGGATGTGTGAGCTCTGCCTCTGTGTTGTGTGGTGTTGTGAAGATTCAAAGGTTTGGCCATGATGGAAGGTGCGTATCCCTCTCTGGTTTAACACTGTTGTTTGTCTGTTTAGTTTGGTTTCAATGCGTACTCTTCATCATGGATTTTGTGTTGTGTTGCAGGTTGCATGGTATGAATAAATTGTGTGTCGTGGGTCACCATGAGTCAACACCATACCCATTCAGGTAAGCCCTGATGTAAAAGTTTAAAACTTGTGCCTCTCTTGCGTGGTTATCGTGGCAGAGTTAAAACCCATCGTGGGTTTGAATGTTTGGCTCTGGTTTTTAATGGATTCATTTTGGGAAATGGATTGTCTATGTAATGAACATGTAAGGCATCAAATATGCATTAAGACTTGGGGTTTTGTTTGGGGTTTAGTTCCTTCGAGCCAGAACTTTAATGTATTCTGGGTTTTATTTAAGGATGATTTTCGTAGTAATGTGGCTTGGTAAACTTGACAGGCTCTATGTACTGTGAATATGTAATTATTTTTTGGTAATAGTGGCATCACCATTGCTTGCAATGGTGTAAGGCCTCGGGTATATGACTGTGTAATTTATTACTTTGGTTTATAAAGGTAATATGTACAAAAGTTTGCACACTGTTCGATTTCATAGTTATATAGTATCCTTTGGCATTAGTTTGACTCTATGTGATTCGTAAATCATGGTATGAGTTCTTTAAGTGGGTTTGTTAACCGTGTTGTTGGACTTTGGAGCCATGCCATAGATGGAAACAATGTTTCCCTCCATTAGATGTATGACTGTGTGTTGGTTAAATGACTTATCATTTTTATGTTTCGATTCATGGTTAATGAATACTCTGTATACGAGAGCCATGACAGTGGATGTAACCCTTCCCCAGGATTCGTTTCTATTTGCATAGCGTTGACAGGGTTGATAGAGGGTTTATGGTAATGTTTAAATATTTTGTTATGTATAGGGCCGAGGGCCATTGTTATAGTGTGTATTTTTATTTGGGTCTTTCGACCTCTATGTAGAGATTGGATATATTTGATTTATGTCCTTTTTATTTATAACAGCATGCTATGTTTGGTTGTTAGTTCAAATGCTACAGTGTTTCGTAGGATAAAAAATGAATCCTATAGGAGTCGATAGGAAGACATTTAAATAAAAGGACTCCACAAGAATTGAGCATGGGTCTCTATGGTTGTAAAAGTTTATAAATGTATGGGTTGGTTTGGGAATTAACACCTATAGGAATTTATCCTGCGACCTCTATTTATTTAAAAGGATTTATGTGCATAGAATTATGTTTTTGAATTTCTTCGTTGAAACTTTCGTTATGGCATACGATTTTTGTAGATGTAATTTTTATGTTAAATATGTAGTTTGGTTTATTATAATGAGATGGATTTAAGTGGATTATATTTTATAGTTCAGACCATTAGATGGTCTCGATATCTTGAAGGTATATTTGATTTAATGTTTATTTCTAGGCTAATGGAATAATGTGATTATAATGTGGTTTAATTAGATTCTAGCCTCACACCATTAGAGGTCTCGATAGCTTGAATGTTTGGCATTTTAATTGGTAATTTGATTATGGTTCTATTTATATTTAAATAATGGGAATCCTTTATTTGCTTAAGTTATACTATACTTAAAATAAATGTGTTTTATAATTATCTTCTATTTATAATTTGTATTTAATTAGTTCTTTTGATCCTAAATATAGTTCTGCTGGCAATATGAAATCTACCAGTAGAATCCATAGGTAAAATAAACATATAGACTATGTTTAGAGTAATTTCTAGGTCTTAGGAAAAACAAGTTTAAGCTATGAAATAAAATGCAGAAATAAATTGAAAGAACAAAACCCTTGAATGTCTTTTAGACAGAAATACATTTCAATCTAGTGTTTAGAGATAGTAGATAAAATATTATAAACAAGAAATAAATTGCAGACCTAGGGTTATAAATATAACATAAACTGTTAAATACCCTAACAGGAAATATTCTAGATAATGGAATGGAAAACATCAAGAAACTCATACCTGTATGGTGAAGCTATTCCAATGGCTGGAAACCTACACACTTAACTTACCAGCATCAACACATTCACAAACAGATCTGGCCTCTGTATAGATAACTGAATCACTTGGGAACTACCTCATTCCACCCAACCATGACTTGGAGCCATTCCTGGTTTTCATCTGGATCCCCCCGAGCTAGTTCCAACATGCAAGTAGCTTAGAGCTCCTAAGGTAAGGCTTCCCTAACTAGGATATCATGTCTAAATAAGTTCTCCTTTTTCCTCTTAGGAAAATGTTCTCCAAGAACTCTCTTGAGAATAAACAGGAAGAAATAATGTTTCACCAAAAAGATGGAAGAGATCCCCAAGCCTCTCTTTGGCTTGGGTATTGATAGGAAGACTTTTAAGTCAAAAGGGCAATTAAATCAAGAATCATTTTATTTCTTGATTTAACCCTTTTATTTAATTTAGGCACTTTTAATATTTAACTTATGAACTTTTAATGAGTTCTTATTTGGACTTTTGTAGGTATTATACTATTTAATTATTTTAAGTAATAATAATAATAAATGGAGCCTCTCTTTCTTTCTCATACTTTTAATATTATTACTATGTTTACTCTTATACATACCATATATATATATATATATATATATATATATATATATATATATATATAATTTGTTAACATTTGTCTTTAGGTATCATATAACAAGACCCCTAAACTTATGACGCTTTCTTCATTAAGGCCGTTAGGTAGGTGGTTAGGTCTACTAGGCTAGGAAACTCTAAACATCCTTGCATGTTGGATTCCCTCGTATAACATGTTATCTCTCCAGTATTTTATGAGATATAGAAATTCAAGATTTCACTTAATCACTTGCAAATAAGTCAGATGAGATCAATATTTTACTCGATTCATTTTCACTCGAAATCACTAATTATTTTCAATAACTCCTAGCACTTATCCAGAGCCCATACTCAACACTAAAAATAGGGAATTACAAACTTAGTGGAATTCCATAGCTCCTTGCTCAACAGTAATGCTAAGATGTACTTGTAAGATACACCTAGGGATACAATGGCCAAGGATCTAATGTTCCATAGCTTATGCTCAACATCAACTTGGAAGGTTCCAAGGCTTATGATCAACACTTCCAATTATCTTTTCATGTTCTTTATAGATTCCTGCTCAACATAGTCAATGGGGCTTATGCCCATAAGTGTTAGTTCAAAATTTGGGATATTACACACTAGCTCTCAACTGTCTACTACAAACTGCAAGTCCACATACTCCTTGCAGGCTTGGCTAGGACATAGATTAAGGAAATGCATCTAACGATTCTCTTTTCAATCATTCTAAACATATAATTTGGTTCCAATCGGTTTCATAATTTTGATTCCATCTAATTCCCTCTGTAACCAGTGACTGAAAGTACTCTCTAACATTGAATTATATTTTGTCTCTCCTTACCAGATGCAGTTCTGAGGAATTTGAGTCAGTAGCCAATAACCATATTATAAGATGATTCCTTGTAGTTATGAGAATTATGGTGAGGATATTCCTTAAATGACTTCAGGTGATGTGGAGGGAGGCCTTAGACAAGCAAAGTGGGAGGCCTAAGCTTGCAATTGAGGTTAAATATTATCATATCATGAAGCAATTAATAATCAGATCAAATCATTTAAACCTCAATCGTGGAAAGAACCACCATAATCAACCCCTCCCCTAACCTCTGTCCAAAGGTTAACCTTAGATATAGAAGAGAATAATATGCCATAGGCATTGAGGGAAGATAGTTTCAAAGAAGCGATATGCTATCATCAGATCATGTGTGACTTGTGAGCGATATAATATAAATTGGCTAGTGAATGGTTCAGTTACTTCTGTACCCAAAGAGGATATATTTTATACAATAGAATACCTTTACGAGGGTATCAAGATAGAACCTAGAGCTTAGAAATGGTGCACAGGAACATGGGAACTTTCATTTCAAAGATCTTGAAATATTTAATATTGATAGAAAGGAAAATTTTAATATTGATTATTTGTGAGTTGAATAAATTACTTGTCCATGATGCAATCTAACATTCATTTCCTTGTGGTTTGGGAACAAGGTTTCAAACTGTCCAATTAACAACAAAAAATTCCATGTTTAAGACGAAGAAAATAGAATTTGTCTTTTGAATGAGGATCTTGTTTCCTCTTTATGAAATGGCAAAGCAAATAAGTTGTTGATCAATGAGAGTGGTCTCCCCAATATCATTAGAGGAATTTTGGGGTCTAAAATGGGCCTCCTAAGGAAAATAATAAAATAATAGTTAAAATAATAAAATAATGGTTAAAATAATAAAATAATATTAATTAATTTTGGAGGAAGAAAGAAAAAAATTACTTTTTGTGTTCGTATTTTCGACATATCTCCCTGTGTTTTTACTCAAATTTCGATTGGGAGAGCTCGTTGGATGCGGAATTTGATTCCGCATCCAATGAGTACCCACACTGCATACTTTTGACGGACCTCGCTACCCCAAAAATAAGAAATACCTGAAAAAAACATGATGATGATGTCATCATCACATTTTTCAGGTATTTCTTGTTTTTGGGGTAGCAGGGTCCATCAAAAGTATGCATTGTGGGTACTCATTGGATGCGGAATCAAATTCCGCATCCAACGAGCTCTCCCGATCAAAATTTGAGTAAAAACACAATGAGATATGTCGAAAATACGAACAAAAAAAGTAGTTTTTTTAATGACAAATATGCCAATTCAACCATTATGGTTGACTTATTTTATTGAAATTCTATTGGTTCTTGAATTCAAACTCACAAAAACTTATTTTGGCACGTTTTCTTATAAGTCCCATTTTAGACCCCAAATTTCCTCTAATGAGAAATCCCTTGAATAATTCAACCCATGTGACAGTGAAAGAGAATGTGTTATGGTCTAAGAGCATGGATTGATCAAGCCACTTCATCGCTCTTTCCCAAATATTGTGAAAATTGGTCTAAGTGAGCCATGAATTTGACAAAGTATTTCCCATGAAGTAACACCTAATCAATAATTATGGGAAACATTGAATCAAATTCTGCCATTATTTGGAATGTCCTACCCTTAATAGTAGCAGTAAGAATGGAGCCATTATCAATATCTAATTTTGATAAGGTTTCTATAGGACTTGATTTTTCACTCCCACTCTGTACTTATACCATTTTTCATTCCCATTGACGTACTTGACGTCACCATTCGTTGCACATAGATACAATCAATATTTTTTTTTGTCTACCACGGTTACCATAAGCAAGGCCATTAATAGTGTTTTATGTTTTTCATTAAATCTTCATTCTCATCTTAGTCAATATAACTTTGTCTCCCATGTATCTAAGTTAAATGGAAATAGGCTACGGAAGCATCATCCCTGACACTCTTCATTGTATACAGAGTTTTAATCATAGTGTGAATTGGGATATGATTGTGTAATGCATACCATAATATCCACATGAAAAAAATTGTGTTTGGTCCAAATGTAATTCAATGTAGGACCAGTGCATTTAGAGGAGAGGATTGAATGTTAAATATGGCATACACACTGATTATAGATCTATATTTTGATGTAAGAGATCCAAGGATGGGATATATTTTATGTTGTAGTGTTATTGGCAAAGAAAACCGATTCATGCATTTGATTTCCAAATTACAAGAGTAATTGTGGCCTCTATTTAGAAGAATCTTGATCTCTTGTGACCTATTCCTCAACTACATAATGTTTTAAGGGAAGTAAGATAGAAAAAGAAAAGGAGTGCGATAAGACTGAATCTTGAGAGATGAGAATATTTTATGATATGATCTTACAAGCTATGAAAGGATGGAAATCTTGTTCAACGATCACTACAGTCCAAAAGGTGGGAATCCCAACAAGGGAATGGTCCCATGTCACAAACCCAGGGTCGAATAAGCCAAGGAGATGGCCCATAAAAAATTGAAACTATCTCTGACCCACTAAGGAATTACCCATGTGTGTAAACTAAATATGGCTTCCTTCATCTCGTGGACCTAGATGTCAAACAAAGGCATGCATCGTGTCCAGGTTAAAACACTACTCCTTTATCACCATCTCTGCCTGATTATTCATGACTGGAAATCAAAGGGTTACCCCAATGTATTTTTCGATATCTAATAAGAGGCGGTATTGTCAAATTGATCAACCAAGAGGATATTTTGTTGGAAAATGTCAAGAAATAAGAGTGATGGGTGATTCCTTGCAAACTAAAGGAAGCTAAAATTGTGAAAGCAATTTAGGGCATGTGACTAGATTGAATGAAAGTGCAGAAGAACAACATTCTTCAATGTACATACAATTAACAAACATTGCAATGCATATTGTCCGGAGTATAATCACTTATCCAATGTCACATTTAAATATAGAAAGAAATGCTTTAATTGATATTATCTTGTTCTCGATCACTATTAAATGATACAGAAGTTGATTGGTGGAACTAGACATAACCCAAGTAATATCAAAGGAAAAGATAGATTTGTCTCATTGACTAAGTTAAATGGTTACTCAATAACTTCTTATACATGCATTTTAACAGTTTTTACTTACCCCCTTAGATATAATGTTCGCATTTGATGTTTCCTTTCGGATAGGTGATCTCAATTAATACTGTTTCTAATATTTGGGTGGTCTTCCTGAATATCCGGAGGGCTTAGATAGGACTGAGAGGAAACCATGGGTTCACATCAATTGTAATGGGATTAAGTAGGCCTTACATCTTGTTAATTTTATTTATTTTTTCCATGTTTTATATGCCTAGTTAAGTAGAACTGGGTTTTTTTGTTTGTTATCTAATCCTCTAAATCATATGTTTTTTTTCCCTTGTGATTTAAACCCATTATTCCTAGTTTCATATATTGTTTGTTGAAAAATACCTTGTGTAGAGGGAAAACTATCTTTGACCGGCTTCCATACATTCATGCCTCAAGTATTTTATTTATATACTTAATTTGTGACCTTACAAATATTATGGTTTATCCTTGAAATATTTAGCTAAGATCCCCCAACTATGCATAAAAAAGATATGTGATTCTCCTTAGCTTGATTTTTGGCTTTGACTGTGATCAAGCCTTCATTTTAGTTGTTCTAGTTCAAGGTGAAATGAAAGGTCCCAATTACCTTATGTTTAATTTCTCCCATGAGCATTTGGTTATCTCGATCCAACCCTACTAGCATTGGTTTCATATGTTTTGGGCCGTTCTTTCTTGAAGGTAATTCGATGGTTTGCTACCCAACACTTGTATGACATACATGTGATTATGGTTGAGTGTTATGAGTATTATATCATGGTGGATTTTAACCTTAATGGAATTATTTACAAGCCATGGATGATTCAACAATGAATTGTCCCTATTTTTTTAAATATAATCTCAAGTTTTGATTGATAAAGGATATTGATCCATTCAAGAGAAAAGAGAGAGTGGAGTCCTTACTTGGATTTAGGACAAAGCGAAGAAACCCTCAGGAAAAGAAAGAAAGTATTAAAAAATGAGCAACCTGACCACTAGGGTAATTAGAAATTTAGATATTAATTACATTAACCTGACGTTGTAGATTATAAAGGTAATTCACTTGCATTTCAAATCAGTTTTTTTAAGAAATCAACAAAGGAAATTAAACTAACAAGTAAGGGTTGATTTATAGAAGATTCCCTTAATGAGATAGAGACCCTAATTTTGAAATATTGAAAGATAAGTAGGTGTTGAAGGTATTTGGTATGAAGAGGATAGTGATGACAAGTCTCCAAGAGTGAAAATCATTTAATCATAAAACTAACTGGGTATATTTGTTGGAATATTAATGTAGATATTACAATGATTGAATCTTTTGTGTAGCCACTTACAACCACTTTGTATCGTCAAAAATACCTTTTGTTTTATCATTGGATTATGGTGCTTGAAAATGATATGATTTCATTTTGGAATGAACATAGATCTGTTATTTGAGGCCAATTTTCTACCCTAGGTACCATGTACTTGCCAAAAGAGAGGCCTAGTTACTATTACAAAGTATGGAGATTGAGGTTTTGTTGCGGTCGAGATTCGTTCCTTATTTTACCAACCTATTTTCTCATCCACAGAACTAACCCAATGGTTCTAAAAAAACTATTTTCACTGCCCCAAATATTAATTTGCTGCTACCGGGGTGTATTAATGGGTTTGCAATTTCTTTATTAATAGTTGTAGCGTTGATGTTGATGACTTCCTTTCCTATATCTTCCCTTAGGTTTGTTTTAGTACATAGATATCTACAAAAATGTGCATATGATGATAGTTTCATCACTATTACTAATCATTTCAAGGGTTTACATACAATGCTTTGGATCCACAATCTAATCATCAATCAACCAATAATGAAAATTTCGTCAATACTCCAACACAATTCAATTCTCGGGCTTCTAGAAATGGCTAATGGAATTTGATCCTAGTCAAAATTGCAAGGACTTTTGAGGAGTATCATGCTTTCTATAAATTATAGGCATCATATTATTTTATGCTAAAATGTGAACATTTCCACCACTATATTATGTTTTGCTTGTTGATCAAAACTAGAAGGGATAGATTTTTTATATGTAATCTACAAAACATATTGTTTCCTGATGAATATGTTGCAAAACCTTGGTGGACTGTATTCTTGATCAATAGTTACAAGAATTCCAATCACATTTTTCTAACATGCCTGAAATTATTTACAATTTTTCTTGTAATTATTCACTTATTTTACCTTCTCTGCTATCCTTAGTATGAAAAATTAATCAATGGTTCTAAGTCTTTATGTTTTTCCTCAAGCAATTGTCACAACATTTAATTTGAGAAAGAATAGACAAACAAATTACTTTGACATACTCTCTGGTAGCAACAACTTGCATGCATAGTCCCAAGGACACTACCATATAGTCCATTTCAATCATAATGTCCTTCCTTTTCATTCATAGGTTTCCCAGGTTTGTTGAGTATGCTTCCCACTATTGTTAGGAGGAAAAAATAGGTTTGAAATTGATTTATAAACCCCATGAATTCCCATATTGATGTTTGTTGTTGTTATGACCTTAAAACAACCCATAATTGATATTTACTCTATTTTATTATTGTTTGAGGGTTAAAACAATGTTTAATCATGCAAAAAATTTCCTAGAAGTGTTGCTACAGGAAACTTGACTCCTCAAAATTCCCTTTCTCAATGGATTGGATGCATGGTTCCACCCAAAATGTTCCCATATTTAAGGAAAAATGAGGTTTTAATGATGAACAATTGCGTTGATCATGATCACATAATATTCTATTGAGTGCAACATGGTGAACCCCTTAATAGTATTTGTAGGCACCATTGATAATATCCAAGTGATCACATTAATGGTATTCTTGAAAGTATGCCAATACTAGCATGGTGGGAACTGGCACATTCATATGAAAGTCCTCATCTTGGCTTGATTAGTCCAGTTTTCTTCTCATGTAGTTTGAGTCCTTACCTATGCATGAACTCAGAAATAGTTATTTCTTCAACAATGAATGAGTAGGTGCACATCTCTTCTTAGGGTTTCAAGGGTTTGGTCACATTTTTGCCTTGTATGCTTTTTGTCTACGTGAAATAGTTCAGCTTGGGATTCAGGGTAAAATGTTATAGGTATAATAATTTGGTTTTATATTGTTTTATGTTTGGTTGATTCTTAATAGGGTATCTTTAGTTCATTCAGCCAGCTCCTTCCCTATGATTCTAGTAGCAAATCTCATTTCCCTTATGCATCACATTGTTGGCCAATGGAGACGGAGTAAGGGAACCAATAGAGGGTTTGTATCTACAAATTGTCAAATTAAATTAAATGATGTTTATCAATGAATTGTAGAAAGGTTTAATTCTGTGAGGAAAATATGTTGTCAATATAGGTCATTAAATTTAAATATTTATGTCATTGAATCCTTAAGAGGAAAAAGATAGCCCCTTAACACCTTATGATTGCAATCAATATGACATGATAATTTCTTCATTATTCGTTCATGGCATGTGAATGGGTGGAACATATAGAAAGACTTGGATTCATTTTGCTTAGTAAAAAATCAACTTTTTAGATATCTTCCCACTTTCACCATTACTTCAAAATTTGTTAAGTTGTGCACGAGAAGTTTCTTGACATGTGAACAAACCATTTTAAATATTTTTTCCTCGATTACATGCCTTATGCTTTCATGTATAATCATTGTATGTTGGAAAACTGAAGTTAGATATCAACGGTGTTAGCCTTTGATATTATGCTAGACATTGTTACTCAAATTTCTATACATTGTTATCTTTCTATAACAAAGAAAATATGAAGGACAAGTGTTCTATCTAATGTGTTTTGATGGACATAGAGCATCTGAGTTTCCTTATTGAAAAGGATAGTTTATGCTAAATACATATATTCATTAGTGGAGCTTTCAAAAGATAGGAATTTTGGATAAATATAGAAAGGATCATTTGCAAGTGGTACAACTTGAGCTTAGAATTCATTGATATATTATTCATTTCTTCATTGATGTGATGTAATTGCTTGTTATTTCAAGTTGGTGAATAAGAAATAGAAATTGTGTTAAAAATGGGGCATCATATAACTATCACTATAGACCATAGGAGACATTTGTCATCATCTAAGGCAATGATTTATGTTACATATAACAAAGTCTACATATGTGTATGTCATGAATGTTGGGATTTTGTGGCATGATGTATGTCATGCTTGTTTGAATTCTTTGGATTGTTTTCCAAAAGAATAATGTGGATCATATATGGCATATCAATCTTCTTCTCATGTATACAGACCTCCATCTTTTTTTCAAACAAAAATATGGTATTGTGAGCTTGTTGATTTGTACTTAAACTCATAATGTCTTTCATTACTTATAAAATATTTGCTTTAATTGAATTTATTTACTTGTGATATTCTTACCACCATAGGCATGTCATAATATAGGATCTCCTTACTTGTAAACTATATTGATCTTGATTCAATGTCTTTCTTTGCTTGTAAATTATTTTGATCTTGATTTGTTTATCCAATATGTTGCAAAACCTATTCTCTTTGGGTTTCAATATTAGCTTCATTTACCAATGCTAATTTCACTTTGAGGTAAATGTCATGTACATTGCATGGAAAAGTGATAATAGAAATAATTTAGGTCTACATAAAGTTAAACTTTTTCTTTCAATATAAAACTTTTCATGATATGAAATGTGTCTCATAGTGAAGTGATTTGCGTGATTTGAACACAATGATGACATCAATTGGCTAGTGGAGGCCAAGATAAAGCATAACATATGATTCTATTAGTTTATTGGTTTGTTAAGACTCAGGTCCCCACATGTCCGTTTGACCATTAAGGGACGGGATAACAAGTGGAGTCCCCACTTTCCTTGAATCTAGTCAGTGCAATTGCGTTTCACTAACACCTTCGAGTTGTGACTCGTGAGTCTACATGTTCTATTGTTGATGATGTCATTCATTTTATTTGACTAATGTTGTTGTTCCTCTATTTTTACAATATTTTATAAATCAGTGAAATATTCATCAAGATTTTACAATATCTTATAACTTAGTGAAAGAATCGCCAGTATTTTAAAAAATTATATAATAAAATGAAAGATTCGTCAATATTTTACAACATTATATAATAAAAAGAAATATTCTCCAAATTTTTTATATATACATATTATATTATTGATAAAATCGCCTTAAAATTTTCCTATATATTAGAGAGATTCACCCATTTTTTATACATATAAATCTTGGGGGGGGGGTTCTTCAAGTCATCCATGGTCAAATCAGCCATCCAAGTTCAGTTTAGTTTTCATGCTAAATAAAATATATATGACTAAAGGATACCTTTCTTCCAAAACATCGACATATGAAACACTTATACAAATGGTTAGATGTCCATACATTCCCTTCAAGTATCTATTAATCCTTTTTATTTTAATGGTTGGTTTTGTCAGAAATATTGCAGAAGATTTCTTCCTTCCCACTTGGATAGGGGAAAGGCATTGTAGGCTTCAGCATGGCCTCAATATTAGAATCCCCTTTTTGTTGGTGTAGGTGAGTGCTCCAAGTGATTATGCAAATTGTTATAGTAACAATGAAACAAAGGAAAGGAAATAAAAACAAAACTAAATAAAATGTAAGATGGGCTAAGCGATGCAAAATCCAACAACCAATAGATGCCAAACCATTTCTTTTCTTTCCCAATGATCAAGAATATACAACACCTTAGAGATGTGAGCTCCAAATGGAGGAAAACAACCCTCCTAAGGGAGTTCTATTTAGTCCCCACTAGATGTCAAGTGGATTGAAGAACAAATGAGGAAAAGACTTGCTGCTTGAGGGAAGGAGGAAAGAGAGATTGGTGAATGATTGATAACAAGGAAATGGTGAGCTACAAGGGAGCTCAAACAAAAATATAGTATCATAAACCTTCTCTAATAATTCTTTTACAATTATCATTCCCATGGGTTTCTTTTATAGGGCAATTGGTAGCCAAGAAATAACAAGATCCCAATGTGAACCCAACAATCCATGATGTGGCTCCAAGGTACACATGAGAGGCTATTTAAGGCAATCAAGTGTGTGAAGATCCAAAATTCAAATTCAAGTTTGAGTAAATTGAGCTTTCATGAGCCTTTAATGCACTGTTGGTGGGTATATAAGGAATATTCGCACTACCAAATGCACATTGTACTAGAGATGCATTTTGTTGCACATCTAAACATTTCATTAACCATGTGGTTTGTGTGTTTTAACTGTTTTAAGGCATTTTTAAACTTATTATACTCTTCGGGGATTATGAATATGTCTTTTCTTGGATGCATGATGTATGTTGATGATGCTTTAGCATGTAAATTATGAAAATGTTGCATGTGTGCGATATTTTCATAATAATAATTGGACATTGCTTCATGATTTGAACATGAAACTAACCCAATTCATTTATCACTGGTGAGAGACTAATTGCCACTAAGGAATAAGGATCAACACCTTATTACATGCCCCTCAGTAAATCCTTGTTAGTGACAAAATCCACAGCATACCCTCACAACAATGTGTAGCCTTTAGGAAAAAACATTGAATGTGTTTTTCAACCTGTTACACGAGAATAGTAGTCGGTAGGAATATACAACATAGACCTTGTATTCCTCAATGGTACTCATATCATAACTCTTCTTATAACCATTTTCCCTTATCTAATCTTATTTGACAATTGTTTCCCTATATCAGCACACATCTAGAGGAAACACATTAATTAGTTATATAAAATAATCATAAACAATAACTGTAATTATAAAACAAAATTGTATATATGACAATCATCCACGTGTTGACCCCATCCTTGGTCTACATATATTGATTTTATCTAGAATCAATATGTACCTATGATTCTTCCTGTCATACTGGACAAACCATAAGTAGTACTCAAAATCATAACATAACTTGTACTAAATATATTTTAATAAACATATGTTCTCTATCACCACCCACCATCATCAACATATGCAATCCATTTTTAAATTTCAATAGTGATATTTTAATACATTCATCAATTTAATCATAGGCCATAAAAAATAGCATCATTATAATTAAATACATCATATTCATGCTACCCCAAATGGTCCCAAACATAATTCAAGAGAAGGTGCATGAGATAAACAACATTAAAGTTACCTTACCTCAAACGTTATGAGTCACATACATTCACCGCATAACACAATAGCATACCCTCATGTCATATGCACAACATGTCTCAAACAATAAGCTATATCTAATTACTTACAATTCCAATATCAATGATCTAGTCATCTAAGATTGTCTCAAATTATTATGACTATTATATGAGTTAGCTATATATGGGGCATTGCATCTGTACATATACTAAGCAGTGAATGGAAAGAATATGAAACTCTACAAGCCTTCCATGCTGGACTACAAAGTTGATGAGTATGTCCTACCTACCATAGAAAAATTAGCACTATAATCTCATGTAGAGTTATCAAAAGATACAATGTCGTAGAAGAAGTCCAAAACAACTAGGCATGGCAGAGTGAAATTTGGAAAATTGGGCTGAAAGGACATCTTTTACATAAAGACAGATGGTACTCTAGAGAGAAGGTTTCTAGGAGATATTTATTCATCTCATTCAATAAAATATTTTGGGTACCAAAAGTCTTGGTAAATGGGGAGGTATGATCTAAAATGGATCATTATATTATTTTAATCAATTTTCATAATTTTTGGTTAAAAAATATGAGGTATTGCTTTGTAGGCCCATTTTATTAGTAGCTCGTGACTCTTTTGGGTCTAGAAAATTTTAGATATTATTTTAGACCTTAAATGACCATTTTTTAGGTAAAATGTTTGTGAGCATAGCTCTCAACCTTTCGATGTTGAGATCTATGCTCACACATTGAGACCTTTCAACTGATGCAAAGATCTTGTTAAAAAGTGTTTATATCCAAAAGTTATGCCTAATGCACGTTGTCCTAACATTTGTAATACCATGATATATTTAATTGGATGCCACTTCTACTTCCGCTACTCATACACGCGGAACTAGTCATTCATGGATTTTCAAGAAAATTTAGGGGTCCCATTCTTATTGTATTGTATATTGTTCCATGGTTGAAAACAACGTCTCAGAATGGGATAGTGAATCTCTTAAGAGAATAGAGGAAGCATGATATCTTATAGCAACCATATTTTCCACAAAATCCATGATAACTCCATAGTGAACACCCATTTCTTTGTATATGATTACATTACTAAAAAGAAAAGGATAAATAATAGGTCTCACAATTTAGTTAGGTTTTCCCATCTTGGATTATCCCAAGGTATATCTTGCGTTCATTACATGAATGGTGTATATTTTCTTTTTTCATTCAATTTTTGGTTCATCTATATTTATTTACCATTAAGCAAACAACATTAAATCTACAAACTAAAATAAATAAATAAAAACTCCATAATAAAAAAAATTATAAAATGTTATAAAACCTGAAAATGTTTTACTAAAATATCCATAAAATTTTACTTATAATAACAAATATTAGAAAATATCTCATACCAAAAAATGATAGAATATTAAAAGATCTCTCATACCAAATTTTTCCACTAAAATATTCATAAATTTTGTCTTAGAATATAAAATAACCATTTAAAACCAACGTCAACGTCATATAAGCAAATAAGCTACAATGGCTATATTCAAATAAACCATATTCATTAAACGATCAAACGAAGGTATGAGCACTCTACTTTGACAAGTTTAACCACAATGACACATGTCATCTAAATACTTAAAATATACTCCTCCCACAACTATTTATAAGTATTCTTACATCACTTTAACATTGATTTAGAAAAAGAACCATACAACAAACCCCACCGTAGTTACAATATTTGGAGTGTAAGTATTCTTAATATGCTTCCTTATCTATATATAACCCCTTTAACATTGCTTTAGAAAAAGAACCATACAGGAAACCACCCAACATATTTACGATATTTGGAATCTCATATATATATATATATATATATATATATATATNGCAAAACAAAACAAGCTACCGAGGCATATAAAATTACAAAAGAACATATAATAGTAATAATAAATCTATTTCTAAGGTGATTTTTAAGTTAGATAACCAATTTGGTGTATGAAACTTCTTTATTTATGAAACAAAAGGTTTCTTTCTACTTACCAACTTAGCTGTTAAATTCTACAAATGTTTACATACCCTAAACCCTTTAATTTTAAACTTATGATCTTCTATGAAGGAATATAGAAACACATGTTCTTAATTGTTAGACTCAGGTAGGTTATACAAAAAGAAAACCTATAAAACACCGCAGCCACATATATATTGAACGTTCATAAACCCTATAGGTTAGCTCAGTTGCTTAAAGCTTTACATGATCATAAAATTGAGGTCAAAGGTTCAATTCTCTAAGCTCTCCAAAATTAAACACCCAAATATAGTAAAAAAAAAATCTTTCCAAAGAACTTTGATATGTACCAGTAAACCAAATTAAGAAAAATATTGGACATTCAAAATACTCCACCTAGTAATAATTTACTGGGATCNAAAAAAAATCTTTCCAAAGAACTTTGATATGTACCAGTAAACCAAATTAAGAAAAATATTGGACATTCAAAATACTCCACCTAGTAATAATTTACTGGGATCGTGTGGTCGAGCAGAGAACAAACTCAACCTAGTAAAATGGGGTATAGTCTTCAACCAAAGGACAAACTCCACCACGAGTACATAGGACGACCCCATTAATTTGGTTGGGCGTTTTCATCTATTTTGTGGTCTGGATTGAACAGTAGCGCTTAAGATAGTGAAACTTGTTCTGGACCGATCTTTGACCTGTAATCTTACCAGATATGCTATCATTTCTACCCATGCTCTCATGGAGGCAGAGAAGAGGATTAGAGCAAGTTTTAAGAGTTTTGAAATTAATGAGAAATGTAACTTTTAGTTAAAGTTATGATTTTTTCTTTTGAATTTTGTTTATAGAGATATCAATAGTTATAACACAAGACGATGTTATAATAGAAATCATAGGTGACATAGTGAAAATAAGCTTAAATTATAGTCGTGAATCACATATAAGGGAATTATGATAATGCGAATTTTAAAAGATATGAAAAAATAAAAAATAAAAAAGTGAAGGAAAGGAAAGGAAACTAAATCATAGAGTGACAAAAGTCTTAAATAATATGGAAAAAAAATCATATTTATAATTTAAAAAAATATATTATGTAGATTTAAGTTTTTGTTGAAGAAAACAAAGTAACCTAAATTATTTGCTTCACATTCTAAAAAGTGCTTTGTTGGCATGGCCATTTAATGTATATTTATTGGAAATAACAAAGTAATGTATAAGTTAAAATGATTTAAAATACTATAAAAAATTCTAAATTCTAAATCAAGATAAATTGAAATTATAATCCATCATAACATATTAAAATAATGGTAACATATTAAGATAATTGTAACAAACCTAACAAAACTAAATTATTATTGATTTTGAAAAAAAAATACATCTCTCTCCGTGCCCTATTAAAAATTGATGCCAATAGAGATCACATTGAAAGGCATTAGTTTGCCTAAACTATTCAGAGCAAATAAAAGGATATAAGATATGCTAGTGTGCCTCTCTCTATTTCATACAAATTCGTGTTACCTTTTTAATATTTCATGAAAGCACTTTAATGAATAATATGGAATTTAATTACTTTGGAATTTAAAGAAATATAAATTATAATAATTTAATTTGAATTTAAATCAAATAAAGTTATTAATTTTAACTAGTTTATTTAATTAAAGTATGAGTTTCATTTTCTCAGCAACCTGAGTTCAATATAAAGATCTGTGAAAAGTCTAGTCAGGTTAAGCGTTTAAATTTGTATACACCAAAGAATAAGTATAAGTAATTTTGATAGCTTATTAGGTTTTTCTTAACTAATGATTAAATAAAACCATACATAAAACAAATTCCACAAAATTATATATTAAAAAAATTCCGTAATCAATAACTGAAAAAGAAAGACAATCCACAAAATTATATTTTAAAATAGAAAAAATGAAAATAAAGTAGACGTGGGGTTTCATCAGCGCCATGGAAATCGTGAACCGGCAAAAATATTTGAATGACACTTTCATAAGCGACATGGAATGTAACGGAAAATTTAGTTAAAAAGAGAGGAAAAGTAAAAGCACGGGGATCGAACCCACGGCGTTAAGGCTGCAACGATTGTTATTAAATTGCATTTGTAAGAATTTCTCCAACGATTTCATTATCCATGAAATTAAAAACATTACAAGATTATGAAATCGAGAACAAACTATTAGAATATTTTGAAATCATTAGAAGATTATGAAATATAGAACAACAAACAGGCAGCCTGAAGTATCTGTAAGTACTTCAGGTACCTATAAGTACCTGAAGTAATTCAGGTACCTATAAGTACCTGAAGTAAATTCAAGGTTCATTAACCTCAAAAGATGTGGAAAGATTTCAAAGTCAGTCGCTAAAAGTTGCTGGCCTATATGGGAAATCATTAAAAGTTGTTGGCTTATATGTGAAATAGTTTTTTTGGGTGAAAAATTTTAAATTAAATTACATTAAATTTATCCAATGATTTTGTTTTATAGAAACAGTCGACGATCATCTCATATGGTAAATATGAGATGATCGAACAAGTAGTGTTGAGGCTATAAATATGAGATGATCGAACAAGTAGTGTTGAGAGGAGCATTATAGGTTTTGGCCATCATTAATCGAACAAGTAGTGTTGAGGCTGTAAATATGTATTATTAAATTTGAGTGATATTTAGATGATCCTCTCTAGAGGTTTCTTTTACATCCATTAAAGGATTATTTTTTGATTTGTTTAGATCCTTGTGTTTTTAAACTATTTCTATAAATATTAATAATAATATTAAATCTATCATAAAATATCTAAATATTAAATGAAATTTATCACAAAATATCCAAATATTATTTAAATTAAATAATAAATTAAATATAAAAAAAGAAATTGAATATCAAATTGAAAACACTTAAAAAAATAGTCATCATTATGGACTGAATTTACAACTCGTATTTCATTGTTATGTCGAGAAGTAAAATAAAATAAAAGGAATATCTAAATGCCAAATGTCCAAAAATAAATATAGATATCTTAACTTTCATATAAGAAATGGTGGAAAAATGGTGAATCGGCAAAATATGAGTGACACTATGACGAACGACATCAGAAAATTATGTTTAAAATAGAGGAAAGCTAAAGCACAGGAGTCGTCGAACCAGAGGCGTTGAGGCAACATTAAAGATTATAACTCTATAAATATTTATCCAGAGACTCAATCTACATGATCTAAATCCTCATTACAAGCCAATACAAGATTAATATCAGATCGTGAACAAAAAACAGCCAGCCTGATGTGATTTAATTGACCCGACAGAACCTATAAGGAAATCGAACTCCCATGATTTTCAGATGTTCTCAGTGAAGAAAACTGAAAGTCGGTACCTAATCAAGAATTTCTTTTTCACTAATTTTCAATCCCGGGGCTTAATTCCGTAGATGTCTTTTGGAATTTGAAGATACCTTACTTTGCTCAAAAGATATGGAAATATTTCAAGGGGAGAGATTAAAAGTTTCTGGCCAACATAGGAAATCATTATAGCTCAAATTGGAGCACTGGCGCTGGCGGAATTGAACCCGCGACGTTGAGAGGCTAAAAAATAGTGTTGAACTTAACGATCCTTAGTTTATTCTTGAGGTCTTATCAATGATGATGTTATATCGAAGTCAAACTCATCGGATTTCAAGCCTTCCAAATAATATTCAAGAAATGGCCATTCATGCTAATGACAGGTTCCAATAATCAGAAAATAATAACAATAATGGAAAGTTAACCACTGTTTTTACAGATTTAAAGCATATTAATAAATGGTAGCAACAATAATCAGGGTTTTTTTTGCCTATTAAAGCATATTAATAATGGAAAACAAGAAGTCTGAATCATTATGAACTGAGTTTCGGTGTGATTAGGCCCTAAAAATGGCACTAATTGAGGCTTTTGTGGAAAAAACTATTCTACTAATTCAGGCAGTGAAATCAAATTACCTTTTGATGAACAAAAACCTACAATCAATAATTAATGGACAAGCATTCCATAAAAATTATGATAAAGAGGTATTGTAATATTCAAACAAAGATAATTAAGCGACATTGCGGATTATACAACCATCCAACAGTAACACAGAATTAATGAGAGTGAAGATCATAAATGGCAGAAAAGGAGGATCCTTAAATCACAATTACATGAAAAGAGTCAGTGGTTGTAACACAAAATTAAGAGGAAAAAGAATGGAAAAAAATCAATGATGGTAACACAAAATAGGAATCAAACATCTAAACTCTACTGTAAATTCTATATAATTTAAGTAAAGAAAACGAAATCAGAGGAGAAAAACATAGACAAAAAAGTCACTGGTTGTAACACAAAATGTGAATCAAACATCTATACTGGTTGTAACACAAAATGTGAATCAAACATCTATGCTCTACTATAAATTCTATATAATTTAAGTAAAGAAAATGAAATTAAAGGAGAAAAACAGAGACAAACTGTTAAAAAGAAGCCAGAAAAAGAAAATGCTTATCTGTGCAAAGATCACTCAGCTCCCTTCTACACCATTTTCATCTGATCTCCATTGCCTGCAAATAAAATCGAAACCACAAATCCTAAATTTAAATGAATTGAAATGGTAACAAATCACTCACAGATTGAAAGATTTGTAACAAAGAGTCTATCCATCCAGCAAATTTAATAATTGAATATGAAAACAAAGGAAGGAGGAAATAAGTCTCTAGCCTCACCATCACTTATTTGAGAGGTCGAAGTGAAACCCGTTCCTCAGCGTCTGTCTCATACATAAAATATATGCCTCCCTTCCTCTCAGTTTTCACAGGAAACACTAGGAAACACTGACTCGTGAAAAAAAACACAGAAGGAAAAGAAACAAAACATATAACATAAACATAACTTACTCAACAAAGCCAGACATAACATACATCGCCCATAACAGAGACCACGCGCAAACAAAGCATAAAAGACGACACCAAACACCGACTCAGAGGAGAAGCAAAAGCAGAAAGCTCATGGAGGAGATAAAGCTCAACCAGAAATAAGCAGGAGAATGTTTGAACATTAAGGATTCGTTTATTATTTTATAGGTCATTGTCAGCATTCCATGGCCCAACGGTAAAAAATATAGTCATTTATAGCCGTTGGACCTATCAACTTTGTTAGGATGAAATGTCATTGCCAGGCTGTCATGTCCCAATGGTAAAATATTTCATCATTTATGGCCGTTTGATGTATTTGAAGATCGTAAAGAGTTTCAAATATAAAATTTTTATGTTAAAAACTTTTAAAAAATCAAATTTATATTCATGTTTAAATTGTCTATGAAATTGTATTTTAATTAATATAAATCTAATTTATATGAAATTTTATTCTAATTAATATAAATCTAATTTATATGACTTTATATTTTAATTAATATAAATCTACTTTATATTCATATTTAAATGGTTTATGAAATTTTATTTTAATTAATATAAGTAAGTGTCGCTCCCTTCAAATTCATAATTGATATAAGTAATGTTCCCTCCTTCAAATTCATAATTAATATAAGTAATGTTCCCTCCCGTCAAAGAAAATAAAAGACTAACGGGTAAACCCAAAATTTCACATTAGGCAATTATATAGATATATAAATTCAAAGGAATATGACTCTTAGAAATAAATTATATAGATATATAAACCCAAGGAATGGCTCTTAGAAGTTTAAGGTTTATCAAAACATTCCCCATCCATCATTTGCCCCTTTCATTCTTAATCTCGTGAGACCTTTTTACATCTGAAATGGCAAGGACTAATTACATGCAATGTAATAGAGAGGGTGGTAGTTACGAAATTGTTTTCATGACCCTGTCATGAAGAGGGACGTTTACACATTAAGTTGAAATGGTTGAATTAGGAGGAGAGATTGTTTTAAGGGGTTTTTTACTCTCAATGCAGGGTACATGATCTTAATAGTCTAACAACTACATCAAATCAGTTATTTATATCTTCACCATGTAGGCCTAGCTTTGAAATTACATGTAGAGGTTAGAAAATCGTGAGGTTAATCATGTAAGATGAACATATCATCTTATCCTACATAATTCTTGAAAAATATTCATTTCTTATTTTGTTTAATTCAAATATTTTTACTAAAAAATAGTTATATCAAGTTATATTACAATGAATCAAATACATCTCACATATTATAAAAATATTCTTTAACTAATTAACTATGAATGTTGAGATATCTATTCTATTAAAATCAATCAAACCTATATATTTAAAAATAAACCATTCAAACCACAAATTACAAATATATCTCAAAAATATTTAAACCATGATACATATCTTTACATTACTCATTGAACAAATTTTAGAACTCCTTACCTTACCTACTAAACAAATCTTCAAACTTTTTATTAGTCAATATAAAAAAACGGATATATTGCAATGAGAACATGCATTGGCTCTTGTTTCAAATTTTATGCATTAAATTATACAAATTATGATGTTATGCTTTTTATTTAATTAATTAAAAAAATAAAAATAAAAATTGTTTTTTCCATTTTTATTCATTATATAATTTGAGGTCACTTGGAGATTAACATTGACGTTAATTAATATGTCAGCATTAAATTATATATATATATATATTCAATTAACATATTAATATATAGCATTTTTTAATTTTATTATATTTAAATTAGAATAAAGTTTTTTTAAATGTAAATATTTAAATTAATTATTATTTAAACAAATATTGCACAACAACCAGAATTCTTATCACTTAAATTCAAGAATAAAACACTGTAACAAGAATAAAATCTTGTATACCTTAATGGAGTAAAACACTCTAACCATAACACTTAAATTAAAGAATAAAATCTAAGACCTTAAATACTCATAGAAACATCTAAACATTTGTCACTAAAATGTCTAAAATACAATGTCAAAAGAAAACACAAAATAGATGTGATCATAACATGTGGTAATAATGTGTCATCACAAAAGTGGAGATGTTTTCGATGAAAAAATATTAAAGTGTATTTGCAATAAAAATAAATAAATAAATTCGAAGCTTTGTGCTTTGTGTTTCCATATTTCATTTCCTTTGCAAAAACAAAACTTTGAAATTTTTATCCAAATGTAGTAACCAAATCGAACCTTCGACCTTCTCGATTCTCTATTAATTTCGTCACAACAAGAACAAATAATATTAATGCAGAATATACACCCACAAGTGGGATTACAAATTTGTGTACACCAATTTAAGACCCAAAAATATAGTAATCACATCGTGCCATCAATGTTGTTGACTACTATTGAAATTGAAAATAGCCCTTTAAGGAATTTTTAGTTAGACATAATTTTATTTTGAAAACTATTAAGCACTTTGAAAGACTTTGTTTTAATATTCTTAAATTATTATAAAAATTGATCAATTTTGAATTAATCTTGAAGTAATCACATTCTTCCATCATTGTTTGTACCTTGTCAAAATGAGCGTGTCAAGATGGTCCGTCTTTCATTCTCCTCCATGCCATTCGACGTTTATAAACCGCAAAGAAACAAAAAACACTACCCTTTAGAAAAATAAATTTCTATTGCTTGAAAGAAAGAGCATGTTGAAACACCTGCTATGATCGATCCTGCATGAAATGTGGCGTCGACATAGTATACACGATGAAGACTGTATATGTAGCATGCCACTGCCCTAAATCTGATTTTGTAATTACATGCTACTGGGCTAAATCTGATGTTGTAATTATGTTAATAGCTTCAATAATGACTAGAACACTTGGATTAAACATATTCCTATATTCCTAAATCTCACTTTGTAATTATGTTAATAGCTTCAATAATGACTAACACTTGGAGTAATTATTGATGAACATTATTGTTAATTCCTTGTCATGTAAGTGTGCATCACACTATAATTATTAAAGGGTGCTTGTAAGAAGTTGCTACCCAATTATGATGGAATGGGAGTGTGTTAGCAAAAAAAACAGGAATGTGGACGCACACTTGGACATGTGTACACAATCCTACTTCAACAATAGCGAACCTCCACTTCAGCTTGCCGATGCAGACAATAGGAGTGTGTATGCAGACCTAAGCACGTGCATACGTGTTTAGATGCTTTAGTGCTTAAGCATAAATGTTAAAGAGAAAATTCTTATTGAAGAAAAGAAAGCAACCTAAATTATTTGCTTCACTTCCCACTCCAAAGAGTGCTTTGTTTGCGTGGCCATTTAATGTATATTAATCAGAAATAACAAAGTAACTTATAAGTTAAAATAATTTTAAATATTACAAAAAAAATCTAATTTCTAAATCAAGATAGATTGAAATTGTAACCAATCATAACATATTAAGATAATTGCAACAAACCTAACAAAACTAAATTATTATTGATTTTCTAAAAAAAAATACATCTCTCACCTTATATGTGCCATATTAAAGATTAATGCCAATAGAGATCACATTAAAAGCCATTAGTTTGCATAAACTATTCACGCTAAATAAAAATATATAAGATATGCTAATATGCCTCTCTCTATTTCATATAAATGTGTGTTACCCTCCTCTTTAATATTTCATTTATGCATGAAAGCATTTTAATGAATAATATGGAATTTAATTATTCTTGAATTTAAAAAATATATAAATTATAATAATTTAATTTAAATTTAAATAAAATAAAGTGGTTAATTTTAGCTAGTTTAAGCGTTTGACTTTGTATAGCCTAAAGAATAAGTATAACTGTATAAGTCATTTTGATAGCTTAATAAGTTTTTCTTAACTAATGATTAAATAAAACAATTTATAAAAAAATATCCACAAAATTATATATTAAAAAAATTCCAAAATCAATAACTGAAAAAGAAAGACAATCCACAAAATTATATTTTAAAATAGAAAAACTAAAAATAACGTAACGTGGCAAGAACGTAACGTGGGGTTTCATCAGCGACATCGAAATCGTGAACGGGAAAAAAATATTTGAATGACACTTTTATAAACGACATGGAATGTAACAGAAAATTTAGTTAAAAATAGAGGAAAATTAAAAGCCCGGGGATCGAACCCGCGGCGTTAAAGCTGCAAAGATTGTTATTAAATTGCATTCGTAAAAATTTAATTGACCCGACAGAACCTATAAGGAAATCGAAATCCCATGATTTTCAGAGGTTCTCAGGAAAGAAAACGGAAAGTTGGTAGCTCATCAAGAATTTCCTTTTCATTAATGTTGAATCCCGTGGCTTAATTCCGTAGATGTCTTTTGGAATTTCAAGATACCCTAGCTCAAAAGATATGGAAAGATTTCAACGTTAGAGACTAAAAGTTTATGGCCAACATGGGAAATCGTTATAACTCAAATTGGAGAACTGACGGAATTGAACCCGCGACGTTGAGAGGCTAAAAAATAGTGTTGAACGAACGATCCTTTGTTTATTCTTGAGGTCTCATCAATTATGATGTTATATCGGAGTCGAACCCATCGGATTTCAATCCTTCGAAAGATAATATTCAAGAAATGCTCATTCCTGCTAATAACAGGTTTCAATAATTACAAAAAAAACAAAAATAAAGAAAAGTTAAGCACTTTTTTTTTGCTGATTTGGTCCACAAAATATGGCTAAAATGTACAAGATCTCTAGTATGATTGTCGAGTGTCTTTTGGGTTTAGTTATTTTTTTGTTAACATATATTCTAAATATAATCATCCAATGATTTAAAATATGAATACTATATCCACAATTAAATATTTTAAATGTATATATAAATCAAAATAGAAATTAACATGATAGCAATATTTATTGACCACTAGGCACATATTTCTTTTTCACATACTACTTTAAATCTATGTCA
This sequence comes from Pseudotsuga menziesii, assembly GCA_001517045.1. Lineage (NCBI taxonomy): Eukaryota > Viridiplantae > Streptophyta > Pinopsida > Pinales > Pinaceae > Pseudotsuga > Pseudotsuga menziesii. The sequence continues at coordinate 2,316,712 of LPNX010762955.1, forward strand.
ACTATGACTCTATCAAGTAACCAGAGGGATCAGCTAGCTTGAGATGGCAAGTCCTTTTAGATTTTTAAACTTAAAAAGTTTACAACTCTCTTAATCTACCACTTTCTTGATAAAGCCATAATTAAAATAAATCTATACTAATTGTATTCAAATAAACCAAATTCACAATATAAACAATATATATAACCAATTAATACATATAATCAATTTTATATCAAAATAACACATACAATCCCAATTTTGAATCAAAATAACACATACAATCCCATATAATTGTGTAATCGAAGAACTATCAACCCATTATACTTATGGGTATAAAATTACTTACTTTTATATATATATATAACGTCCAAAATATATAAAACATTACTTTAAATAGAAAGAGAGCCCAAAAACAAGCCAACGTCCACAATACTCAACGGAGCAGTATAGTGTCGACCAAACGATAAACTCCGTTTCCGTTGGGCGTCTTCATCTGTTTTGCGGCCTGGATCGAAGCCTAGCGCTTCGGAGAAACCCGATCTTTCACTGGAAGTTATCGTGGACAGGTCTTTCAGTGGCAGTCATCGTAGGAGGAGCTGAGCGAGCAAGTCTTTAAAGGTAAGAACCTGGACGTAATCTATGCCATTTGCAGTAGCTTCGTAGATTCAAGAAAATCGAGGCAATTTTTGTTTGTTTGATTGAAATTTGGTTTGAAAAGGGCTGCAACTTACAAGACCTAAGAAACCTGTGAACGTTTGAGTGCAAGGCTAACACAAAGTATTGAAATGTGACGTTCCGTCTCCACAGAATAAAACATTAGGAGATTAAAAGAAGCACCCAAACAGAGACCAATAATTCGGAAAGATTTCGGCACATAAACTCTTACACAATATATATTCTAGCGTTTAAGAACAACATCTGTTCTAGGGTTTAAACCCACTGTGGTTTGCCGCCATGGTTTCCATTCGTCAAGCCACAATGGACGATCTGCTTGGAATACAGACATGTAATCAGATTTCTCTGCAAGAGAATGACCAGATAAATTTTTACCTGTCTATCATGATACCTTGGCCGCAGCTTGTCTATGTGGCGGAGGATTACAACAAGAAAATTGTGGGTTACGTTATGGGGAGAATGGATGAGGAGTCCATGGAATGCCGTGCGCACATAGTCTCTCTGGTAGTGTTGCGCACGCACCGTAAACTGGGCCTTGCAACGAAGCTCATAACCCTAGCACATAACGCAATGGAGGTATTGGGGGCAAGGTATGTTTCTCTCCATCTCCACAAGAGCAGCCTGGAGGCGTTTCAGCTGTATCACCAAACACTGGGCTATAAAATTCATGATATTTTGGTTAAGTACTATCATGATGGCGAGGATGCCTATGATATGCACAAACCGCTTAACCCCAAGTCTGATTATCAAGAACAACAATCCACAGTGGCATCATCAATCCTCTTGGGAATTGGAATCAGGATTGAGCAAACAGTTTGAACCGAAGTCTGAACGTAAGCATTATCATCAACAACAAGATTCCACAGAGGGGCCATCAACATCTGGGGCGCCGTACTGATGGGAAATTGCAGTCCACAGTTAAAAAGAGCAAGGAATGAATCTGTTGAGATTTGAGACCTTCACGAACGCCTCTGTTGTGGTTACCGCATTACTCTTTTGTTGAAGATATTTGTCCTGTAAATTATGCCATGAATTCTCATCACTATTATGATATTTGGGATTTTTTGGGGGGCAAGGCAAAGGATTTCACTTGTGTTGAAGAGCTACGTATCTCTTTCTGTTGTTACGACTCTAATCCATTGCTTGCTATGAAATCATGTTGAACTCTTTTCTTGGAGATACCTGAACTACAAATGATGATAGTAATTTTCTTTTATTGTAAGAGTCTTTCAATTGTCTACAATAATTAAGTAAGTCTTGTTGTTTTTGCTACTGGAATTCATCGCTGGCTTTGAAACATATCAAATCTGTTATTGGGTCTGTCTCTTGCCTGAAATTCATGGGATGGTTTCTTTTGTCTGGTTTTTATTT
>LPNX010762955.1:2319517-2338072 GCA_001517045.1 Pseudotsuga menziesii
ATCAAGACTCGTCCTCTTATTCAATGTCCCTCCAAATCTCAAGATTCATCCTCTTAGTCAATGTTGTTGTTTTTCCCATTCCGTTCATATTTGCCGTTTCGTTTCTCGTTTCTGGTAACTTAGAGAAATATGATTATTCGAGAAATATATTAAATCGCCCATCCACATGCAGAGTACAAACCGAGCGTGGGGATGCAAACCGTGCAGGAAAAATGGCAAAAATGAAATTCAAGATGGCCAAGATGGTTTGGTTTCGGAATAAATTCCGTATGGACATCGTTCCAATAAAACAGCATTGAAGAGTTTTGCAAAACTGTTAACCAACACGGTTTCTTTGTATCAAAAAGAACTCAAGAACTCGTCATAGAACCATTTTAGCTCTTCCGAAGATCCCTTTGTACCAATCCCGTAGGATAATTTAAAACTGGTTCTCAATGGTATTGCGAGAAGGCCATCTGCTGTTTGTTAAGATAAATACTCCTCTCACAATGTAAAGCTCAATTGTGCCATTGGAAACACCATAAGAGAAAATCATATTTAACCTACAAATGACAGTTAACTTGTACAAAAGCGTTATTTTCTAACAAAGGAAACCTATTTTCGGTTGAATTTGACTAACACTGTCCGAAGGATGTATGGTTTGCCTCAGTCGATTCTCCAAGATGATCCCATGGTCAATGCACCATCCAAAACTATCTCTAGTTAACACATAACCATCAACAGATTGCCCATTAATTGTATAACCTCCGCTAACTCATCTCACATCATCTAAGTCCATCTTGGTTCACCTCGGCGGCTCAATCCACCTCATCATGATGTAAATCGTGACGTCGCATCCCAAGTGGCAACTTCACAACACAATTTTCTCATCATGACACAAATGATGGTAATGATGGTATATGTAGCCCAAATAGAGATGCTAAAACACACCAAGGCACAACATCTCTTGGTCGTGTTATCCATTTTGGAAAGCCCAACGAAGAGTGCCCATAATGAGACGCTCGTTGCAAATCGTGTTGGTATGTTCTATTCATTCCAAACCATTATAGAATTGTTAATGATTTTCTCAACATGCTCCGAGTTTTTCTAGGTTATTCTAGGCCGTACAAAAATCAGTCCATGGCATTCTAGTTCATTCTAGAAGTTGTTTTAGTTATATGGTGTTCCAACTTATATTGCAACATTCCAAGCCATTCCAAAATCATTCCAAGGCATTATATCCTTTTCAAAGTAGTGCTAGAAGATTCCACAAAGTGCCCAAATGTTCTCAAATTAGCAGAAGGCCAATAAAACCAAGGAACTATGAACTCCAACTTGGTGTCAAAATAACAAAAAGACTCCAAGTGCCTCTAAAAAAGATGAACTATACCATCCATCCAAGTCTACAAGTACCTTTGGGAAACTTGTCAAAGTGTCATTTTAATCCATCGTTCATCTTAATCTATCCCACCAGTGTCACACTATTAATGAGAAGAGTAATTGCACATGATACTACATTCAACCATATGAATTGCAAGAACTTTATGTGGTTATTGAATATCTTAAGACTCAACAATTAGAAACATACCCACATTCCATTGCAAAATGAACCACTAAGATACATTGTTATACATCTCTTCTCCAACTAACTCTAAAAAACAAAAAACAAGTTGTTAGGCTCATCTCATCATAAATTTTGAAATCCATAAAAATTACTGTGCCTCATCTCAAGCTATGGAAATAACATGTCCTCCTCAAAAACTAAACCAACACAATGTCAACATCCAAGCCAACCATATACCATGCTCATATGAAACTAACTAACATGATGTAATATCCCAAACTGATATTTTCCTCTTTATGTGTATACTGTAGATGGCTAATAGACTTACTTCTTAATCAAATAGGAAAGCAAACCCCAAACTTTGCATGCTTGCAGTTGCATCCAAATATGTGCCCTAGAAAAATACTGAAATGCTATAAAATAGGAGAAATCAATGCATGTACATACCAGTATATAGATCAGTTGATGGTGAAGAGACTGGTACCAACATGAAAGGATTCTGCCATAGGAATAAGGAGATACACCAAATTGTCCTCCACAGGTGAATGCGCCCTCCTCTCAAACTGTATAAGCTCCAGAATAATAAATAAGCTGCTGCTCGAAGCCCGGATGATGTGCACTAGGGTTATAATACCCCTCTGATGATGATGGAAGCACCATGCAGAAGTTATAAACCCTATAGGTAGGAAAACGAATTGCTTTGTCTCTAATCACGGTGACATAGTGTGATGGTGAAACCCTCTCGATGGATGAATAATCAACTTCCTAGAATAACTGTTGAATGTAACCTAATAATGAACTAGTGTTGAACATGGATGATCCAACTTGATGATGAACTAGGGCAGATAGATTTCGCTGTCGAAATACACCAGTTAGCTGAGCATGTGCTCAACCCCAACTTAGCTCGCCAAGCTCTCCAATTTGACTCCACAAATCAATTATAACATAAGTGACTTCTTCCTTCACTTTAACTTTCTTTTATAACTTTCAATTGTGAAAACCCTAACTTTTGACCTAATTAGGTCACTTTATCTTCTAATTTGCAGTTGACTTGCATGCATGCGCATGGAGACTTAATCGGGTGCATGCATCATTAAATAATGCGTGGGTGTCATGCATGCAGGTGGCCTTTGGTTCTACTGGTCCTCTTCGACCCAATGGTGATATAATATTGATGCCCTAGATCTTCTATATATGGAATCAGTCTTCAGTTGATTCCTTGACTCTCGGTACCCACTCGAAACTATAGGAATCACATAGGTTAGCGGGTTGGTCCTCAAATGCCTAAGCATAAGAGGACATTACAGTCCTCCCCGCTCAAATTTGTTTGTCCTCAAGCAACTGTAAAGCTGGGTGCCGTAACACCTGTTCTGCCTCCCAACTAGCCTCCTCTATAGGTAGATCTTTCCAGTGAACCAAGTAATCTTTAATGATTATGTTCCTCAGTTTCTTCTCTCACACCTCTAGGATGCGCTCTAGAATCAGAACCAATTACCCCTCGTCATCAAGGGGAGGCAGCTCGTAAGATGTAACAATCTATTGACCAACCACCTTCTTGAGATTGGAGACATGAAATACGTTGTGAATCTTGCTCTCTCGGGGTAGTTATAGCTCATATGCTACCTCTCCAAACTTCTAAATTATCTTGTATGGACCATAGAAAAGAGGTTGGAGTTTTTCTACTCCTTTCTTTTTAAGAGATGACTGTCAGTAAGGCTGGAGGCGTAAATAAACGAAGTCTCCCACCTCAAAACTGCGCTCAACTCTGTGCCTGTCTGTATATATCTTTTGTTGATTCTAAGTAGCATGTATGTTCTCCCTTAGTATCTTGAGGATATCTTGACCCTCTTGAATCCACTCCTTAGCATTGGGGGCCTTGGTATTGCCAAATATTCGGTCTGCAAAAGTGGAAGCATCATACCCATGTAGGGCTCGGAAAGGGGTCATCCTAATGGTCATATGGTAGGTGATGTTGTAACAATCTTCACACAAGTGTAACCATTTGATCCATGTCCTCTGCTGACCTGATACGTAATTTCTCAAGTATATCTCAATCCATTTATTAACAATCTCTATCTTCCCGTCACTCTGCGGATGATAACTTGTGCTCATGGCTAACTCGGTCCCCACTAATAGGAAAAGCTCTTACCAAAAGGCTCCTGTGAATTTGTTGTCCCTGTCACTCACAATGGTCTTGCGTAACCCATGGAGTCTAAATACCTCTATGAAAAATAGTTCTACTACCGATGTTGTTGAATAATCTGACGATATGGCAAATAAGTGAGCAAACTTAGTCAATATGTCCACTACTACGTACAAGCAGTCTCTACCTTGGACCTTGGGCATCCCAGTAATGAAGTCCATAGAAATGCTCTCCCATTTCAGCTTGGGAATAGGTAAGGGATGTAGTAAACCAACTGGGTGGATGTGATCTATGTTTTTTTGTTGGCACAAGCTGCACTCCCTCACATGTTGTATCAAATCTTTCTTGAGGCCCTTCCATGAAAACCTTTCTCTAATCTATCTGTAGGTTTTGAGAAACCCATGACGCCCTCCTAATGCTGAATCGTGCGATGCCTGTAGGATTTTATTCTTGAGGGGAGACTCTGGAACCAAGATTCTATTTTTGTAGTATGTAATATCATCAATGATCCTGTAGCTATCATCCTGAATCTGTCCATCCGATAGCTCGCAAGCAGACTTATCTTTGAAGTACTCAACCAAAAGATGAGACCTCCAATCTGATGAGAAAGTGCATCAGCCACTACATTGCTCTTCCCCTTTACATACTCAATCTTGAAGTCATAAGCCTAAATTTTACTTACCCATTTCTGTTGTCTCTCATTTAGCTCTTTCTACTCTAGGAAGTATTTCAGGCTGTTGTGATCTCTCTTAACCTTGAACCTGGAACCTACTGAGTACTGCTTGAACTTGGTTAGCGCATGGAGGATAGCTAACATCTCTTTGTCATATATCTAATAGTGGCGCTCATAGTCTTTGAGCTTCCTACTCTCAAATGAAATGGGGTGGTTGTTCTGCATCAAAACTGCCCCAATTCCCTCTCCTGAAGCATCACATTCTAACACAAAGGATTGAGAAAAGTCCGATAAAGTTAATACTCGGCATGAACTCATTACCTCCTTCATTTTCTTGAATGTTTGTTGTGCTTCCTTCGACCAAATAAATGCTCCCTTCTTGGTAAGATCTGTGAGGTGTGCGGTCATCTATGAGAATCCGCCGACATACCTCCTCTAGTAGGTGCAAAGGCCCAAAAAGCCCCTCAGTTATGTCACATTTTTAGGTGTAGGCCAATCCAAAACTACCCGAATCTTCTCTAAGTGCATCTGGACCTCGTTGGCCCCTATCACATGTCCTAAGTACAACATCTCTTGCATGTCGAACTCACACTTCAACATTTTGGCATATAGTGACTGCTCATGTAGAATACCAAGTACTTCATCAAGATGTCTCAAATGTTCTTCCCAAGTCCAACTGTATATCAATATGTCATTGAAGAATACCAGAATATATTTACGCAATTGTGTCCTGAAGATATGGCTCATGCATGATTGGAAAGTAGTTGGTGCATTAGTGAGCCCAAATGGCATCACTAGAAACTCATAATGTCCGTAGTGGCAATGGAAAGCGGTCTTTGGAACATCCTATTCCCTAACCCGAATCTGATGGTACCCTGAGTGGAGATCAATTTTGGAAAAGTACTTTGCCCCCTGTAGTTCATCCATTAACTCATCAATCCTAGGGATAGGATACTTGTTCTTTATGGTCTTCTTATTAAGTTCCCTGTAATCAATGCACATCCATAAGGTTCCATCCTTTTTCTTCACTAGAACTACTGAATATGCAAAAGGACTGGAGCTAGGTTTGATGTATCCCAGCTTGAGTAGTTTCTTTATTGTACTCTCGATCTGATCTTTATACCTCTTGGGATGTCTATAAGGAGTGGTGATAACTACTTGGGTCCCCTCCTCTAACTCAATAATGTGCTCAAATCCCCTATCGGGAGGTCGACCTGCTGGAAGGTCTCCGAATACTACCTTGTGCTTCTATAGTAAGGCCTCTATATCTGCCGGATGTTGTGTGGCCTCATCTAGTGGTTTCCCGAAGGTAACCATACACTCTACAACCCACTCAATATCTCCCTACTCGAGTACTACCTCCATCTTGTGTGATGTCGTTGCTGTGGGAGGATAGGTATTCATCCCTCTCAATACCACCTTCTGTCCTTCTGCTCCTGTAAACTCCATCTCCATGGTCTGGTAATTTGTGGAATACTTCCCTATGGAATACAGCCACTGAACTCCTAGTACCACACTCATGTCAGGTACATCTACCACATAAAATGTCTCTATCACTGTATAATTCTCAAGCATTACCTTTAATTTAGGAATCCTCTGACTACACTCCATGGTGTGACCTACTACTGCTACCGAAAACCCATCAAAGCTATCAGTCTGAATGTCTCTCCTTTTAACCCATGTAGCATCAATAAAGTTGTGGGATGCCCCACCATCTATCAGTACTCCCACTCTATGGCCCTGTATGGTACCTCTGATCCGAAGAGTGTGGAATATAGGAACCCTTGTCATGGTAGAAATGGTACCTCCTGAGGCCTGTCCCTCAGCAATTGTCTATGATGTATCTCCCTGCTCCCGATCCCGGTAACCCTCATCCTCGTCATTGTCGGAATAAGCCTCTATGTAGTAGGCCTTTCCTTTTCTTCAACATCTATGACCTGGTATCCATGGTTCCTGGAAAGTGAAACATAACTTTTTTCTTCTAAGGTCCTGTCGGGTATCATTGCCCATCCATTCTTTCTTGGTCCATGGTTTCCTTTCTTTATCTTTAATAGGAACATTGGTCCTCGGAGGAAACCTATTTTTTGGCACTGCATCCTGCAAGTCTCTAGTCTATATAATGGCATACGCTAGGCTGGTGGGCCTATAAGACTTGACCCATCCCCGTAAGCGTTCAATGAGAGCCTTAGTGAACAACATTATCAACCTTCTCTCTGATATATCTGTGACCATGACTGATATCCTCTGAAACTCAGAAATAAAAGCATGTACACTCCCTGTCTCCTTGAGCTGTGATAGCTCCCTAAAGTGTACCTCTGGATCCTTCTGATCAAACTACTCAATGAGCCTCTGTGTAAAATTTCTGTATGAGGTGATGGTGTTGTGACCTAGTGTCACTAACCCATGGTACCACCACTCATGTGCTTCTCCGTCCAAATTAAAAGTAGCCAATTTAATGGCATATGTCTCAATCATGGGGTTGAGCTAAAAGTATGTATCCAACTTCTCCACCCAATTCCTAGCTGGGCCACCCTGAGTGCCCTCAAAGGTAGGTATAGTGAGTTTCCCTACGGTGCGCTGTAACTCATAGTTCTTGGTGAATGGCCTATTGTAAGCTTTGGGTTTATTATTACTTTTAAAGTGGTAGAAGTCAGTGAAGGTCATGGCTGAATGGAAGTCCTCTCCTAAATCCCTATATTCTCGCAAATAGGCAATCATGGGTTCTTCTGGTTCTTCTTGTGCTAGAGGCATTGTAGCTGGACTATCTAAGAACTGAGGCATGGTAGGTCAGAAAGGCTTGTATATATGGGCATGGCTCTGCATGTTGGTATGTAAGTGCTCCCTACTACTGCTAGTGGATACCCTATCACTATTTGGAAATAAGGGACTATGTGGGGTGGGCCCATTCTTCTCAGTCATTTGCCTGAAGGTGCTCATCATTTATTTTTTCCCAGTGGTGACTTCTTTTATGGATGATATGAGACTATTGAAAGCTATTTTATCATCATCGGCCATTGTTTCTTTTCCTTTTTCAAACTGGTACTCTCTGTTCCCCAAATCTATGTCCTCTAACTCCTCTTCTCTGTCTCTATACCTTTATCTCCTGTGAGTAATGTTGTATGGGTGTCCCAGATTCATTTATAATTTTTGCATGCCCATAATTGGAAAGGAAAATAGCTCTGATACCACTGTACTATCCAAAACTAATATTTTCTTATTTATGTGTATACTATAGATGGCTAATAGACTTAATCAAATAGGAAAGCAAACCCTAAACTTTGCATGCATGCAGTTGCATGCAAATATGTTCCCTAGAAAAATACTGAGATACTATAAAATAGGAGAAATAAATGCATGTACATACCAATATATAGATCAACTGATGGTGAAGAGACTAGTCCCAGCATGGAAGGATTCTACCAGAGGAATAAGGAGATACACCAAATCATCCTCCATAGGTTAACGTGCCCTCCTCTCAAACTATATAAGCTCCAGAATAATAAATAAGCTACTGCTGGAAGCCTGGATGATGTACACTAGGGTTATAATACACCTCTCATGATGATGGAAGTAGCATGCAGAAGTTCTGAACCCTGTAGGTAGGAAAATGAATTGTTTTGTCTCTAATCACACTGACACGGTGTGATGGTGAAACCCTCTAGATGGATGAATAATCAACTTCCCAGAATAACTGTTGAATGTAACCTGATGATGAACTAGTGTTGAACCTAGATGATCCAACCTGATGATGAACTAGGGCAGATAGATTTCACTGCCGAAATACACCAGTTAGCTGAGCATGTTCTCAACCCCAACTTAGCTCGTCGAGCTCTCCAATTCGACTCCACAAATCAATTATCACATAAGTGACTTCTCCCTTCACTTTAGCTTTCTTTTATAACTTTCAACTATGAAAACCCTAACTTTTGACCTAATTAGGTCACTTTATCTTCTAATTTGTAGTTGAATTGCATGCATGGGAAAACCCTAACTTTTGACCTAATTAGGTCACTTTATCTTTTAATTTGCACTTGACTTGCATGCATGCGCATGGATACTTAATCGGGTGCATGCATCATTAAATAATGCCCGGATGTCATGCATGCAGGTGGCCTTTGGCTCTAGTGTCCCTCTTCGACCCAATGGCGATATAATATTGATGCCCTAGAACTTCTATATATGGCATCAGTCTTCGGTTGATTCCTTGACTGTCAGTACCCGCTCAAACCTATAGGAATCACATAGGTTAGCGGGTTGGTCCTCAAATGCCTAAGCAGAAGAGGACATTACACATGAGTATTTCACACCTACTCTCACCCATTAAAGGAAATTTTGGGCCTAAAATGGGCATTATAAGAAAACACGTCAACAATAAATTTTGTGAGTTGGAATTCAAGAACCAATAGAATTTCAATAAAATGAGTCAACCATAATGGTTGAATTGGCATATTTGTCATAAAAGAAAACTACTTTTTTTGTTCATATTTTTGACATATCTCCCTGTGTTTTTACTCAAATTTCAAGCGGGAGAGATCATTGGATGCGAAATTTAATTCCACATCCAATGACTACCCACACTGCATACTTTTGACAGACCCCTCTACCCCAAAAATAAGAAATACCTGAAAAAATGTGATGATGATGTCATCATCACATTTTTTTCAGGTATTTCTTATTTTTGGGGTAGCACGGTCTGTAAAAAGTATGTAGTATGGGTACTCGTTGGATTCAGAATTAAATTCCACATCCAACGAGCTCTCCCGCTCAGAATTTGAGTAAAAAACAGGGAGATATGTCAAAAATACGAACACAAAAGTAGTTTTTTTCATTGTTCCTCCACAATTAATAACTATTATTTTATTATTTTCCTGAGGAGGCCCATTTTAGACCACAAATTTCCTCTAATGCTAAAGTCATGAACTGTTATGTATTTCAATCCAAGTAGTATCATCCACCATCATAAGCAACTTTTACGAAACAATCATATCAAGGGAAGAGATTTCATAGGATCCTTTGCAAACATGGCCAAATCTACTCAATATGTTTTATGTAATCCAACTCCTTCAGTGCACATGGTTGGGAATCACCACAAATTCCTTAAGTGTCCCATACCAAGATGCACACTACATGATGTTGCAAATTACATACATTAAAACTAATCTTATCTATGTCCTGCCATACTTGAAAATCATACCAATCTCCATAAGTCAAGTCGGTCTCCCTCTCAAAATATACTTATCCAATGTAAATTTACAATCCAAAACATGAACAATATGAAATTCTCTATCCAATCATAGTTGAACTAGAATGCATGTCCATGGCATGTGCACATCCACCTAAATAATCACATTTTGAGACCCCATGGGCTACACATATATATTTGAACACAAATGAAATGACATAAATTGCATACATTACTCCTCAAATATCCATCCAAATAATATATGTACTCAACTCAACATGTCAAAACTTATTTAAGTCTACATGCTTATATCGAGCTTGGATGGAAAATCATGCTCAAGTATGCTAATTGCAAAATGTTAGTTGATGCCAAGATAAAAGAAATGAAAATAATGAAAAAACCATTCTTAGTTAAAGAAACTATTACTCCCATGTCGTATCCATATTTGTATATAGTAAGAAAGGGAGTGATCTTTCTTTGGATCCATACTTACCATGTATTGCATAGATTCCATGAAATAGATTGTCCCTACTATACTTAGTAGTGCAAAGTTGAGGAATCCAATACTCCCTTTCTGACCTCATTTTATCCAAACAATCCTATATCAACCAACTTGTATTCATCATAAAGAGGAACAAATAAAGTCATCAACTCACTTAATATCTAAAGTCACAAGTAGCGATATCACATAGCTCAAGCATTTTGTAGTAGTCCTACCACATGTAACCTCATAAGACCCATGTACCCTCGTATGAAACATGTACATCAAATGAAGCTTTTATGTGAAACACTAGCACTCTATCTCATCTCGGAGTAGGATATCTCCCATTCTCTTTCATCTACAAGTCCAACTCGTCCTTCCTCAAAATACACATGTAAGTGTCTGCCTTACTAATTTTATGAGTCTACATCTATTAGTCAAAGAATATCAACAATCCTAACCTAATCTTAGGGAACTCATCCAAGACATTTAATTGATTGCACTTATTATCTCTACTCACTCAAAAATATCAAATATCCAAAGAAGAAATAAACATAACCAAAATAAATAGCACTTGGTAGAAGGATAAATTGATGATGGATGACTCCACTTTCTACCAAAAGAAAAGTGTTGGTGACGAATTAATCAACCAATTTTCCCTTAATAGGGTTAAAGGGGTTCACGTAGGTTGATCTCCACTTCTAGACTCCTTTGGAAAACAAGAATCATGCCAGCACACAATAGAGAATAGTGCACCTATGAATAACCTCTAGTTGTAACCGAATCATAGTGGAGCATCCAAATCCTACCATGATGGCGCAATTATGACGATGAAGATGTTGAATAATCTAATATAAATATTCTATATCTCCTTCCAAATGAATGATAATGAAGGTGTTCAAGAGATATTGTCCCAATAAACTCTATTATTATGCTCACTATTGTGGAGGTGATAGTGGTTAAAATACAACACATCAAATCATTTATGTTATGATACCATCACAAAGGTAATATATGTGAACAAAATTACCAAACTCCATTTCCACTCTAATACCAATAGTCACAAAGGTTACATTCGTGAAGAGAAAATAATCAAACTCTATTTCCACTTGATACTTACTACCATGAATATAAACTATTCCATATTAGTTTTCACTTTTCATTTCACCCCACTATTAACCATTAGAGGAAATTTCAACTCAAAATGGACCTTTTAACTCTAATTCAAATTCCATGTCATCATGTGTTAGCCAATGAAATTTATTTAAATTTGAAATACCGTAAAGGTCTTAAACACCTTTTTAATATAAATTTGGAAAAAACTACTTTTTTTGTTTTTATTTTCGACATATCTCCCCATTTTTTAAATCAAATTTCAACCGGGAGAGCTCGTTGGATGAGGAATTAAATTTTGCATCCAACGAGTACCCAGTCAGCGTGATTTTGATGGACCCCGCCGCCCCAGAAACAAGAAATACCTGAAAAAACGTGATGAATGCACATGAGCGGTAATGTGTGCACACATGAAATCATATTTAATAGTGATGAATGAGTGGTAATGTGATGAATGCATATTTAATATCATCATCTTACTACTTGAAACCCCCCCGCCCCCGCTCTCGCTCCTCTCACTATTTCTCTCATACCCCTTATCTCTCTCGCATATCTCTAACTCCCCTCTCTCTTAACGTAAATCCTAACCCCTCTCTATCTCTCCCCACCCCCATGTATCATATATTTATCTCTTCAACCTTGCCTTTCCCTCTTCCCCTCTCTCCCTAACCCCCATTCCCTATATAATCCCACCCCTCCTCACATCCCATCTCTCTATCCCCACCTTTCCCTAATCCCCCCTCCTTATCTCTAACGCAACTCCCTTGTTGAATAATGTAACTTTGGCAGATATTCTTATTTTATTACCATTGTACATCCATTGGAATATGTTCATATTATATGTGATCATGTAAAGAAACCTAAAAGAATCAATGTAATCCCTCTCATAAAGTCGGCTAAGAAGAATCCAAAAGAAACATTAAATAATCATTATTTAATGTTTCTGTTGAGAAGTTGTCCTTGAAAGTTACATAAGTCCACCCCATAAGGGGAAAGTCACTTGAGAGACATGTATAAATAGAAGAGGCACACTTCTGATTTGGTATCACACACTCACTCAAGCAGGTTCTCTAGCGAGAGAAGAAGAAAAATTAACTAGAGGAGGAAGAGTAACTACATTGTGAAGACATCTTATTCCTTGGGTTTCTTATCTTATCCATTCTAAATATATTTGTGTGGAAGAGATTTAGCTCTTGATTGTACATGGTGAATATATACTGAAGAAGTTGTTGGGTTTTCCTCCCTTTAAGGGATTCCCAAAGGAGAAACCTTTGTGTATATTTTTTATGTTATGTTTGTCTTTATTTCATTAAAACTATTGCGTATTATGGTGATATAGTAGAATGTTTTAAATATCTAATATAACTGTTATTTAAGTGTAGATTCTAACATGTTATGAGAGCCATGATTAAATAATTCATTGCAATGACCATAATATCTACAACAACTGCAACTGTCAGAGAATAGGGATGATTTCTTCTAGTGTTTACATACATAGATAAATATCAACCTTTGCATCATTGAACTCTCCCTCGAAGGAACATCTTTCTGTGGGGGAGATTCCCATTTTTGTGGAGTTACATTTTTTACCTAAAAAATGCCAAGGTCAAGAACTAGGGTTCCATTTTTTAAGAATTTATGTCCACCAATTTGGTTTGACTCTAGAATTGTACAAGTCTCTCTAGGAGGGAACATATTTATATGGAGGAATAATTCATATCCGAGAATATTCATTTTTTAACATATCACTTCTGCTTGGGAAAACTAGTACATCATATTTTTGGAAGTTCTATCTATTGATCAAAAATAAAATTATCTTTTCTCAACTAACCTTGGGGATGAACATATTTTCATTGCATCAGAATGTCAATATTCACAAGTTGAAAAAATAACATTTCTTCAACAAGCCCTAGGTGAGAACATTTCAGAAGGACCTTGCAGCTACCACTTGAAGTGAGCATCTCAATTGGTAAGATCTAGAATATTCATTTCCATTTGAGGTTCTCATATTACTAAGATTGTCAATATGTCAAACAATACCAAGATTGAAGATAAACTTGAAGGGGATGATAACTTTCGACCATGGAAGTATAGAATGTAGTTCTCATTCTAGAAGAGAATGAATTGGATAATTATGTTAAGTGGTTGCAAAGCCACGGGGAGGAGAAGAAAAAACTAGACATAAGAAGAACATGGTTAGGGATAAGAGGATCATTGTTGATTCCATCAAGGATCACTTGATTCCTCATGTTTCATCCTTGAAGACACCCAAGGAAATGTTTGATTATGTAACCAATCTATATGAAGGAAAGAGCATCAAGCAAAACAGGACCTTGAGAACTCAACTCAAGAATGTGAAGATGCAAAATTCAGATACCTTCTAATACTATTTGACAATGGTCTCTCAAATTAAGGAACAATTTGAAGCCATTGAAGATACAGTTGAAGAATATGAAAAGAGATGACTACCTTGAATAGTCTCCCTAGGTCATGTGAGTCATGTATTCAAGGAATCTATTCCAGAAGAAAGCTATCCATGTTTAGCAGATTATGAGAAGAATGCATTCAAGAAGAAGCTATATTGGTAGTACGAGAAGAAAAGATGTGTGAAGATGATTAATCTCTAGTAGCACATACAAATAAAGAAAAGTTCAAGAAGGAATATCATTCTCACAAGAAACTAAAGAAGTATCATAAGACTCATAGGCCTCAGAAAGATCATTCCATAGTTACACAGTACTCCTGTTAGAAAATGGGACACATAGGAAGGAATTGTCCCAATAAAAAAGATCGATACAATAAAGGAAATAATAGTAGTAATTATACTCATACCATAGAATATGATGAGATTGCACACAATAAAGAAAGTGAATATGATACAAGTGAAGAAGAATATTTGTTTATATCTGTTGTCACTCATGGAAGTGAACATAGCTTGTGGTGATTTGAAGCACATGAAAAGATTCAAAGAATTTCTCACTAACTTGATAGAGAAGGATTACCCAATGTGCATGTGATGGGTAAGTATCCTGTGGTGATGCAGAACATTCCATGAGCCATTGTTTGTTACCTAGAATGAAACCTCTTTTCTAAAAAATTGAGAGCAGTGCACACTCTTAATATTAGGTTATGGTAGAGATTGATGGCATCTAGGATGTTACAGTGTGTATATAGGATATGGATGAGCGTTGTATTGAAGCATTGGCTAAGATGGTTACATAACTATGCGAATTATGTCATCAAATTTCCAATATGATTTGATGATTATGAAATGTTACAAATCATATGACTAAATTTGACTTGTAGGAAAAATCATGAGGTATGACCTAAAAGAAAATGTTGTTGAGACTTGTCCTAAAGAGCAAGCGATAATTGTTCAACGATAACATTCAAGTAGATTTACAAGTTTAGGAATACTACAAAAGTACAAAGAAAGGTTCATGGTTTCTCTCAAAAAGAGGGAGTTGATTATGAAAAGAAATTTTCTCCAATGGACAGACACACTTCTATCAAATATTCAATGATGGATATTGCACTACATAGATGTCAAGGCTACTAACTTGAATCGTGTAATCAAGGTATAAGTGTATATAGAGCAACCTCTAGGATTTGAGACTCTCAATAGAGAATCACATGTGTGCAAATTGAAGAAGTATTTGTACGGGCTCAGAAGGAAGCCAAGGGATAGTATGCCAAGATATACAATTACATGATGGGATTGAAGATCACCTAGAGTGATGTATATTTCAAGGTTGAATATGGATTCTTACATAAGACGAGAAGATCATATATGGGTGCAAGAGGGAATTTGCAATAAAGTTTGATATGAAGGACATTGGTATCTAGTAGACCCATTTGATGGGAGATGACATAGATGGATATGTAGAAGATCAACAACCAAGAAGGATACCAAACACTCTGGTACAAAATGTCCCATTGTAGAGAGTACACGATGTTAATATGTAGAGGGAGGATAGTTAGTAGTTATATAAGGAGCAAGAAATCTTCACTTCAAAGGGAGTGAATATAGCATACATTGTGGAATAATTTTGAGAGACATTATCACTTAGCCTTTATCCATGGTGAGGTTTGTTTGCCTCATTATCTTAGGGATATGATTAGAGTGGTATTGGATTTCTCCCCTCACTAAAAGGGAGTAGATATAAGAGTTCAAGAATATTGGCATGATTCATGGGATTAAATGTGTGGCCGAGATTAGATAAGGGTTTCCTTAGTCAATGGAAATATGTTGTAGATATCCTGAAGAGATTCAAGATGATGAATTGAGTGATACTTCATTAGAGACGGTGGATTCCACATTATACATATTGATGATTGGTTTGTTTAGGTACTTAGAAAACACTAGGCCAAATATATGCTTTATGGTCAACATGTTGAGTAAGTAAATGGTTGAGCTAAGATGTGTTCACTTGATTATGGAAAAGCTTTTGATGAGAGACATGAAGGGTACAATTGATTATGGACTTAGTTATGAGTTAGATCAAAATATTATCCTGCAAGGAAATGTTGATTCATATTGGGATGATAGTGTCAGAAACATGAATATAACATTTGGATGTTACTTTAGCTTATGATCAGGCACGATTTCCTGGTTCAGTAGGAATAAAAATATTGTTGTACTTAGTACAATCTAGGTAGAGTATATTGCAGGATGTTCAACTAACAATAAAGCAATGTGGCTTTCAAATTTACTTGCACGGATGTTTGATATAGAGTCATATGAAACTTGTATTTTCTATGACAACTAGAGTTGTGTGAAGTTTTCCAAGAACCCAGTGTTTCATGACAAATCCAAGCATATCTATATTAGGTACCATTACATCATAAATGTGGTATAGAAGGGATAAGTGAAGCTCCAATATATTGTGACAGAAAATTAGACAACCTATGTGTTCACCAAGCCTTTGTCGAGAGTGAAGTTTGAGCACTTTAAGGACAAACTTCATGTGATTGAGAGACATATCCATCGTAAGATGGAGCGATGATTCCAAAGTAAAATATTGTGGATGTAGCTGATGATTGTGATATAAAAAGGTGGCATTTAATGAGTATGAATTATTACTCTCTATGATTATTGGAGAGAGTGACTAGCTCATGAGGACTAGAGAGTATTAGAATTTGAATGAGTATTCTAATAATGTTTGCATTAAATGAAAAATGAAGATACAAACTAAACAAAACAAAACACACAGGAAACAGACAAGTATTTCTTAGGAATTTACAGTGTCATTCACAATAATAAAATCCAGTGTTACAATAGTTTACATAGGAAAATAATTCGAACGCATTAGGTAGCAATTCGAATCTATCCACTGGATCGGACTGTACCTAATTCAAAATCTAACTCATGGTCTCTCAATCAATATCGGAGTCCAATAGATCAACTCCCAGATGTCCAACAACTCAATCAATCAGTGAAAACTAGTTAACTCAATGCAATTGAGTGTGGTAGGTGGGAAAAGGAGCCTACTCCACATGTAGCCATGCAAAGATTGCACTAGCTAACTGATTGTGAACTAACTGAAAGTAACTAGGGGATAACTAAGACTGACTAGTAATAACTCCAACTAACTGAAGTAGGTTGGTTTCGGGACTCTCGAGTCCCACGATCTCCTAAAATGTAGGGATTGGTCTAGGAGGCACCCAAGCTTATGCATGTACATGCAGTAAGTGGAAGCTAACCTTTAGCAGTGTTCCGCACACTCTAGTGACTGGTACATGCGGCCCCATTAGGCCAAGTGGACCCAATGGCACTAGTGGACCTAATTAATTAATTAATGTTTCTAAGTTAGGATAAATAATCTAATAGATAGTATGATCAAGGGAGGATTAATAATCCTAGCAGAGAGAGTGACCATACTTGTGATGACTAGAGAGAGTCACCATACTTTTGTATGCATATCTAGTTGAGTATGTGTATCCAATCAAGTTGCATATCTAGTTATATATAGTATGTGTTTGTGCATTAGAGAGAGTGAACGACTCATGATAATTGGAGAGAGTGACCAACTTGTGATGAATGGAAAGAGTGACTGTGATTTTGTTTGTGCATCCAGTTACATATGCATATCATGTCAAGCTGTGTATTTAGTGAATAAGAGAACATGAAGAACTTGTGATGATTGGAGTGAGTGATCATACTTATGAGGGCTGGAGAGAGTAACTATACTTATGAGGGCTGGAGAGTGTGACCATAATTTTGAGGGTTCAAAAGAGTGAACATACTTATTATTACTAAAGAGAGTGACCATACTTGTGATGAATGGAGAGAGGGACCATACTTTTGTATGTGTATCCCGTCTAGTATGTGTATCTAGCAGAGTAGGTGTATCTAACCGAGTATGTGTATCTATTAAAGTATGTGTATCTAATCGATTTGTGTATCCATATGATGTGTGCGATGAGATGAAGTCTTGTAATGATGTAATGTGTGCTCCTAGATCACTGATACATTTCTACTTTGGTTCCCATAGATGTGTGATCGTGGCTAATTCATGTCTGAGAAGATGGATTTATCTTGGTTAAATTCTAGTGATGTATAGATTTGGGAGATGTGTCAAGTCAATGGCCAGGGTACAAATTTTCAACTACATTGATTATAATCATGTGAGAAGAATACCTTCCTTGTTAGGAGGGATTGTTGAGGAATGTAACTTTCGAATATATTCTTATTGTATTATTGTTGTAATTCCTTTGGAATATTTTAATATTGTATTTGATCATGTAAAGAACCCTCAAAGAATGAATGCATTCCCTCACGTAAAGTTGGCTCAGAAGAATTTGGAAGAAACATTAAATAAGCATTATTTAATGCTTCCCTTGAGAAGTCATCCTTGGAAATTAGAGAGGTCGATCCATAAGGGGAAAGTCACTTGAGACAAAACTATAAATAGAGAAGGTTCACTTCTCATTTGGTATCACACACTCACTCAAGCAAGTTTGATATAGGAGGAAGAGTAGTTGCATTATGAAAGCATGATTCTTGGTTCCTAATCCTACATTCCCTATATCTCTATAACCCCCATACCACTAATCACCCACTCTTATATATTGTTAGGTATAACTCCCGATTGATTGTTTATTACTTTGCCAAAAGCTATTATTTATACATTAGATGTGGCGGTTGAAAACCAGCCTTTTCACCTTCCTATCTATTCATATTCCTATCTATTCATATTCCTATCTATTTACAATAATCCCGATGGATTATTCTAACAATCCCCCTCTTAATCCGAAGGGATGTTCGTAAGTCCGAGCATGTTTCTGAATTTTTCAAACTTTTCTCGTCCAAGCGCTTTGCTGAAGATGTCTGCAACTTGATCATTCGTGGAACAATGTCGAAGATGGACTGTTTTGGCCTCTACATGATGTCGAATCAAATGATACTTTGTGTTGATGT
>LPNX010762955.1:2339436-2350432 GCA_001517045.1 Pseudotsuga menziesii
CTGTAGTCTGATGTGCAATTCCATGTTGGCGAAGATAAGCTTCAAAAGCATTTGAAGTATATTCTTTTCCATTATCAGTATGAAGTGTACCAATTTTTGATTGTGCTTGCTTTTCAATTAATGCATGAAAATCTTTGAATGTTTGAAATGCTTACTTTGTCTTTAAACAGTAAATCCAGCACATTCGTGAGTAGTCATCAACAAATGTCATAAAGTACTTGTTCCCATTTGCTGAAGGAGTTGGCATTGGGCCACACAAATCAGAATGCACTAGTTCTAATTTCCTACTTGCTCTGAAATTAGACTCATGGAATGGCAGCTTACTATGTTTCCCTAATATACATGCATCACATTTTTCTTTCTCTTTAGGAATGGTGGGCAAGCCAAATACACCATTCTTTTTCAACAAGCGAAGACTGTTATAATTTAGATGACCAAATATTGCATGCCACAATGAGCTAGATGACATATTACCTTCTCCATGCTGAGAGAGGTAGGCATAGTTCTGAAATCTTGCGGATGAACCCTTGAGCTTCAGCAGCGTTCCATCTTCGTATCCAGTCATGATGACTTGGTTGTTAGAGGACTTTCTTATTTCAACGATTCCATAAAATATGTGGATGGAATGGCCTTGCTGTCGAATTTCCACCATGGACAACAGGCTTCTCTGCAAATCAGGAAGATAGAGAACGTTCTTCAACAAGAAATCAGGGAATCCAGGCATCTTCAGTCGAATGGTGCCCATTCCCTTTGGTTTAATACTTGACTTATCTGCAAAGTAAACTATGCCATCTATTGTTTCATTCAGTTCTTCAAAACAGTATTTTCTAAATGTCATGTGTGATGTTGCACCAGTATCAAGCAGCCAACAATCTTTATAAGATGAAAGAGAAGTCATTTCATTAAATCCAAGATTACAATGTGCAACAATACAATGAGCAGAATCAGAAGATTTACTAGCATCTTGATGTTTATTATCATCTTTCTTCTGGTTGTGCTTGTCTTTGATGGAGTCCCATGAAGCCCAACACTGATCTGATGTGTGCCCAATCTTTCCGCAATGCTTGCACTGCAAATCTGATCTTTTGGTGAAGTTATTTCTGCCCCCTCTGCCTCTGAAGTTTCTTCTTCCTCGTCCTCTTTTGCTGCTTTCTCATTTGGCATGATCTTTGGTTTGGTCTTTGGCATGGTTCTTTGCTTTTTGAGCAAAGCAAAGTGATTCTCCAGTAGGCTCAGTTGTCTTCTTACCAAAGGCTTTCTCTCTGTCAGCTATCTTTTCTACCAGGGTGTCAAATGTTAGAGATTTGAACTTGTCACTAGCTTGCAATGACTCAAGATAGTTGGAGTGAGTAGGATACAACGATTTTACAAATGCTGCAAGAGGAAGATCTGGTTTCATACCAGAGGCTTGAATCTTGTGCATCATGGCTTTGATTTCAGAGGCAACTAACATAGGATCATTGTCTTTTACTTCAAGATTGAATAATTTTAACATTAGTTGAATGACTTCCATTTCACTGTGTGAATCATACAGTTCTTTTAATGTTTTTAATGCTTCAAAACATGATTTTGCAGACAATATGTGCTGGCTCACCTCTTCACTGACATTGGCAGTGATTACAGCTAAGGCTTTCTTGTCTTTTGTTCTCCAAATGGATTTCTCTTTCTCTGATTCTGGAGGTCGAGGGTCTGTGGTTATGGTCTTTTCATCTGCTCTCTCTATTGTGGTGCCTTCACAAATGCCGTCCCAAAGGTCATTGTAGATGAAGGCAGATTTGATCTTCCTCCACCATTCTGAATAGGTGTCTTTTCCGGTGAGTGTGGCACCGACTATAGATGCTATAGATTGCATTATTACAACTGTCAGTGTAATTTTCAAAGAGAAATAAAAATTAATAACCTTGCAGTTCTACAGTCTCTGCCAAGGTGAATACAATGCAGGTTTATAGCAAATATATGAGTAGATACAAAATATATATTACTGTCAGTCATACACAGCCTTATATTGGTCTGCAATATCAATCTCAGCCCCTATCCAGACTTTGCAAGAAAAATAGGGTTTACTTAAAAAAATTAGGGTTCACTGCAGCATATATATGATCAACGCATATATATATATAATCAATGCATAGTATATTTTAAGGCCTGCAGCACAGGTCGCAGCATGCAGTCCACGCTCAGTCTTTAGCAGTATTTAGTCCACGCAGAAATCAAATATACCATTGTTACAGCAACAAACCTTTGTAGCCTGGGGCAGTCTTCAACAGGCCTTCAACGTGACTAAATCGAAACAGCATACAATTCTGGACTGAAGAACTCTTAAAATGGAAATATCAATCAGCATGTATTATATCAACCATCAACAGCAAATATCAACCATCAACAGCATGTATTATATCATCGCAGTCACAGGCAGCATACAATTCCCCAGCATACAGTCTTCACTGGGCCTTCACGCAGAAAGTCTCCCACTGTGGTCGCCAATGTAGTCTTTACAGCTCCACCAGCATAATATACACTACATGCGTAATATACCATGCACAACCACCAGCATAATATACCACGCAGTCACCAGCATAAATCTCCAAGCAGATCGCAGCTCGCTTTACACAGCACAGGATGCAATATCTCCACGCAGGCTCAGTCTAGGGTTTGTGCAATCCAAAAATACATCATCTCCTCTCCACGCAGCCCTTAGCTCCAGTCTCAGTCTTAAAAGAGCAGTCTCGGTCTTAAAAGAGACGCAGCATACTTTCACAGAAGTAATAACTCTCCAACACAAATATTATTCCTCCAGCGCATCAAATATTATATTTTGCAGTCAACATAACAAGGTTTACCTTCTTTCAATATTAACGCAGCCTCAATCTCAAGGCAGCCCAGTCTCCAGCATAAAAGATAAAGACGGGCTCAGGTAAAGACGGGTTTCTTTAAACTCAAATTGGCATTGGAAATTGGAGACGGCATTGTCTTTCTCTCACTCCTCAACACGAAACCCTAAAAAGTGTGCTGAAAAAACACTCTCAACAATAGAACAAAAAAAAAAACACAATAGCATACCATTGCGCTTCAATTTCATTTTCTTGGTTCAGCGATCACCAGTCGCCAGTCGCCCTGCAACTACAAGGCTCATGACGCTCGAAACCTCCGATGAACAATGACTGGTGGTGAACAAGAGTGTTATAACCGCTTACAGTATGTCTCTGAGGAGCCTGTCAGAAGACGTGAAATTACAGGAAAAAACAGTACCTCTTTCACACCAAACTTTGAAAAAGGATTCTGCCAATATCATCACAACGTAGATATTCGTAGACACAATGACCTTTTCATCTCAATGCCAGAATTAGGGTATACCAGTTGTTAGGTATACGCCACAATAATCACAGCACAAAAATGGAGGAAGAGAGAGCGTTAGGGTTAGGTATTGTTCAAAAGTATACATCAAACGTACGTAGCAGAAAACCTGCACGCAGGGGCAGACTGGCAGGCAGTCTGGCAGCCAGGAGGGCGCAGAAATGCAGCAGGAGTTATGGCAGACAACCTACTTTGATACCATTTGTTAGGTATAACTCCCGATTGATTGTTTATTACTTTGCCAAAAGCTATTATTTATACATTAGATGTGGCGGTTGAAAACCAGCCTTTTCACCTTCCTATCTATTCACATTCCTATCTATTTACAATAATCCCGATGGATTATTCTAACATATATATATATATATATATATATCACTCCTAACTACCCTTAACAACCCAGTATCTCTGAATCGGTCTCTCACCTACTCCTACCACTGACCACCACTCCTTGATCTTTCTTTCTCCAAACCATTAAATTAACCCATATCTTTCTCTCTACATCTAATGGCATCTCACCTAATCCTACCACTAAACACCGCCACTCGACCTCTCTCTCTCTAAACCATTGATCCCAAATTTCTCTCTCTCTCTCCCATTTATATATATATATATATAATCCCCTAACTTCTAATTTTTTCTCTCTCTAAACCCCTAAACCCTCAATATATTTATCTCTCTAACTCGTACTCCCCATACCCATATCCCTAAACCACGAAGCATTGACATTCACCTCTCTCTCTCTCTCTCTCTCTCTCATCCCTACCACTCATCACGCCCCCAAAAATATCTCTCTTTCTCTCTACTCCTATCTTCCTATCCCCACTTTTCCTCCTCATACCATTAACCCCCCTAATTCTCTCTCTCCCCTCCTCCATCAACCCCACACTTCCTTTCTCTCTCTCTCTCTCTCTCTCTCTCTCTCTCTCTCTCTCTCTCTCTCTCTCTCCACATAACCCACTAACAACTCACCCATCTCCTTGTCCTACCACTTATCCCCCACATATTTTTCTTTGTCCTACTCTCACTACCCTTAACCCCCCTCTCTTTCTATCTCTCCTAACTCCCTCCCTTCCACATTTTTTACACCTTACACTAACCCCTCCATAGCGCACCCACTCTATATCTTTCTCTCCGATACTACCCCTATTGCTAATCACCCCCCCTCTCTCCCCAATCCCCATCCTACACCCGTGACCCTAACAACTTGCCTCTCTCTCTCTATGGATATTTTAGTTTCCCCTTTTCTCTCCTTCTCTCCCTCCCTCCATACTCCTATCTCTTAACCTGTCCCTCCCCCATTCTCACAACACGAATTTCTTGGATAAGGGTAGAGTTGAATAAAATGGGTTAAATAGAGAACACATGTTTTTTAAGCACCTTCCACACTACCCCTCAATGCATACAAGGCTATGAATGTTTGACAATAAATGTTGTAAACATTGCACATGAACATGCAAATGCTATTAACATGTCTGTGTTGTTAGTGCATGCTCGTTGTTGGAGTATGTGTTCTTGTATTTTATTAAGACAGAAAATAACTTTTCATGCACTTCTTCCTTGCTTGCTATGAAACCATGTTGAAATATTTTCTTGTGGATACATGAACTACAACTAATGAATTCCATTATATATTCATATTTTTACCATGTTATATTTTTCTTGTATTGTAAGATCATATTTCAGTTATGTTCTTGTTTTTATTGTTGGAATTCATCGCTTGCTTTGAAACATATCAAATATGTAATAAGCTCGGTTTCCTGCCAGTTATGGTATGCTTTCTTGTTTTTTTTTTAATTTTCTCTGGAATGTGATGCTTTCACAGTAAGAAATGTTCTAAATGATATCCAGAATAGTGTGGGGAAATGCAAACTATGCAGAAAAAGACACTCAACAGGCTCAATATAGTTTGGTTTTCATTTTAGAATAAATGCACTACCGACATAGCTCCGATAAAACCCAATCCTTCTATAGGATGATATAAAATCAGATTGAAAGAAACAAAAATAAAATTTTCTATCTAAATTAACTCGGCTTGTTATAAATTTTACTTAGAGGGAAATTGTGTTTGATATATGGCAGCTTTAATGTAGTAAAGTTCTGTTCTATGGAATGAAATTGTGGCTCTATTATCTATCTATTGGCACAGAATTGGTTGTCAATTGTTAGGATAATTCAAAACATCTGGTTTTCAACGGGATTGCAAAATCACCATTTGTTGTTTGTTATAACAAACATGCCTCAATAGAGTTGAAGTAGGACAAGGGAGACACCATCAGAGACTATCATGTTTATGAAACAAATGAATGTTGTACACATATGGTTACTTTATACCATAGGTAATCTAATTTATGTTTAATTTGGATTTTAACTTGTTTACTTAGTGAAATATTATAAACCAATCTCAGTCTTTAATATCACTTACAAGGTGGTGGAAAAAGTCATTGCAAGAAGACTAAAAAAAGGTGCTTTTAAAAATTATTTCACATGAAAAATTCAGTTTTCTGGAAAACAAGTATATTCATGAGGCTATAGATATCTCTTAGGAAAGAATTCAAAACATTAGAACAATAAAGATCAAGGATTTGTGATCAAAATTGATGTCTCCAAATATTTTGACAAAGTCACTTAGATGTACTTAAGGCTACTCATGACCCACATTGGTTTTGAATACCCCTTCATAAAATTGGTAATGAGTTGCATAAAATAAACATCCTTTGTAGTCCTAATAAATGGTTCAACATCCTGTTTCTTCAGTTTAGAAAAAGGTCCTCGATAAGGATGTCCACTATCTCCCCTACTTCTCTTGCGAGTTACAGAAGAACTTAGCAGAATTATCTTGGATTCCAAAAGGAGAGGGAATTTCACTAGTATTTATGTCACGAACAACCTCAACATCACCAATATTTTGTTCATTGATGACATTCTTATGTTTTGTGAAGGGTGGAATCGTGATGTAGAAAACATATATGACATTTTTGACCTTTTCGGTAGGTCTACGGGAATGATATTAAATGAATATAAATGCACACTCTCGACTATCAAACTTGATAAGCGGGAGACACAAAGGTACACCAGTCTTTTCCTTTTGGAATAAAATCAATAGAAGAAGTGCTCAAGTACATGGGATTCATTTTAAAGACAAATAAGTACAGAAAGGAGAATTGGAATTGGTTCCTGGAAAAGATGGAGAAAATACTAAATGCAAGGTGCTACAGTTTCCTTTCCCAAAATGGAAGACTTTTGCTAATAAAATCAGTCCTTGAAACCATACAAGTGTACTAGATTTATTTGTCCTGGATCTCGAAATACACTTTTGAAAATATAGAAATATTTTCTTGAATTTTTTATGGTGAACAAAAAGTGAAAACTATGTGCTTCCCTAGGTAAAATTGGAAAAAATCGCTAAACCAAAGCTCATGGGAGACGAAGGGATTAAAAATATACATTTGTTTGCAAAGGCTCTAGAAACAAAAGGGGGATGGAGACTCTCACTACCCATAGTCTCTAGACTAAGGTAATCTGTCACAAATATATTCATCCATATTCACTGATGGAATGGATCAAAAACCCCAACAATAATAACAAACAACTAAGCTCAATCATCTGGAAATAAGTTTTAAACATGATTTCAGTTACCAAGGAGGGCTTGGCATGGAAAACGTGCAATGGAGAATTATTATGCATTGGTGCATACCCTTGGAACAGAAGCCAAAATTGTCATATCTTACCACCCCATTTCATCTAAAATCTGCACCATCAAGGAATTTTTCATTTCAATCAAATTGTGAATGCTGAAGTCTCCACCATATGACATCAGGGGCAGAGAGATGCAAATAGCCTAGAAATAATGAAATACCTGGTTGAAGCATGGAATACATATCTCAACAACTTTATAAGTACACATGTGCACATTTCAAAGAACCTGAATCAACTAATATGGATCACTTCCTCTCACAGAAAACACACTCCAAAGTTAGGATACCAAATATTGATCATGCCTACATAGAAAGGAGTTATACTATAGTGGTGGAAGAGAATTTGGAGGTCAAAGTTCCCACAAAAGGATAAGATGTTTATGTGGTGTGCACTTGTAAATAAAATACCAACTTGGGATATAATTACAAATAGAGCAATTAAGGGACTAGGTTGGTTTTTCCTCTAAAAAATGTGGCAAAATCTACAAACCACTTATTCATCTTCTGTCCATTTTCCATCCACAACTAAAGGGAATCGAAAGAAATTCTCAACAACAATTTTAACTAGCAAATTGAGGAATCTTGGAATTCCTTGGTAAACTATGAAAACATAGAAAACTTAAGGGATTTACCCCTATAACTCGCCTAGGGTATATGGCTTGCAGGAAACAAGGCCAGTTTTCAACACAAACCCTTTGTCCCTAAGCTTGTAAAGAAACACGTTTTGGATGTCCTTTATTCTTTTCCTCAAAACAAAGACACACTAACTGCAAATATCATTACCAAATAACATATAAAAAAAATATCCCTTGGGCATACTTTGATGGTGCCTACCAAGAATAATCCTATGGATGAGGTTCTTTAATACACATTATTGAAAACCATTATTTTCATATTCAAATGGGCCTGGGGAGTGGATTAAAAAACTATGCAAATTTTCACTCTTTAAAGCTTCTACTCGGTTATTCCTTAGAGAAAAACTGCAGGAAGATACAAATCTTCGGTGATTCAATGCTTGTTATGAATTGGATCAATAAAGTTCAAATATGGCGAAATATAAGTCTTCGCTCTATATATGAAGATGTATCTGAACTTATGGACAATTTTGATTCCATAATTTTCCTTCATCTATACCGCGATCAAAAATTTACTACATACAAAGATCTCAAAGGAAGGAATGAACCTACAAGATGGACATTGGAATATTTTGGAATTTCAAAGTGGGACACACTATGAATTCTATCACATGACCTTCATAGAGGACTCAGTCATAACAAATGATCAACAGTAAAATTACAAGAGGTTTTTCATCATTTTGGAAAAAGAGGACACCATGATTTGAAGGTGTCTCTGAGGGGACATCTATTTTCTCCCAATTTTCACAGTTTTGTAGGACTATATAAATGCTACAAGATCTTACTGGAATGTTTTCTATGGATTTTTTCCTACCATAATTAGGAAGACATAACTAAAATTGTAAAATGAATAGGCTGTATTGTTGAAGTCGAAAGGATATAACTAAAAATGTATGGAAACATACATTATGTGGATATAAATTTATTTATTTAATAAAATTATGTGTGTGTGTGTGTGTGTGTGCATGCCAAAGTTTCATAGTGTTGAACCTCACTCTGATACCATATGTGAGGACCTATACCTACAAAATTTAGTAATTCACCAATAAATGTAACAACAATAAAAACTTCTGACACCCATAACTAAATTAACTACTAAAACACATGCCTAAACTTAGGAAAAACATTAAATACTTCAAAATTTCGGATTCAAATACCCATTTTCATAAAAGTGAAGAAGATACTCCCTCTATTATTGTTTTGTCTACAAGATTCCTCAAAGTCTTGTTTCCAAATGTATATTACGTTGCTCGTTTTCCACCCTACCAACTCCCAATGGGTACTCTTATTTCTTATGAATCCCCAAGTTTTAATAGGGTATATGAAGAGTATAAAAATAGCATGTACATACTATGTATCTCGTTTAGAAAATATGATGTCCCCACCTCCAAATTACAACGTAGATATATAGACCAAACTTAAAACTAACTCACCAAGAGAAAAGTCAATATCAAGGCATCCATCCCACATGAGGGTGGCCCAAAAACATCGTCCCTTAAGATCAACCATCCATCCATTTATAGCTCTCATGGTTCATTCCACTCGTCATTCTCATGAAAAATGATAATTATATATTTACTAATTACATAATATTCATCTAACCATGTATCAATCACATGCACAAATATTACTTGTATAACATTCAAATCAAGATTATTCATCACCTTCCAACTTCTTTTCCTAGTTTTACTCTTAAAAATTTCTTAGATCCCTTTTGTGTTTCCCCATTGAGTTGGTGCACATGAATTTCTATCTTTTGCTTTAATAAACATCATTTTCCATTCTATTTCACTCACATGTTTTCTATATGCACTTCCATTTTCAATTATAATTTATTTTCACCCTTTCACAAGGTTGCACATAAGGGTGAGTGCACAAAGCTGGGGGGCATTTTAGATGCAATGGTAGATTGAAGTCAATCACTCTTGATCCATAAAATATAAATCATCTCAAGCAATCCTGACCTTGGAAAGCCTAGTCCCAAGGCTACCAACATGCATGCCAATTAGGATAGTTAACAAAATCGTGCCCCCATTTTAGTTAACAAAATCATGCCCCTATTTTAGATAAAAAAATCGTGCTTGCGTTTACTAAAACCTATTTTTATGGTTGAAACAAGCCGATCCTATCATTTTCCCCACAACGTTGCACTGAAATGAGCTTGGACGAAGCAAAATGAGCTAGGGAGAACGTGTTTTGGATGAGAAAAGGGAAACAAAATCCACCTTGGGATAAATATTTTCCTTGTGAGGTATTTTATTCAAATCCTCTCATGATAATTTCCCTATATTCATTAATTTCTCAGCCCTAATTTGAATTTAAACCATTTTTATTTAATTTATATGCCCATAAAGGGATTTACATGCCCAATGGAAACCAAAACCCCGATTTAAACATAAAAAGCAAATCATTTTGACTATTTCCATATGTATATTCACAATAATCCTTGTGAATCCATTCCAAAATTCACACACCCAATGGAAACCAAAACCCCAACTAACTCATAAAAAATAAAACAATTTCACTATTTGCATATGCACATTCACAAGCATCTGTGTGAATCCATACAAAAATTTACAAATATTCGAAGTTTTTCAAGTATATTGCAAGTTTGCATAAGTAATTTACATGCCCAACGTAAACCAAAACCCAATTAACTAATAAAAAACAAATCAACTTCACTATTTGCATATGTATATTCACAAGCATCCTTGTAAATCCAAACCAAAATTAACAAATCTACCAAGTTTTTCAATTATATGGCAAGGTTGCATACAACTAGAATAAAAAATTGAAGTAGAATTCATATGTTCCCTAAAATACATAAAAACACATGGTATCCAAGAACATCAATAAACACCTTATATTTTTTTATGAAACACACATGATCCTTTCTTACATGGTTGATGTGTTCATCCTATGGCAAGATATAAGTGATGATCGTTTCTAACATGGTTGATGTGTTCATTGCATGGTAAAATTTGAGTGCTAGGCCTTTCTGACATGGTTGATGTGTTCATACCATGGTCAGATGTGAGTGTTGGGCATGCCTTTCTGACATGGTGGTGGATGTGTTCCTCCCATGGTCAAAAGTAAGTGTTGGGTAGGCCTTTCTGACTAAGTCAGATATAAGTGCTGAAGAAGATGAAGACCTTCCTGGAGGCTATGCCTACAACCAGAATGAAAAAGGGTTGGCTCTATAGAACTTCCTATGGGGTGATTCCATGAAGATGGGTAACACTTTTTGGCCAAATTTGGCGATGAAAACCTGATTTTTTACTCATGTGCTAGATAGAAGCCCTCAAAACG
>LPNX010762959.1:0-11040 GCA_001517045.1 Pseudotsuga menziesii
ATAGGCAAATCCCCCATAGGTGTAAAAAGCTGATCCCAAATCTGTCATGGAGCTCACGAATTGGAAAGGGCGCATGGGAAAGATAAAGAGTAGTGGAATGGAAGCTCATACATGCTTTTGCATGGAGAAAAAAGTGGAGGATGAAGAGGACAAAAAACTAGTTCACCTCACCTAGTCTTGCTTTCCTATGTGCCTTAAAACACTGAAAAAGCAGGCAGTAAAGCAGAAAAAGTAGATAGGCGCCTAGGAGGCTAGGAAGAAAGCATATTTGATTCCTAAGGCTTTACCAAGCGCTACATGGGTCAAATATGGCAAGTTTGACCTCTATGGATAGGCAATTAGCAACTTGCACAAGGTGGGACACATGAACTAGGCAAATAAGACAAAAATAAATGAATTAATGTCTAAGTGGGTAAACTATGGGTTGATTATTCTAACACCCCCCCTTAAGCCTGAATTTATGAGTAATAAATAAAAAATATAGGGCCTAGCAACAAGTCTTAGTCACCCTTTTACATACTGCAAGTCCATACAACCAAGGAAAGAGGCAAAACCAACTTGGGAAAATCCTCCCTTAAACATGGAATGTAAAATAAATATGTAGAATCTTGTCTCCAATCATGCCTTTACAACATGATCAGCAATCCCCAGTAGTGATTTGAGATTGCTGAAGGTATTCTCACAAAATGCTTTGGTGAAGATATCAGCTACTTGTTCTGAAGATGAACAGAAGAGTAGGTGAATGGTGCCATCATGCACAAGCTCTCTGATGTAGTGCATGTGAATCTCAATGTGTCTGGTTCTATACTTCTGAACTGGATCTTTGCAGATTCAAATGGTACTCTGGTTATCACAGTAGATGGTAGTTGAGTACTCAGGTTCGAAACCACACTCTCCAAGTAAACCCTGCAACCATAAACACTGAGTTGCTGCATTGACAACTCCTTTGTACTCAGCTTCTGTAGATGAGAGTGCAATGGCACTCTGTTTCTTGCTTGACCAGGTGATTGGCCCTTCTGCAAGCATGAACACATATCCTGAAGTGGACTTTCTATCTGTGCTATCACCTGCCCAATCACTGTCAGTAAATCCAATCAAATCAAGATCAGATTTTGCCTTATAGAGGATCCCATGTGTCCTTGTTCCCTGAACAAAGTTAAGGATCCTTTTGGATGCTTTCCAATGGATCTCATGAGGATGATCCATGAATCTAGAAGCCACACTTACTGCATAACAAATACCAGGTCGAGTATTTGTCAGATACAATAAACATCCAATCAATTTCCTATACAGTGTATTGTTTACCATCGGTGGAGAATCATCTTCCTCCAGCTTCACTCCTGAAAGGAAAGGAGTTTTGCTTGCTTTGCATTCTTGCATTCTGAATTTGATCAGAAAATCCAAGGCATACTTGGACTGGTGCACCTTTATTCCAGCTTTGGATTGAGATATCTCAAGCCCCAGAAATTGACTTAAGAGCCCCAAATATGTCATGGAGAAGGCTTGGTTCATAGCTCCTTTTAAAGAAACAATCTCAGCCTGTGAGCTTCCTGTAATGAGGAGGTCATCAACATATAACACAATGATCATTAATGAACCATTAACAGACTTCAAATAGACATTTGGATCTGATTTGCACCGAACAAAATTCAGAGATAGCAAGAAGCTATCTATCTTGGCATACCAAGCCCTGGGGGCTTGCTTTAGCCCATACAATGACTTTCTCAACCTGCACACAAGAGAAGGGTTAGTAGAAAAACCTTGAGGCTACTACATATATATATCCTCAGTGAGATCTCCATTCAGGAAGGCACACTTTACATCCATGTGATGTACCTCCCATTGCCTTGAGGTTGCAATGGCTAGAGCTAGCCTGATGGAATCCATCTTTGCCACTGGGGAAAAGGTCTCATTGTAATCGATGCAATAAACCTGTGAGTAGCCTTTAGCTACCAATATAGCCTTGTACTTCATTGGTGAACCATCATCAGCAAATTTGGTCTTATAGATCCACTTACAATGTACTAGTTTTTTCCCTGGGGGAAGATCCACTAGCTCCCATGTGCTGCTCTTCTGGAGTGAGCTGAACTCCTCCTTCATGGAAGCTTGCCATATTGGATCTCCTGCTGATTCTTCATATGTTTGAGGATCATACTCCGCCATCAAATAGAATTTTTCAGCAAACATAGGGTCCTTCACGCATAGACCACTCTCAAATTGTGATCTAGTCCTCCTTGTGTCATTGGGATCCCCAGCTAGCTCTCCTTCTGCATGTAGTGTCTTGGCTGCCCATTTAGGCCTTGTGGGGCTGTTTGGGTCTGCAATAAACTCATCTCCATCAGAAAAATCAGAATCAGCATGTTCAACAAACTCTTTACTTACTTCTTGAGGTTCAGGTGGTGAAGAGGCTTCACCAACTTCCACTTCTGCAAGGGGTTCTTCTTCAAACTGAACACACCTTTCAATGAAGGATTTGTTTGTGCTCAATTTTATCAGCTTGTACCATTTTGAATCTTCAGAGTATCCAACAAAAATACACTCTTGGCTTTGGGGCTGCAAAGCCTTCCTCTTCTCTGTCGGGATTCTAGCCCATGCCTTTGAGCCAAAAATCCTGAGATGGGTCACATCTGGCTTGTGCCCACTCCATGCTTCGAAGGGAGTCATGCCATCAA
Source organism: Pseudotsuga menziesii (assembly GCA_001517045.1). NCBI lineage: Eukaryota > Viridiplantae > Streptophyta > Pinopsida > Pinales > Pinaceae > Pseudotsuga > Pseudotsuga menziesii. The sequence continues at coordinate 2,673 of LPNX010762959.1, forward strand.
GATGTTTGTGAGGCACCCTATTCTGGATATAGGATGCACAGTTGATAGCTTCAGCCTAGTACTTTGATGGCAAATTTTTGGCCTCCATCATGCATGTTGCCATTTCCTTCAGTGATCTGTTCTTCCTCTCTGCAACACCATTCTGCTGTGGTGTGTAGGGGATAGAATGCTGCATCTGAATACCTGCATCTGCAAAATAGTTAATAAAATTAGAATTCACATACTCACCACCATTGTCAGATCTGAGGACCTTGAGTTTCCTTCCACACTGGTTTTCAACCAAAGCCTTAAAGACTTTGAATAGGCCAAAAACTTCAGACTTGTGTTTCATGAAGTGAACCCAACAATACCTGCAAAAATCATCAATAAAGGTCAATGCATATTTGGCCTGACTCATGGACATATGAGGGAATGGGCCAGCACCATCACTGTGAATCAGCTCGAGCGGTGCAGAGGTTCTCTCATGACTAGCTTTCTCAAATTTGTGCGCTGGGTGTTTTCCTAGGATACAACCGTGGCAGACTCCTTTGGAAAATTTTATCTTGGGAAACCCTATGACCATATCTTTCTCACTAAGATAAAATATATACTTGTAATTTAAATGGCCAAATCTTTCATGCCATAGCTTGCTAGCTTCATTAGCATGGATAAGAAGAGCAGAGGGGTTTGAGTAAGGTAGGAAGTGTGAAAACATGTATACCTTTTGAGCATGATTTGCAACTCCTTTTGCAATGACTCTACCACTTGAGATCTATGTGATCTCAACTTCATCAGGGGAGAATATGACCTTCTTAGGAGACCCAGTGTGGGTCATCTAGTACACTGACAGGAGGTTGGAGGCGAGACCAGGGACATACAGCACATTGTTGAACTGACCATGATCAAGATCTATCCTTCCTTTGCCTTTACTTTCAGTGAGAGAGTCATATCCTAGTACAATAGATGGTCCTTTCAACATATCCAGTGAGGAGAAGGCCTCCTTAGTCGAAACCATGTTTCTTGAAGCTCCAAAATCAATGATAAAACTGGGTGAGCTTGATGTGCTAGCAACCAATGCATGAACTCTCTCTCTGTCATCTGAACTTGATCCTTCTTCTCTCTCCTTTGAGCTTTCTGGAAGGGAGATGCCATTCTTCTCCAGGATTTGGGTCAGCATATCAATCTACTTTTTCATACCAGAGCTTTCAGTGTGATTTCCCTTTGAATAGTATGAGCACTTGTTTATTTCACCTTTGTTTTTCTTCTTCTGGGTATTTTTCTTGGGACCTTGTTGATCCTATGGAGACTACTTCTTGTCTCTCTTTTGCTCAGGTGGATTTTTAGCTTTCTTTTTTCTTTTTGAATCCACCCTCAAATATCCATCAATCAAAGCTTGATCTTTGTATGGTTTGATGGTGCCCATCATCACCAGCTTGTCTTGTTCTTGTGTGAGAGATTCCATGAAATCTGCAAGGCTAGGCATCTTCCAGGTTCAAGCTATGAGTTTTTTGGCATAGAAGGTCGAAACAAAGATTGATTAGTCAGGTCCTAGCTTCGAGAGGATGGCCAATATGAGCTGATCATCTTTCTTTTCGATACCACACTGCTTCAGCTGCAAAACTAGTGCTTTGAACTTGGAGAAATATAGCTGCAGGGATTCAAAGCTATTGGGACTTAGAGAAATCAGCTCATTTTCGATCTGATGTCCCCTCATCTCATCTGTATTTCCAAAAATATCAGAAAGCTTCTCCCATACTTGATCCGGTGAAGTTAATCCATCAAGATGGAAAAGAAGGTCTCGGGAAATACTGAGACATAGGAAGCCATAGGCCTCATCTCTCCGATTGTGCCATTTGATCTTCTCTGCAGCAGCATTGGGATCTGATTCTATAGCCATAGTCACCTTGTAGAGGCCTTTCGCTCTCAACAAGATCTCCATCTCTGCTTTCCATTCAAAATAGTTGAAGGGATTCAAGATAGTTTTCTATGAATCCATAGCTTTAGAAAATCTGTCCCGGCTGTCAGTAGAAGGCTCCCAGTCTTGATGTCAAACCTGCAAAACAATTTTTGAAGGAGAGTAACAACCTACAATGGCTCTGATACCATGTATAAATTCAGGGCAGCAGTAGATTGATTTTACCCACAACAATTATCAATTGATCATGCAAAATTGCTAACAATGGAGACTGAATATGGAGCTGTAACACAAAATTATATTAACTGAGTGTACAATAGCCAACCCTGTAATAAAATAGGTTGTAGAATATATAGAATACATCAAGAGATCGAATGCATAAGGAGGCATCCAAAACTAGCATAAAGAAGGCTTACTCAAAATAGGCAAATCCCCCATAGGTGTAAAAAGCTGATCCCAAATCTGTCATGGAGCTCACGAATTGGCAAGGGTGCATGGGAAAGATAAAGAGTATTGGAATGGCAGCTCATACATGCTTTTTCATGGAGAAAAGAGTGGAGGATGAAGAGGACAAAAAACTAGTTCACCTCACCTAGTCTTGCTTTCCTATGTGCCTTAAAACACTGAAAAAGCAGGCAGTGAAGCAGAAAAAGTAGATAGGCGCCTAGGAGGCCAGGAATAAAGCAGATTTGATTCCTAAGGCTTTAGCAAGCGCTACATGGGTCAAATATGGCAAGTTTGACCTCTATGGATAGGCAATTAGCAACTTGCACACGGTGGGACACATGAACTAGGCAAATAAGACAAAAATAAATGAATTAATGTCTAAGTGGGTAAACTATGGGTTGATTATTCTAAAAATTAAAGTATTTTTATAAGAAGAAGACATGAATTATTATAATTATAAAGTCTAAATGATAGAATTATTTTCTTTTAGACCTAACTACTGATTAAGTCTTTCCGACAAAGATTACTCAAATCTCTTTTACATTGTAACCTTTATATTTTATTTTAAGGGAGGATTAAATTCTTTCAGCAAAACTATTGAAATCTTAACTCATGGATTAAATCTATTTTCATTCATGCATTAATCTTGGCTTGACAGAAGGAGGGGAATTAAATAATTTCTGAACGCAATAGTCATGTCAAGGAAGGAATTAAATAATTTCTGAACGCGCAGTAAACTTAAGGTTGAAACGATCTCCAGGATAATGGCCTGAAAACTTGTCCGATAGTTACCACAGCAACACCATGTTAGGAATTGGCCGGACTGATAGGAAGAGGATGGCCTTATTGAAAGAAATGAGTAGTATATATGTTTGTAGGGGCACGTTGGCTGGGGGGAACGACCTCTGCTGGAGCTACTCTATGGCACTCGATAAGCCTGAGATTATATAACTAGCTATTTACCTCTGCACGCTAGCTGATGGTACCATCGTCTATCAAAGCGTGGGTGTCCTTTCACTCAGGTATAGTCATTCTTTTGAAATTTTTGCGCTTATGTAATATAAACTGCATTTTATCTTGTTCCTAGGTTTATTAATGCTGAGAAAGAGAAGATCACACCAGACTAAACCACATGCTCAACATCTAGTTGATATGATGAGCCAGTGTAAGGCTTTAATCCTTTTTATTTTTGAAATTTCTGAGTCAAAGAATAATTATTTAAGAGCCCAATATTATGCAGCAGGCTGTAGGCTATGATAGTCAAGATAACTCAAGTATGCCTGCTTGGTTAATGCTTATCAACATCCTTTTCAACGCTCTGCATATTCAATGGCAATATCTTAACGATGTAGTTAACTTTTAGCTCTGAATTACGGTGTAGTTTGAAATTATTTGGATGTACGCGTTTGCCATTAAGATACAGGATGCGTTTTGATGATGTTCTATTCTTTATTTTTCGAATGAAGGGAAGTATAAACCACTGGGGAGTTATTGTGGGAGTAACATATGTACTTACCTCATACCTAACTGATATTTGAGTGCCTACGGATCTGCAATCTCCATGGTTGCGTTTTGGGGTTTTCCCTTTTGCAAATCTAGAGAAAACCCTAGATGCGTCTTCGCCCTTATTCCTGACTATGATTGTTTTTGTGAGGACATGGAATCTTCATGTTTGTTTTTGGTTTTTCATTGGCAGAACTAATCAAACCACATAAGTGAGTTATCCAAAGAATTGATACCTGACCACCTGGTTGCTTCGATTCTTAACGAGTAAATCCTTTCTCCTTAGGTTCCAGATCTGTTTTCCCATACCCTATGTGATCAATTGGTAAACTATGAAATTGATTTTAGCGAGTGGGAAAAACCTTTTCAGCTATGGCTACGATATGAGTAAGCAGTTGTGGTGCTCATTGCTTGCTCTAGAGGATAACGTGTAGGAATTATAAATGAAGTCTCCGGAAGATACTTAGTGATGAGAAATAGCTGGTTAGCATAAAACATGGAAATGAGATTAAATTGCAAGATATATATATATATATATATATATATATATTATTTTGCACAATTTACCGTGGTAACTTAGCAAACGATGATTGATGCTTGAAAGTAATAAAAATAATGTTTGCTAATGGTATACTTCATATGGTGTAGGGACTCTTGTGATATTTTGTTTGTAACATCCCTCGCCACCTAGACCCAAAACTCATAGTGTAAGTAAACATCACTGTAAGTACCTACTTTAAAACTCTGTCAAGTTGCAAATATGATTTATAGGGTTAAAGAATGAAATCTTCGAACGACCAAAAAATTACAATTGGCGACGGATCCACTAGGGGGAAGGGGGAGTCATGGATAGAACCTAGTGACTCGATCAATGATCACTGTGGGTCATTAGATTTCTTGTGAGTGCTAAGGAAAACAATGAGTTGTGATTACTCACTAACACGACAGCCGTTGTGCATAAGTTGGAATCAATTGAAAAACAATGCTTTACTTATTGAGGAAACGAGGGGGCATACAAATTGTTGGAGTACAGTAGTTAACTCGGTTATTTTATATGATTCCACTATGCTAAGCAGATTGTTATTAATAATATGTACCAAAGGATAGGGAAAGAGGATCTTGCGTGTAAGTAGAAAAATACTTTAAGATATATATATACTCCTTGAATGAAAAGAGAAAGAAGAAAAGTATTAGAAGGCATAAGACTGCTATGAATTCCTCTTATGTTACCTTGGATATAGTTCCAATATCTTATGCATAATTAAAATGTTAGTATAATGTTACAAGACATGTGTTAATCTTAAAAGGGAACTTTGATTTCCTCATTTACACCACATAAAGGGAATATATGATGTCCCAATGCTTTTGTCTCATATGACAATTATGACCTCCTATTAAAAAAGATAGCACCATGTCATACATTTATAAGGGAAACATTTAATAGATGATGCACAACCAATATTAAATGAAGGGGTATAAGTATCATATTTTTCCTTTTGTAAAGTTTGACATTATTGGGCATTATTTAAAAGAAAAGAGGATATTTTGTTAGTACATTGGTGTCGTGTGAGGGCATCAATGTCCCACTAATGCTCAAACGATCAAGATCAATATTTAAAGGGTTAATATGATTACAATGGAAAAAATTAATAATCAAAAAAGGTGTAAGACCTTTTATATTAACTCTGAATAAAAATAAATAAATAAATAAATAAAAAAACCTCAGTATGGTTAAAAGGAAAAAAGGTAATATAGTTAAAACGAAAATGCTTTTTGCATAAACGCAAGGGATACTAAGATGTATAATTGGAAAGGTTAAAATACTAAAAGAGAGAAAAGTTAATATATAAGAACTTTTATATTAACCCTCAATGTAAAGGAAAGGTTACTATAATAAAAGGTTAGAATAAAATTTAAGAAAAAGGAAATACTGTTTAATAAGGTAAAAAGTGATATCTATAACCTTTTATATTAACCTTGGTATAGTCTTAATACCTTGGTATAGAGGAAGGGATAATAGATTTAAAAAAAAAGGAGAAAAAGGGGTAATATAATTTAAAGGGCTAAGAAGGTTAAAATAATTCAAAGAGAAATGATTTTAGCACCAAGACGGAAAGATATTAACTTGCACATAATTTTCAATTGAGTGAAGAATCTGTTTGAACCAAAAAAATTACAATATACAAATCCCACATGCACTGGGAGAAGAGAGAACTAGAGCTCTACGGATTATTTCAGGAAGTGAAAATGAAAAAGAACACACACAGCCTCTTGGAAGTTGGCGAAAGGATCATGGGAAAGGGCATTCTAGATTGGGGAATTTACACTTTGCTCCATTAATTTAAAGGGAGTCCTCGGCAATCATATCTGCGTTTGAACTTTTCTTGTAGGATGTTGTATCTACTATTTGTTAGATGATAAGTATTTACTTGGTTATTAATATATTTTCTTTGGCTACGTACCATCGATGTTGAGAATGATGGACTATATCATGTTTTTTTTTGCTGATATTAAATCTCATGGAAGATTTGAGATTTTCTCTTTACTTAGACTCTGCTATTGTGCACTATTTCAGGAAGGAAGATTGAGATTTGCTCCTTACTTGCACTTTGTTTTTTGTGCACGATATCAGCAAGGAAGATTTGAGATTTGCTCTTTACTTAGACTTTGTTTTTGTGCACAATTTCAGCAAGGAAGATCGAGATTTGCTCCTTACTTAAAATATGTTTTTTGTGCATGATATCAGCAAGGAAGATTTCAGATTTTCTCTTTACTTAAACTCTGTTTTTTGTGCATGATTTCAGCAAGGAAGATTTGATATTTGCTCTTTACTTAAACTTTGTTTTTTGTGCATAATTTCAGCAAGGAATCGATATGGAAGATTTGAGATTTGCTCTTTATTTAAACTTTATTTTTTGTGCATGATTTCAGCAAGGAAGATTTGAGATTTGCTCTTTACTTAAACTCTATTTTTTGTGCACGATTTCAGCAAGGAAGATTGAGATTTGCTCTTTATTTCTGTGCAGCGATTTCAGCAAGGAATCGATCTGGAAGATTTGAGATTTCTCTTTATTTTAACTCTTTTTTTGTGCAACGATTTTAGATAGGAGATCGATCTTGAGTTTGATATTATTTCTTTATTTAAACTCTGTCCTTTTCTGCAATGATTTCAGCAAGGAAATCGATCTGTTGAGTTTGATATTGCTCTTTATAAAAATCTGTGTCTTTTGTACCGCGTTATTTCAGATACAAAATCGATCTGGGTTTAGTTTTGATGGAAGATTGATCTTTATCTAAAGTCTCCGCCTTTTATGATCTTTATCTAAAATCTCTGCCTTTTATGATCATCAGAACCATGTAAGTGAAGAGATGGATGGATTCCACTAAATAGTAATCCTTTTATTTTTCTGAATAATGATTACCATTTGTAAATTGGAATACAATAAACTATAATGGATTCCACTAAATAATAATCCTTTTATTTTTCTGAATAATGATTACCATTTGTAAATCGGAATACAATAAACTATAATGGAGTTGCAACACTACCCCTGATGGATTGCGTAAGCAGTTATAATAGGTTTTCCTTAGAGTTACTTGAGTGACCTATGGGGAAGGTTTTCAAGGAAAGTTTGGGTGCCTGAAATTATAAACAAATTTTGGGTGACTGAAATTATAAACACGAACATTATTGGGCAAACACTATTGTTCCGTATTAAGAGCTATTTGGATAGTATGTCTATTTGGGCAGTCAGTATGTCTATTTGGGCAGTATGTTTATAACAGAACAGTCGAGCAGTGGATCTTGCTTAGGGAACTTGGGATGGGTTCTAACCTTATTCCTTACCTTAGAGGGTTTGTTGCTCAAGCTCGAGGGTGACTTTAGGTGGAATAATGCACACCATATAGAGTCAGTTGGTTGGGTGGAAAGTTGAAGTCGAGCTTTTAGTCTGATTAGTCTTTTATTTTAGAAAATGAAGATTTAAGTGCTAGTGGTTAAAATTACTAGCTGCTTTATTAGAATGATATGTTTGTGGCAATATGCTTTCTTTCTTCTAATAGTTGAATATTCAAGTATGATGTTATTCATGATCATTGATGAGTTACTTGGTTAAATCTAAGTTGTGAGTGCAGGGGAGGTGTTCCATCAAGGATGGAAAATAGCCTTCATATGATGAAAGCATGGTGGACACCATAAAACATATGTATAAACCCGAATATGCAACCCATTTGCTTCAGAGATGGATGTTCCTTTTTATCAAGTTGTAACTACCTAACCCTGTAATTTTACTTAACAGCCGCCCCAGGAGTTTCTTGACCTTTTTCCTATTACTGTCTTTATAAGAAGTGATGAATACTATAGAATTGGTGTTATGGATTGTATTCAACATAAGTAAAGAACAAGATGCTTTAGTATTGTTTCTTTCCAAGGACAGTTATGAGACCAATACATTGTATTCATTGTTTTATCTAATTCGTAAATGGAAAGAATCTCCTAATTGGGTGTGTAGAGAATTGTTGAAG
>LPNX010762991.1:1449-210975 GCA_001517045.1 Pseudotsuga menziesii
GCGAAATTCTGGTTTTTGACCTCATTTGAGCCTTAGCGCTATTAATTCTTCCCTTTGGATCGGGCCTCTTTTGGAAGAAGTGGAGTCTTATATCACTCGCCGTTGTGGCTCTTAGACCAAAGTCTCCGTCCGATCCACTTCTCTCCGACGCCCGATTTGGGTTGTGAATCGCTTGCCCCAGAGTTCCGGTTCACCCGACGTTGCGGCTGGGGAGATAAAGTCGGGCCCCGACGTGAGTTTCACCCGACACCCGAACTCCGCCTTTTTATCCTCCGTCGCCTTTTTGTAGCCTGCGTTCCGTCCGCCGTTGTGGGTGGCAGAGTATTATGTCGTCCGATCCACTCCTCTCCGCCGCCCGATCACCTACGACGCCCGTGTTTCCGCTCCCCCTCTTCTGGCACTCCTCCGCCGTTGCGGCTCCTGGAGTTTTCTCCCATCCGGTGTAAGAACCTTGTCTCATCCGATCTAAGAACTGCCCGACTGCCGATTTACCTTTTCGTTGCCGTTCCGAGCCTCCGCAGTTCCTCACCCGGATGAACTAGGCTAGCTCGTTGTGAATACATCATTATAATTTTAAAATTATGGATGCCTAATGTCTGAATTCAATGGATAATGCACCAAGTTTGTATGCAGAGATCATCTCATGAATCGCTGAAGCAGAGCATCGCGCCGGGAAGGACAACGTGAACGAATGACCGAGGCGCCGATGGGACCTTTTCTTTTTAGCGGTTACTGTCAGAAAATAAACGCCTGTGGAAATGATGGAGAAGGTGAAACGACCAGGAAAGAAACTGAATCGTCAAGGGCATTGAAAAGACGCGTTGAGGGAACCCAGAGGACATCAGTTGTAGTTTAAATAATGGGAAGCTCGATGAAAGGAGGGCTTTTTCCCTTAGAAAATTTTGTAATTCTTGACTTGTAAGAGGAACTATTTCGTTTTGCGAAGTGAACTGCAATTTTGTCTGCTGGAAAGAGTAAAGAAGTGAAATGTACCAATGCTATGCAATGAATAATGCTGAAGAAGAACTATTTCGTGTTCAGCTGTATTTCATGCACTGTAAGGATATTTGATGTTTCGAACCTAAGTTCTTGTTAATTATTCTGCAGTCTTTTCTGGGATGCATTTGCACTATGAGTAATAATTGTTGTTATAGAATGATCGGCTAACTGGTTATTTGAATATTTGTAGTTTTCATGTGCTGTGGGAAAAGTATCAGCTATCTGTGATTTTTCTTACTGTATGTGATTTTGTATTGCTCAGTTAAGATGATAGCCTCGCTCCCTAGGGATAGTTTAGATAGTTAGTTATTTCTGTTCGTATCTGGTTTGTTTGCTTGTGGGCATAAGACGAGAGGTAAGAACCTGCGCATCACTTTGTGACCGCCCCTTGCATTTAAACCAGCCTACATTTAATTAGGCACGTGCATATCATTCCTTTAAGTCAAAATACAAAAACTCGGTGGGTCGGGCCGCAACCGGTAAAGCCTTTGTTTGTTACTTTGACCTACGGTAGCCAGACCGCAAACCGGACGGATTCCCTATACCAAACAGTCAGCGGGCTAGTTGGGAACGCTGATTGGGGAGAATCCCTTACTGTTGACGCTTGCGAGTTTCCAGGCCTCAACACCCCTATTTCCAAACAAAACACCTGGAAACTAACTAATAAGAGATAAAATATGATTCAAAGCTTACAAACAGACTGGTTACACTGGTGACAACAATAGCGTAAAAAACGGTTTGATTCAGATTGTATTAAGGATCAAAACTTCCTTAACTTACGGTCTTTCTGAAGGTTTCGATCGTTTCATTTTAAGGCTATACGAGAAAGTTCTTACTATTTGGAAAGGATCCCATCTCAACAGCATAACATTCAGGTACAATGAACCTATATAATCTAGGAACCAACTAATGAGATGAATTACCCAAAAGGAATGGTCAGACTTGTCATGCATGCCTTTGAGCAGGCCCCTCTAGATTTTGGCAATCATATAGACCACAATAAAGGTAGAGGATGCATGAGCCTTCCACGTTCTATGCATACACTGAGATGATTGCAACTTGTGCTTGTGAAATGTTTGTGTTAGGCTTTTCCAAAATTTTAATGAATATAAAGAGTGGGGAAATGAATACATTGGTAACAGACGGATACACGGACTTTGAAAAAGCAAATATATTTATTATATTTTATTTTCAAGAGACTTAATGCCTCTTTTCAAAGTGTTGGCATTTTCTTAAGATATGCTTAATCATTAATTTCCAACCTGTGACACTACATAAAAAATTATCCCTCATCATATTACGTTCTTGATCAACTTCATTCGCTTGGATTTCGGGGTAAAGTTTAAACCACCAACTCATTGTTTTTCTTTGAAAATTTCTTAATTTGATGACCATTAAAATATTATTTTAAGACCCTTACAAATTTTTTCTCACAAGAATACTTCCAACTACCACGAACAATGACAAAACAATTGTGATCATGCCCATGCTATTAGTGGGTGCTGAAGTTTGCTCAAATCATCATTAAGAACAACCAATTAGCACACAAGTAAAAACAAATATACCAGTCACACAAACTCCCAAGTAAAAAATTCACCTGATTGTTATGCTTTGCAACGATACATTATTTCAACCATTCCTTTCATCTTGATCTTTTAACACGTCAATTATTAACAACGCCATCTTTTCAAAGGCTACTTACTTACCATGATTTATTTCTTTGCAGTGTACTTGTTTGGGGGAGAACCTCTAAGCTTTCACTAATAAACAAAAAAAAATCTTCTCTATATTACACATACATCAAATATTTCATAATTGTCTGAAATTTCTTTAAAAGAAAGATCATTATGCCTGAAATATACTATTATTTGGTATAATGTTATGATTTAAAAGAAAGATCAATATACCTTGTTTGAAATTTCTTTAAAAGAAAAATCAATATGCATGAAATATACTATTATTTGGTATAATGTTATGATTTAATTAAATGGTTTTAATGTTAATTGAATAGTTTCAAGATTGCCAAATAGCGATCCATTTCAAACCATTAGCGATTCATTTATTACAGTCAATGAAGAGGGGTCCAGGAAATTACAAAAGGCATGACCACGCTGCTAGAATTTTATTATTATTGTTATTTGAATTGAATTTGTGTTCTTGTTTGTTTAATTTCCATTTAACACAGGCTCCCCAGAGGCCACCACGAGTGCAAACATCTATAGGCTACACCAAAATCAACATAAGTGTTGCAATACATTTCATCCCTGAACTCCATAATCAAACTTCACATTTTGGTTGGGTTTGGTTTGATTCTTTTAATTTTCCTACATAATTAATTGATAATCTACTTCAGATTTTGCATGAAGGGATTTTTATGAGAAATCAAAGTCATATTGAACTATGATTTAGGTTCAAAAGTTGGTAGTCATTCAGTTGCTTCCATATTGTTATAATTAGTTTTTTTTGGCGGTATGATTTGAAAATGTAAAGTGCAAAATAATGTAACACTAATTTTCATATTTAAATGAATTTTTAAATATTACATCCGTCTTCAATTTTGATGGTAATTTTGTTTTGGTATAACTTACCCCGACTTGGCACATTAAGGTACTAACTCAAGAACATTAAGGACTAGTGCTCCATCAACCTCTAAATTTGAAATTATTAATCTTCCTCGTGGCTCAAAATGAAGTCCTCACTCTTATTCAACTCGGGGCTCAAAATTTTTATTTCTACACTCATATCAACTTTTTGGCAATGCAACCTACCAATATGGCTCATTGAAACCTACCTTTTATGCGTAGTTTCTAGTAAGTGCGAAGGAAAATCAGGGAAACAAGCAAGCAATCAACGAATCTTATTGGGCTCATACACTTCATTCTTTAATATACACCATTTGTTGATCTGATAGATGGTTCACTAGTCAAGCTTGTTTCTCTTTATAAAATCACAACAAATCCCAAATGGGTTAATATTTAATTATTAATATTTATGAGATTCCCATATCTCTGGTCATGAATCGAAGGTCTTGCAAATCGTTTTGTAATCAAAGATTTAACCACATCGAATTTATTAAATTCATATTTATAACACCAATTGTTCAAGGCATGCTTTCATTACTAAGGCTCTCAAAGGAGTAAGCACTTATTATCTTATTCTCACGGTTTGAATATGTCAACATTGGAAGGATGAATTTTAAATATTTTTTTAAATCCTTCATGGAAAGGTTTTTACCATCAAAACCATTATGGTTTTGATGGAAGCTAAGATAGCAAGGTTTAACACTAGCTAATGCATAATATAAATAGAAAATAATATTACCAAGCAACACTCAAAAGAGTCTCTCGACGCATATTAAATATACTCCATTTGACTAGTTCTTGTGTTGACCAAAGTCTAGCTGGATGGTTGTTGTAAACTCATGCAATATTTTTAATGCCACAATTACAGGGAATGCTGGAATGAGACGCTCTCCTCAATTAATGTGTTGAGTCTATGCATTTTCTTCACCGACTTTACTAGGTACAACATTGAATCAATTGGTTCTCAATACTAGTTCATAGTACATTTACTATTAACGATTTACGCTCACACCTTGGCAGGGACTTGCTGCTTAGCAACCTCCCTTGTTTCTAAATTGTGTTCATAATAGATATTACAATAAATATGAAAACGTTTTGGTGATTTAAATTTGCTATCTTAAAACATTAGATGCATTTGACCTTGTTTATTAGATCTCTCCACCTTTTCTTAAGTTATATATATGTTTCCTGAAGTGGAAATTATTAGATGGTCATTCTTTCCTAGTACTCAACATAGGAAGGTGCCACATGTGGCAATTGTTAAACCCTAAATTGTGGCATGTTTCCCCTAAATTGGATACCTTTTATTAGTATTGTTATATTATTGATTTAGGCTTAAGTTCATTACTAAGTGGCAAATGTATCTTTTTGTCTCATATATATATATCAAGGAGACATGTTCATTTGAATCAAGGTGTCTTTTATTGTCTTGTGTATTTAGTACATTGTATAAGAATTTTCTCTCCTTGAAGAGGCTTTCTATTCATTTATTCCATTCATTATTAAGGTGTGGACTACTCTTTCTTATCTATTTATGCTCTTTTGGGGAATTTGTTGCATAATATTTGGTATCAAAGTTTCAATGCTTCCAAAACTAGTCACCTTGGAATTTTCACTAAAGTAAAAATTAGAAGGGAAACATAGGACAGACTAAGCTATATATGGTAATATTTTTAGATCGTGACTCATTATTGGTTCAGATTTATAGATAGTGGAAATTAGGGTTTTGTACTAGTCTCAAACAGGTGTTCTAGGAAAAATGGTTATATCTTGAGTATGTGGGATCCAAATTGAGTAATACATATTGCATCAAAAACAATACAGACCACAGTAATATTTGTAGTAGAAATTTCAGAATCATATCCAAAAAATTGGACGCTTTGAAGGTCGTACACATGTTCTATTCTGAAAGGGACAAAAATAAGAAGTGTTGGGTAAATTGCAATAAAATTTTATTGGCACATAAAAATTAGGTCATACCTAAGGAATTGAAGAGAATACATATCAAGATACTGTATAAAAAAAATCTATCTAAGAGGGGACTAAATTTCATAGTTACCTCAATTGGAAGGTCGACTAGCAAATTAGACTCCAAATTAGGGTTTGAAATGACACACCGTTTTAAATTTGAGTTAATATTAGTAGAAGGATATATTTTGGGTGATCTCAAAGGTGTGATGAATATTGTAGATATCTATTTTTATTATTCCACATGGAACCAAAATGTGGTGGAAAAAATCACACTCCAATCAAACCACAAGAGGATTCATCCCTGACCTACAATGAAAGTGAAGACCTATCTTTTCGGGTGTCTAAGTTGGAATATTTGATTAAAGGGATTATGAGAATGGTTGAATTATTAATTTAGATAGTAATATGAATAACATAGAGGAAACTATTCAAAGTGTTGTTAATCTCATACAAAATCCAAAGTAAAAATCTCCCTAAAGGTGATGATGTGACCCAAGGTACTTGGGAAGATAAAATTAGTGTACATGTTGAGAAACCTTCCATTAATAAGAATAATACAAGAGAATTTGATTCTAATAATTGAATTAATTAGGGATGGCCCCCAAGAGGTATCCAACTCCCTAATGTTTTTAGTGAAAGTGTTACTATGAATAAGGTGAGGCCACCAACATACTAGGGTTATAGATTGACATGAGAAGTTCTGCAAATACAATGAATAAGAAAAATTTCAAGGGTTAGGAGGGTTTGTACCTTAAAAATTGAAGGTTGATCCAAGCATTTCCTTGAGTCCTCCTCTTTTTCTCTAATCAAGGGACCTGCAAAACCACTTCAAGCCTTCCTCAAACTAATTTGAATACATATAAAACCTTGATATTCAGAAGAACATGAAACGTTGATCTCATAAGCATCAATATATAATCAAAATCAAAGACATACATAGTGATTTGGAAAGGGGAGAATGTCAAATATTTATTAATCAATTAAACAAGTAAAAATATACCTTCTCATCATTCAATGCACCTCATGAAACCTTCAATCTATATCTCTTGCTTCTCTCCTCCAAGAATCCAAACCTCCAATCTCTAGAGCAAGGGTAGATGGTAACTAGGGCATAGGTGAGGGGGATGAGATTCCAAATTCTCCCATCCTAAAAATATTGTAGGCCAAATCCCTTTCATGGTCCTTTCTCCCTCTCTTATATAGAAAATGGAAGAGATAGGGTCGAGGATGGAGTAGTTACAACTGAGGAGGCATTTCTAAAGCCACCTAAAGCACCCAAAATTTGAGATATATATATATATATATATAGCATTTTTAGGTATACTCTATTGGAACAAAAACAAGTAGTGTGTCATAGGCTAGTGGAGCACTAGAAACACACATGTGCAAGGTCAAAAACGTTAGTGGAACACTAGAAACCTACTTTTACTGGGGGGGAGGATGCAATTTTTTAGGTTTTTTCTAGCGGTTTTCATGAGGTGACTTGGTCTAGAAACTTGTTCATCAGATTCCTAAGTATCCAATGAACCAAAAAATAGGTGAGGAGATGTACAAAAATCCCAAATATGTCTCTTCCATCCATTGAATGTCCTTTGTGTGAGCGATAATAAGTTCATGAAGTGTCATCATGTGACTGAAACATATAAGTGTCGTCACGGAAAAAGAAGTGCCAATTTTGGCTATAAAAAATTACCCCCAATGTATGAGGTTAGAGGGTAAGACAATAGCCAAAATACATTATTAATAAGGAATGGTTGGGTAATGGAGTCAAATAAACTGGAGAAGTCAAGATTGTAGTCTCAAATGAAGGTACCTTGGAAAAAAAATGTCAAGCAATCTGATCTCTGGGACATACATGTCCATGTACAAATGATCTCCAGAAAGATATAAGGTGAATCCAATATGTATATAATTGATGTAACTATCATGGTTACATAATATTCAAAAAGGTGCCACCTAAAATCTAAAGGATTCATGGCCACAAATGAACATCGTTGATCCATGCTCAATAATCGATGATAGCAACAAGAAACACAAAGTGGATCCATGTATTAGAAAACGTCATATGATATGTGACAAGGTATTTTGCAACTCGGGAAATAACAAAAAATGGTGATGTTATTGTTGGCACAAGGTCTTCAATCCAAACCGACCAAAGGTACAAATCCTAAACATGTGAATAGAGGAGCTAAAGTTGAACATGGAGGAAACCATTTTATTACCAGTCATTGATAAAAATCATTAACAAACACAAGGGAATCCACCAATAATGAAAATGGTCCCCAAGGTAACTAGTACAGTATTACAGGTGTAAATAAATGGTCTTGAAGTCAAACACCTAAAGGATCCATCGAGTAGGAGACATTAAGGTATTCTCTCTACCCAATAGCAATGGAAGCTACCACTGATGACTGCAATCCCCAAGGTATTGTCGTAAACTCTAAATATCATTCCCAGAGACAGATGAGTTGAAGTTGATAGGAAGATATCCATTGGAAGGGATGCATTAAGGCATCCTCCATCATCCAGCACAAGGAAAATCAAAGATTGATTTGATTTGGAACTAGTACAAAATTTTGCAACAAGTACCATTGAATACTTGATGTAATGAACTAATACCAGGGAGTGGATAACATATATAGTCAAGGAAACTGCATAATGGTCTACACAAGATTTATCCTTGAACAGTGAGCATGACACAATAGTGACTCAAGAAGCTTTTAGACACAAAAGGGGCCAAC
This sequence comes from Pseudotsuga menziesii, assembly GCA_001517045.1. Taxonomy (NCBI): domain Eukaryota; kingdom Viridiplantae; phylum Streptophyta; class Pinopsida; order Pinales; family Pinaceae; genus Pseudotsuga; species Pseudotsuga menziesii. Next base: position 9,743 of record LPNX010762991.1, read on the forward strand.
AATTAAAATATTCAATGTAGAATACATTGACAGATTCTCCATATGATTGGAAGAGTAACCAACCGGAGGAGTAATAACTCTGAGATTGTGATTAAACCTCAAGGAAAAAAAACTAGAACCCAATTATTGATAGACTCAAAGTGGGGCATTGTTCAAGAAGACAAAACTTGTTTCCATGATATAAAAAGACATTTGAACATACTTCCCTTCACTTTCTCTTTTTTTAATACCCTTCTTGTATAATTTTAATGAGTCCAAGAAAGAAAACTCGAGACCTTATTCAGTTTTTAAGCAAGCTTGAAGAAGAGAGAGAAGAATTCTTGATAAATCACTGATCCATGGATTTTATGAGTCTGAATTAGTGGATGCTTTGCTGTTTTTTCACAATTTGAGAGTCTAAAAACACCAAAGAAGACTATAGGAGGAAACATTTTTGTAAAATTAGTCTCCAAAGTCCAAAAAAAGTATAAAACAATCCAAAGGAAAAATCTCTTAGCTCGAGAGAACTAAGGTATTCATTTGTCATAGTTAGTCGGTGAGGTCCAAAAAAGGGTTAAAGTATAACCATACCGATGCTCCTTCAAGAACAAGAATATTTCTCTAGTTTAACGAGTGTGAAGGAAAGTAAGTTCACTCATGTTGTTCCATTGATTTACGAGTATGGGGAAACAAATAACAAACTTGATTCATTTGTCTAAAATTTTAACAAGCATGACAATAGCACAAAGAATGCTTGGAATCATTTTCATGTTTTAAACCATAGCACAAAAAATAAAAGTCAACTCAAAAAGTTTCCTTTTTTGTAAATTTAGTTTCCTAGGCCCGAAAAAGAGATACACCTATACCTGGGAATACTCTTCTAGCCATAGTGAACTACAATATTCCTTTTTCATAAGTAATCCACATGGTATGAAAAAGGGTTAAACTTATACCTATGTGGATGTTCCTTCAAGTCCTTTAACAAGTTTGAAGGGACAAGAGAACTTGGAAATATTTCCATAATTAAGGAGTTTGACAATATCTTAAAGACAACTCCATATACCTTTCCCGTAAAGTTTTAACAATTCTGGAAAATTCATCTTGTGGCCTCCTTATTGTTTTTAATGAGCTCAAAGGAAAGTTGGAATAATTCTCTTAATGCAAGGAGACGAGTGTTAGGAGCATGCCGAACTAGTTCTAAGTGCAAGGAACAAACTAAGCATAGTGCAAGGAACATGAGTAATATAAGGGCAGTCAGGGATTGCATCCTCTAGGTAAAGGGTGTCAAGTTGCTATGGAAAAATGATACAAGGATGAGCGATGATGAGAGAGGATATGAGGAATTATATAAATATCTAAAAGAAAGGAATCCATAATTAAGCTCATAAGTGCAAGAAATGTATATGCAAATGTGGTTACAACTTGAATATAAAAATGGGACCAATAAGCAGTCATGAATCCAACTAAGAATCATGTCACCAAGAAGCACTGGTACCAAGATCATATTCAAAATAAAGGATCTAATACAAGTCACTTTGGTAGAAACATTTGCAACTTTGTTATCTTCAACAAGAGGCATATTCAAGGTATATTTAACCGAGGAAGACTCTATAGTGCCAAGGCCTGAGGATTTACAATCAATAAGTTCAAACTCGAGAGGAAAGCTAAAGTTGAAAGAGGTGATGGAGTCTATAGAAACAAACTCAACATCACGAGAGTCAAAAAATCTACAAGAAGAGTCAAACTCATCAGGATCACTGACTTGCTGCTCAATGGGAGAGTCCAAAGACTCAATAGTGCCAACGTATAAGGATTGATCATTAGAAAGATCAGACTCAAAAATCAAGTCAGGGATAGATCTAACCACAACTACGTCAACATCCAAAATAATGTCAGAATGTATCATAGAATCTAGGAAGACTTCATCTGAAGGAATTATACCATCCCAAATGGAACACATATCTGAGTATTCAGTTGGATCAATAGGTTAGAGAGTGGGCTCCAATGTCCCTATTGGATAGATTATCTGGTCAACTGATGGGACCGAATCCGAAGAAGTTAAGCATGAATACAAAGGCTTCTTCTCAGTAGAAATTGGACACAGTGGATATGAGGCCACATAATTCACCTGTGGCAGGGTTGTGTCTACCAAAACACTAGAATTGACAAAGGATAGACTTGGTCGAAAGTCTGGTAATGAGAGGGATCAACAAATGTTAGATAATCAACATTGACAATTCTTTTGTTGTGAGGAAAATACATCATACAAAATAGTGTAGACATCACGACGTTCATAGCATATACATAATCTCTCAAAACGAGCATATTGAAGTCTAAGGGGTCCTCTATAACCATAAAATCAACTAAGATAGTATTCCCACCTAAATTAACATGTTTTTGAGAAACAACTCCCAAAGTTTGACTAGCTCTTCTATCAAAGGTCAGAAGTTGATTAACAGTCAACACAAGGCTGGGAGATCCCATACCTCTCCAAGCATGTGCAGATAAAATACTAGCATAGGCTCCCTCATCTACAATACAATGAGCAACCATGTAGTGTTCAAATTGGACCTTTATTTTAAAAGGTGCAGTAGAAGGAAGGTGTGGCTCAGCTAGACTATCCCAATCAAGAGTCACTCTGATATCTTGGTGGGGGTTCATTCAAAGTGAATTCAATGCCCCCTTATCCATAAAGTTCTGAACTAGCAGTGAAGAAAAAATTACTAGAATACAACACACTCTCCAAAGTAAGAGTGGTATTGATCAAAGATTGCATCAATTCAACAACTTGATGCAAGTCACTCTCCAAAGGAAGAGTGGGATTCACCAAATATTGCATTGGTTCAACCACTTGATCTGGGTCACTCTCCAAAGGAAGAGTGAGATTAACCAAACATTACATTGGTTCAACCACTTGATCAACCAAAGGTTGAAAATATTGTTGGGAAATCATAGGCGGTTTATGAGAAAAATATCCTTGAGACTCGGAACACACTCTTTGTACTTCTGCAATAGCATGGCATTGATGAGTAAGGTGATCTAACTTGTAGATATTACAAGGGAACTTATGCTTACATCCTATACATTTAGGTTTCTCAATGGTGCCTACAAAATGACTTGCATTGGTTGATTATTTTCCCCCAGCATGACCTCCATAGGTTGGGTAGTTTCCCCATCATGACCTCCATAGGCTGGGTGTTTTCCCCCAGTACGACCTCAAGAGACTGGATAGTTTCCCCTAGCACAACCTCAAGAGACTAGGTGGTTTCCCCCAGCATGAATAGAATAGGTTAGGTTGATCGGTCCAACATTACTTGCAAAGGTTGGTTGCAGTTTCCCCCCAGCATGACCTCTAGATTGTGGGTGGTTTTCCCCAGCCTGAATAGCAAAGGTTGGGTGGCTTCCCCTAGCATGACTCATAAAGGCTAGGTGGTTGGTACCAACATGATTTATAGATGTTGGGTGAATGTCCCCAGCATGAACTCCAAATTCTGGGTGACATCCCCTTTTCTTTCACATATTCTTCATATTCTTCCTCCTTTTATACCTTTTATATTATTGGTTACTAGTATCAGAACTTTCACCACATGAGGTGGAAGGAGGGGGAGACAATTATACTAGTGAAGGGGGGACAATTTTTTGATGCCCTTGATATAAGGGATTTCTTGATGATAATCAAGATCATCTAGGGCGGTCAGAGTGGAAAAGAACCAAAGCGGTAGATCAAGGGTGAATCCAGGAAGACTTGGAGTGGCCATTAAGGGAATACCCACAATCCCAGAAAAAGGAAAAGCACAAGAATCCCCATGCACATGGGTCCCTTGGTTGGTTTCCACAAGGATATTAGCCATAGTTTCTGACTCAACAAGAAAGAAATCTCTAAGGCCAACTAGCAAAAAATGACATAGAGAGAACACCACTAGAAAAAATCTGTAGGTATCCATACCAAGAAAACAAAGATACCTTCCAAAGTAGAGTTCGAGATAATGAGGACCCAAGATTAACCAGTGAAGAGAGAAGGAAAGTTACTCATTCCACAATACAATCACTTTGGGGAAAGTGTTTTAATCACCAACATCTTTTCAAAAGAGCTTCCCTAGGTATGGTGAAAATAACCTTCCATCATTACCTTTGTAGAGTTCTAAAGGTCAAGATACTAAGGCTTTCAAACTTGCAAAAAGAGTATGATAGAATAGCTAAGCGTGAAATTCAAACAACATTGAAACCACACAGGGCCAAAAGGTGGTAATAAGTGAATCCCCAAATGTGAAACAACTCTAGTGTATGCTCAATTGAGTATTGGAGGGGTATCTCTGCAACTCAAACTCGCACGACCTCGTGCTTGACTCCTGTGAGAGAGGATCTTTTTGGTTCACCTCTTTGTACGATTGGTTTTCCTAGGAGAAATACCACTATGTTTTGATTTTAAATGTTCTAGACATTTTAAAGGTAAGCCCTAGTCTATAACACTAGCCTATACTAGTTGATGTCATCCCTAAAACACAAACCTTACTAATGTATTTTAATTATCAACATTCTTTTTAAGGGCTATTGATTACTCAAAAATGTAGTGGTGATGAAAGTAATAATGTTTTTTACTTGAAAGCGGAAAAAACATGGAAAATGAGAAATAGGTTCAAAATACAAATCTTTTCTTCCTATTTTTCTTTTCAAAACTGAAAATACGGGCCATAAATGAAAGATCTATTTTCTTCTATTCAAAAAACATAGATGTGCAAATGCACCTAAGACTAATGAAACCACCCTAAATGCATATAAAGCAAAGACCTGTTCTTTTTGTTTTTTCTTTTAAAATGAAAAAAACAAATGAACTATAAACAAGTGCATGCATATGATGTAAGACAAAGTAAATGAAATTCTATATTATGTCAATAAAACAAAACCCTAGACTGACCTAAGGTCTGAAAAGACCTCTCTTGGAAGGAAGACTTGCATAAGATACCAAATAAACCACTTTGGCATAAGGATTTTGACCAAAAATACTGAGTAATGCAAGGATCAAATGGATCCCAAGTTCAGTCTATACTTACTAATAGAGACTAATCAACACCATACAAAAACAAGGTCATGCCAAGCAAGGAGATCAAGCACAAAGCAATATGCAATCTTTCTTCAAAAATGATTCTAAAATCAAGTTAATATCAACCAAAAGAGAAGACACCACTTCCAAGTGGTCCTACACAGAACTAGGAACAACAGGCACTCCAAAGACTGCAACCAGACCCTTCCAAAACAGCCTTGAAAGTGACAAAAACACTAAGAGAAAGGACATGCTAGTGCACAGTAGGGAAAGTAGTGTTTAAAACGCAGGTTGAAGTACTCTACACCAACATGTATCAGGAAAAAACACTATGGTGTGAACTAGCACCAGTGTGTGGGTACTAAAAGCTGCAAAAATGATGAAATCTACTTCCAAAACAACAAGGGGAGTGCCTACAATGACTCAAGGATTGTTCTTAGCCCGAAAGCAAGATTCATACCTTCAGATATATTGGAAAAAATATACTTGGATATGTTGAAATATTGTAACTTCAAAGGATATTCTAAATGTATTTTACTGATGTACCCCAAGGGATATATTATATTCCTCTCTCGAGATGTTATTATTGTAATTGGTCATCATAGAGTCATGAGGTAAATCCTCCATTGTAATTTGGATCAATAGTACCCTATTGAATATAATATAATATTGTTTTGAGTCTTCCTAGGTGAAGTCGGCCCAGTCAATTTAGTGGGGCCGACTTGTTAGAGTAAAATTCCAGTGACTTAAAGTGTATAAATAGAGGAGTTTTGTTCCTCATTATAACACACAAACACACACTTGTGTAGTGCATAGGAGAGAGAGAGAGAGAGAGAGAGAGACATACCAGAAAGGAGGAGAATATATGTTTTGGGGTTTTAACTTATACATCTATATAGAGGAAGTTTTTTTGGGTTTTCTTCCACTTAAGGGTTTCCTTGGATAAATATTGTGTTTATCTTTTGATTGTGTTTCCTTCAATGATTATGCATATGATACTATTGTGAATTTGGATTAAACAATAATGATATATATCTAATCATATGAAATATTGACATCGTATCAGAGCTAGCCTGAATAGAAAAACTTTCACAAAGTGAAACTCTCTCTCCTCTCCCTCTAGAAGAAATTAGGGTTTCTACAAAGTTTGGAATTTTGAAGATATGCTTTCATAGAAATTTGTGCCTCCCTAGAGCGCGTCCATTGATCCCTAGATCAAATTTTTTGAGTGGGTGAATCTTCAAGAAATCCAAACCCTAGTTTGGACCTAAACCAAAAAACTACAAAAAAACAAAACCAGAAATCTGCAGAAACTGTAACCTCGCAAGAAAGTTTTTAAGGGTGAAGATTTGGGATCTCCAGAAACCAAGTGGACCAACCAACTCACCTCAATCAAGTGCATCTCCTAGTAAGGTCAGCTTTTCATTTTGAGAAATTTCAATTTTTAGTGACCTCCTAGATAAGATGGCGCCAAGCACTAAGCTTGAGGACAAACTGGAAGGCATAGAAAACTTCCTAGCATGGAAATATAGGATTGGTCTCATTCTTAGAGAGAATGATATTGATAAGTACATCAAGGATGAAGTTGTAGAACCAAAATAAGATGAAGCTAAGGAGAAACATCAAAAATACATAATCAAGGAAATGAGGATCATTGATGACTCTATCCAAGATCACTTTATCCCTCAAGTGTCATCTAAGAAGACACCAAAGCAAATGTATGATGCACTTTCCAGAATGTATGAGGGAAATAACATCAACAGGAAGATGAATTTGAGAGATCAATCAAAGCCTTACCAAGATAAGTAAAGGAGAATCAATTCAAGATTACTTCACAAGGGTCTCCCAACTCAGGGAACAACTAAGTGCCATTGAATACACCCTTGATGAATATGAACTATTTATGACTGCTCTCAATGGTATCACTAGACCTTGGGATTCATTCATATAGACTTTGTGTGCCAAAAAATAATGTATGAAGTTTGACATTGTATGGGAAGATTGCATCCAATAAGAAGCTAGAGTAGCTAATAGAGAAGCTCTACTTAGAGAAGATGATCAAGCTCTATCCATCCATACTAAAATAAGAAAACAATCAAAATTCAAGAAGGATAGTCACAAGGAGCATATACCTCCAAAGAAGTTTCAAAAGAAACGAGAAAACTATCAGAAGAAAGACTACTCAAAATATCAATGTTATAATTGTCATAAGATAGGACACCTTACCAGAGAGTGTCCATCGAATCATAACAACAACAAAATACATCATGCTCATCTAGTTTAAGATTAGGATGAAGAAGAATAATAAAGACCTTGAAAGAGACTAACAAATGGATAAGATGTAGAATAATATGTACTATTCTCTACACTCTATGGGTCTGTAACACCTGGAGAAGATACATAGCTTATTGATAGTGGTTATTCGAAGCACATGATAGGAAATAATCAAACTCTATCAATACTTGAAGAAAATAACTCTCCTCAGAAAGTATCATTAGGGGATGACTACCAATACCCCATCAAAGGTATTGGTGAATCAAGCTACAAGCTTGACTCTGGAAATTCCATGAAGATAAAGGAATTACTTTATGTACCAGGTTTGAAAAAGAACATACTTTCCATATCATCACTAGATAAGAAAGGATATAGAGTTTATTTTATAGATGGAGAAGTACTCATGTGGACCAAAGGAAAGACACTTGAATATGTTGTGGTCATTGGTGAAGAAGAAGGAGGAATGTACAAACTCAAGGGACATACAGAGACAGCCCTTGTCCATGAGAACACTAGCTCAGTGAAGTATGGCATAGAAGGATTTCTCACATCAACTACAAAGCACTACCTTATGTGAGCAAGGTGGTAATAGGTTTACCAGATATGAAGATTGATCATGAAGGAAATTGCAAAGTATGTGCAAGAGGAAAGAACATCAAGAATCCCTTTTCGAAAAGTGAAACAAAGACTAAAGGTACGTTGGAATTAATTCATTCTGATGTATGTGGTCTTATTCCCTCCACATATTTAATTGGATATGAATATTATGTCACATTTATTGATGACTATTCAAGAAAGAAATGGATATACTTCTTGAAGACCAAGAGTGAAGTGTTCGGAAAATTCAAGGAATACAAAGCCTTGATAGAGAACCATTCAGAAAGAAGAATCAAGACACTGAGATCATATAATGGTGGAGAATATAATTCAAAATATTTTGAAGCATTTTGCAAGGAAGTTGGAATTAAAAGGGAACTAACCACTCCCTACAATCCCCAACATAATGGTGTTGTGTAAATAAAGAATAGAACCATTATGGAAGCAGTGAAAACAATGATTCATGACCAAGAACTTCCCATGCATCTATGGGTTGAAGCAGCAAGAACAGTTGTGTATGTGCAAAATAAAGTATCTCACAGTGCTCTTGGATTCAAGACTCCTGAGGAAATGTATAAAGGAAAGAAACCTGAAGTGAGCCATCTCAAGATATTTGGTTGTCAAGTATATGTACATATTCCGAAAGAGAAGAGAACCAAGTTGGATCCTTCTAGAAAGAAGGGAATATTTGATGCATATTGTGAAGTCTCCAAATCCTTCAGGATATACATTTCAGAATTCCATCATATAGAGATTAGTAGGGATGTGACATTTGATGAATAAAAAGCTCTTAAGAAATCTAGAAGGTGTTATCTTGAAGAAGTACATGAAGAGGATGTACCTCCTATAAAGGTAGAAGATGAACCCTCTCCTAACATAATAGCATCTGAAGATAATGATATGATAGAACCTCAGGAACCCCCCACTATGGATATATATCGAAAAAAGAAAACCTTATTGGGTAAGAGAAATCATACAAGAAGCATAAAATTATGGAGTTCCAGAAGCCTCCATAAGAACAAGAATAGGTCAAAGTCATTCTCCAGTTATGTAGCTTTGATGTGTGACCTTGTAGATCAAGAACCCACCAGCTATGAGGAAGCTACATAGAAGAAAGAATGGGTGGAAGAAATGATGGAAGAATACCATTTAATAATAAAGAATGGTGGATATAGTACCTAATCTAGAAAACAAGAGGGTGGTATCTTCAAAATGGATCTACAAGATAAAACATGTAGCTAATGGAAGTATTGAAAAATACAAGGCAAGATTTATGGCTAGAGGATTCTCTCATAAATAGGGGATTGATTATGAAGATACATTTGCTCTAGTAGCAAGGTACACTTCCATCAAAACCATCATGGAACTTTCTTCCATGATGAAGTGGGATCTACACCAGATGGATGTAAAGACATCCTTCCTGGATGGTGTGATTGAGGAAGAGGTATACATCGAACAACCACAAGGATTTAAAGTCGAAGACATAGTGACTCGAGTAAGTAAGTTGAAAAGGGATTTTTATGGGATAAAGAAAGCTCCTAGAGCTTGGTATGGAATAATAGATAGCTTCTTGACAAGCTTGGGCTTTACCAAGAGTAAATTTGATCCTAACCTTTACCTTAATAGTATGGATGATGAACCTGTCATACTATTGTTGTATGTGGATGATCTATTTCTGACTGGAAATGAGAAACAGATCATATAAAGCAAGAAGAAGCTAGCTGAAGAATTCGAGATGAAATATCTTGGATTGATGCATTATTTCCTTGGGATGGAAGTGTGGCAGATCCTAGAAGGAATCTTTCTGAACCAGGGAAAGTATGCAGTAGAAATCTTGAAAATATTTGATATGTTGGATTGTAAATCCATGGCCACACCCATGGACACCAACTTGAAGTTGTTATCTGATGAACCATCGGAGTTAGTGGATATGACCCAGTATAGACAAATTATTGGTTCATTTATGTATCTGATGAATACAAGGCCAGATATATGCTTTGTTGTGAACACCTTAATTCAATATCTAGTCAAACCTAGATGGGTTCACCTGAGTGCTCCAAATCAAGTAATGAGGTACCTAAAAGGTACGATAGACTTTGGACTATAGTATGTTTGTGATCATGACTATAGATTGTATGGATGTACGGATTCAAATTGGGTAGGATGTATCGCAGATAGAAAGAGAACCTCGGGTGGATGTTGTTGTCTAGGATCTTCCATGAACTCATGGTTTAGTAAGAAACAGTCTAGTGTTGCTCTCATCACAGCTGAAACAAAGTACATAGCAGCTTGCTCTGTTATTTGTGAAGCAACATGGATTCGGAAACTAATGTTAGTTCTATTTGACATGGATTTGGATACTGCAGTGATTCTTGGGACAACTAGAGTTGTATAAATATGACATAGAATCCTGTGTTCCATGATAAATCAAATCACATAGAAATTTGATATTTTTATATAAGAGATATGGTACAGAAGGGAGTTATAAAGCTATAGTATGTGAGTACCGATGATCAAGTTGTTGATGTGCTAACCAAGCCTCTATATTGAGTAAAGTTTCAATATTTCCATGATAATCTTGGTGTAGTCTAAAAATATTTTCCTAGCAAGGAGGAACAATGATGATGCTACAGGATTTCCTTACAATAAGGAAATATGAAGATATGGACTCTCTTCGAAAAGGAGGAACAAGTTGAATATATGGACTCTCCTCAGAAAGGAAGAATAGGACGAAGATATGCACCCTTGTCGGATAAAGGGGGAGCAGATTGATGATATGGATCCTCCCTTGAAAGGGTGAGTGATGATAAGACATTCAATGATAATGGGATGGTAGTGATGCTCTAGTACAAAAGAGGCCAAGTGAACCTGCAGATGATGATAAGGTCCGGAATTCACTTGTGGGTGATAGTATCTTCTTTTGAGGATGGTCTTGTAGATAATAACACTTTTCTCTTGAGAGTGGTCCTAGTTCTCACCAACTAAGGATGGTCCTACAAGACGATAATCTCGCATGGAGAGTGTACCTACATTCATTTGTAGATGTTGTATAATAACACTCTCTTAGGAGTGGTCCTCTATTTGAAGTTGAGGATGCTCTATGATGAGTCCTTACAGATGATAGATCCAATAATTAGGTGCAGATGAGATCTGCAGTTGCAGATGATACTCTCGCATTGAGAGTGTGCCTACATTCATTTATGGATAACGTAGAATAACACTCACTTAGGAGTGTTCCTATATTTGAAGCTACGGATTCTCTATGATTAGTTCTTATAGATGACAGGTCTCGAATTTATGTGCAGATGAGATCTGCAGTTGCAAATGATACTCTCGCATGGAGAGTGTTCCACATGCACATGTAGATGTCATACGATAACACTCCCTTGGAGTGGCCCTAGCTCTAACAGGTTGTGGATGGTCTACGATAAGTCCTTGCGGACAATGTGGTCTTGCATTCATTTGCGTACAATTTAGTTGGTAGATACTATGGACCCTCCTCATTAAGGGGGAGTAGGTTGATGACGATTGCATCATACTTGGACCTATGTCCTAAAGTGATAGGGATTTATCATCACTTAAATAGATCATGTGTACTGCAGGTAGTGTTGCAATAAAGGAGCGAGAGTATTGAAGTGTTGTTGCAAAGGATCGAGAAGATCGAAGTGCTACTACAAAGGATTGAGAAGATCGAAGTGTTGTTGCAAAGGATAGAGAAGATCGAAGTGCTTCTGCAAAGGATCGAGAATATATAAGTTTTGTTGCAAAGGATTAAGAAGATCAAAGTGCTGCTACACGGGATCGGAAGATCGAAGTGTTGTTGCAAAAGGAGTGATCGAGTGTTGTAGAAGATGAAGACTTAGTGTTGTAGAAGATGATGTTCTAGTACTGAAGACATTGAAGAGTAATTGTTCCAGTTACTGATGATTGTTTAAAACTTACTATGATGTATATATGTATTACCTTGATACTGTTGAAGATCCTCTCTCTTGTTACTCCTATAGTTGATGTTGTTTTTGTCAGTAGAATACCCTTCTCGTTAAGGGGGAGTGTTGAAATATTATAACTTCAAAGGATATTCTAAATGTATTTTATTGGTGTACCCCAAGCGATATGTTTTATTCCTCTGTCTGGATTTTATTATTGTAATTGCTTATCATAGAGTCATGAGGAAAATCCTTCATTGTAATTCGGTTCAATAGTACTCTAATGAATATAATATAATATTGTTTTGAGTCTTCCTAGGTGAAGTTTTCCTAAGCATTTTAGTGGGGCCGACTTGTTAGGGTAAAAGTCAAGTGACTTGAAGTGTATAAAAGAGGCAGTTGTTATCCTCATTGTAACACACAGACACACATGTGTGTAGCGCACAGGGGAGAGAGAGAGAGAGAGAGAGAGAGAGAGAGAGAGAGAGAGATACCAGCAAGGAGGAGGATACATGTTTTTGGGGTTTTATCTTATACATCTATATAGAGGAATTTTTGTTGGGTTTTCTTCCCCTTAAGGGTTTCCTAGGATAAATATTGTGTTTGTCGTGTGATTGCGTTTCTTTCAGTGATTTTGCATATGCTTCTATTGTGAATTTAGATTAAACACTAATGATATCTATCTAAGCATATGAAATATTAATAGGATACCCCAAATAAGAAAAGCTTATGCCTAGTGGAGTCATTAATTCTGTTGTTAGGGAAATTGTTCCTATGGTTGGAGTGAGGACACCAACGTACTAGTGTTATAGATAGACATTTAAAGTTATGTAAATACACTGAATAAGCAAACGTTCAAGGGTTGGGATGGTTTGTACCTTACAAACTGAAGGTTGATACAAGCCTTTCCTTGAGTCCTCATTTTTATCTCCAATCAAGGGACCTGGAAAATCGCTTCAAACCTTCCTCAAACCAATTTGAAAACATATAAAACATTGATATTTAGAAGAACATGAAACCCTGATCTCATAAGCATCAATATATAATCGAAAGTTGAGACATACACAATGATTTGGAAAGGGAAGTACGTAAAATATTTATTAATAAATGAAATAAGTACACATATACCTTCTCATAATTCAAGGCACCCCATGAAACCTTCAATGTGGTTCTCCTGCTTCTCTCCTCCAAGAATCCCAACCTCCAAGCTCTACAGCAAGGGTAGATGGAAACTAAGGCATAGGTGAGGGGGATGAGTGTCCAAATTTTCCTAGCATAAAAATACTATATTCCAAGTCCATTTCATGGTCCCCTCTCACTCTCTTATATATCAAATGGAAGAGATAGGGTCAAGTATGGAGTGTTTACAACCAAGGAGGGAGTTCGAAAACCACCTAAAGCACCCAAAATTTGAAATTTTTATATATTTGTTGAGAATTGTTTAGGCACACACTAGTGGAAAAAAGGAAATTAGCATGTCATAGGCTACTGTAGCACTAGAAACATGCATGTGCAAGGTCAAAAATTCTAGTGGAACACTAGAAACCTGCATTTTGGGGGGGGGGTAATGCAATTTTTAGGGTTTTTTAAGGGGTTTTCTGAGGTGACTTGGTCTAGAAACTTGTTCATCATCTTACTAAGTATCCAATGAACCAATAAATAGGTAAGGAGAGGCTACATGTGTCCCAAATATGGCTCTTCCATCAATTTAATTTCCTTTGGGTGAGCGACAACAAGTTCATGCAGTGTCGTCATGCGACTGAAACATGTAATTGTCGTCACAGATGAAGAAGTTCAAATTTTGGATATAACACCCAAGATTGACATGAATAAGTTTGATGGAAAGGACCCCATAACATGGATATTCCATATGGATCAATTATTTGATATACACCAGGTTCCAAATCTAGAAAATATAACTATTGCATTTTAATATTTAGAACTTGAGAAGTTTATGTGGTACCAATGATTTTTTTTACTCAAAAATAAATCCATTATCTCTTGGTCCAATTTTACAAAAGAATTGATATAATATAATGATGATGTTAAGAGAAGTTCATTCTTTACCTGATTGATAAATCTAATGCAAAATGGTCCAAATCAAGCACATTCAACCATTTCAAAAGTTGAGCCTCATAGTGGAGAGAATACCATATCATAAATTGTTGGATATCTTTATTGGAATCTTGAAGGATAACATTCAACCTAAGGTGCATCTCTTCGAACCAACATTCTCAGAGAAGGAGTTCATGTTGGAAAGGAAGGTTGAAAGTAAAAACATGGTGATTCCTACTAAAAGGACCATGGCTAACACCTGTAGAGAGATTAAACAAATCCTTATTCTAACTCAACTTAACCTACAATATTGACACATCAACAAATGGATGAAAGAAGAGAAAAAGGTCTATGATTTAATTGTGACAATAAGTATAGAAAGGGACACAAGTTTGGTGAGATGAAATCATTCTACATAAATTGTGAAGAAGAATAAGCAAAATAATTGGAACCATCTCAAGCTAAATAAATAGAAGAGATTATTGCCGACAAGATTAATCCCACCATATCTTTGCATGAATTGGCTAGAATTATCACTCCTCAAACTCTAAAGATCAAAGGATATATCAAAAAAATGTAACATTGTTGATTGATTATGTTGCACTCATAATTTCATTCACTGTAATTAGCCAAATCTCTCAATTGCTTTATATACCCAGCACCATAGTTTCAAGTAATGATTATATATGGAGAATCAATTGCTCAAGGAAATTCCAAAATATAGCTCTTACTATGGGGGAACATGTGTTGACTTAGTCCAATGATTGATTCTAATGGGTGGTGATGATGTTGTCTTAGGAGTTCAACGGTTACAATCATTGGGAACTTTAGTGTTTAATCTTCAAGAACTTTTCATATTTTTTTCTTGGGAAGGAAAATAATTTGAGATAAGGGGTATTCTAGGGAAACAAAAAAATGTGATAATCTCTAATGGAATGACAAAATTATTGAAAATGGGACATCAAGGAGTAACTTCAATAATATTCGCACTAAATGTTCAAACATCTAAGACTCATATTCCCATCAATCTCTAAAGGGTCGATGATAAGCATTCCAAGGTATTTGAATATATTCCAAAATGTCTTTCACCTACTCGAGATTGTGATCATGATATTCAATAGATTCCAGGAAGTGTTCCTTTTAACATTAGACCTTAAAGATACCCCAATTTCCAAAAGAGAAAAATTGACTGTATGGTTGAACAAATGTTAGAGGTAATTGGCATAATTAGGCCTAGTCAAAGTTTTTACTTTGCAACAATGGTAATGGTACACAAGAAGGAGGGATCATGGCATGTGTGTCTAGATTATAGATCACTCAACAAGATCACCATTAAATATAAGTTTCTCATTCCTGTCATTGATGAATTGTTAGATGAAATACATGGAGTAATTTACCTCACAAAGTTGGATCTTCATTCAGGGTATCATCATATTAGAATGAATGAAGAAGACATCCCAAAAAACAACATTCAAAATTCATGAAGTTCATTATGAATTTATGGTCATTCATTTTGGCCTTATGAATGCACCTTCCACATTTCAAGGTTTGATGAATTCTATTTTCAAGCCTTTCCTTAGAAAATTTGGGTTGCTATTTTTTTATGATATCTATAACAAGTCTTGGGAATAACATGTTCAACATGTTGACAGGGTGCTACAACTACTAAAGGAGAAACAACTATATGCAAAACCTTCGAAATGTTGCTTTGGGGTAAAGGAGGTAGAGTATTTGGGTCATACTATATCTCATGAAGGTGGCAAGGTAGACCCTCAGAAAATTAAATCCATGATGGACTGGTTAATTCCCAAAACCTTGAAGAATATTAGAGGGCTCTTAGGTTTGACAGGGTACTAACACAAGTTTTTTCAAAACTATGGAAGAATAGTAACATCTATGACATCATTCTTGAAGAAGTGTTCATTCTCTTGGACTCTAGAGGGAACTCAATATCTTGAACAACTTAAAGAGGAAATGTGCATATTCCCTACCTTGACCACACCAGACTTTATAAAAACCTTTATTATGGGATGTGATACCTCAGAAAATGGCATTGGTGTTATTCTAATGCAAGAAGGAAGGCCCGTGGATTTTGCAAGTAAACCAATCAGGGTAAAGAACTTACATAGACCCATTTATAAGAAGGAAAAGCTAGATATACTACATGCACTTAAGTAATGGAATCCTTACCTAATAGGTAGAAACTTCAAGGTAAAAACAAAACATGATAGTCTTAAATACTTCTTGAAATAGAGACTATCTTCATAAGAGTAAAAAAAATGGGTGACCAAGATGTTGGGATATGACTTTGAAATAATATATAAAAAGAGGAAACATAATATGGTGGCAGATGCACTCTCAAGAAAATATGAGGATGTTGCATAATTACTTTGTGTTATTTTTATTATATAACCTGATTGGATAGTAGAAGCAATGGAAGAATGGAAGAATGACCTGTCAGTGTGGACGCTCATTCAAAATCTACAAAATGATCCCATTGTATCATACACTTTTGTGTGATGAAATTATTCACTACGGTTTAAGGATTGCTTATATATATGTAAGAACTCCCAACTCAAACAAAAGGTCCTTCTGGAATTACACACCTATCATATATGAGGGCACTCGGGATTCCTAAAAACCTGTCATATGGTTAATAAGGAATTTTTTTGGGAAGTTCCTAAATATGATGTTCAAAGGTTTGTGCAAATTTTTTTCCCAACCAAACAAAATTGAAACAATTAATACCTCGGGTCTTTTACAACCATTAGACACACCTTGTCATCATTTAGAGGAAGTATAAATGGATGTTATCACAAGTCTACCCAAGTTAGAAAGGAAGAGTGTTATTATGGTGGTTGTTAATAGACTCACCAAATATGCTTTTGTGCACTTTACACTTTTATGCAATCTCTCACCCTTTTAATGCAACTATAGTATCCACAACATTCATGGAAATAGTTCAAAACTTACATGCAAACCCAAAGATTATAGTAAGTGATAGAGATCCACTTTTCATTGGAAAATTTATTACTAAATCATTTTCTTGTTTGGGTACCTATTTGGTTTATAATTCATCTTATCATCCTCAATCTGATGGGAAAACTAACATAGTGAACAAATGTTTGGAAGGATATCTTCTCTACTTTTCATTTGATAAACAAACACCCTCGATGAAATAGTTATATTTTGTAGAATGATGGTACAATACTTCCTTCCATATATCATCAAAAATGTCCCCATTTATGGCACTTTATGGGTTCCAACCTCCATCTATCACATATCGCTTGAAACTAAAATCTAAATTTCAAGTTGTGGAATACCACCTTAAGTGCCAGCAAGAAGTTCTCCAAATATTGAAGGACAACCTGTTATATCAAAAAACAAGATGAAAGAAAAAAAAGATCAACATCGCAGTGAAAGGAGTTTTGAAGAAGGGGATTGGGTGTTTTTTAGGACACAACCTTACAAAACAGATGTCCCTCAAGCAGCTAAATAAGGACAATAAATTAGCACCCAAGTACTAAGGTACTTATAATTTTTTGCAAATATTGGTAGCATGGCTTACAAATTGGGGCTCCCTTCATCTTCAAGGGTAAACCTAGATTTCCATGTTTCTTTCTTGAAGGAGGTAATAGGAGACAAGATCCCAATTCAAAATATATTTTTAGATCTTGATGAAGAAGGAAAATTCATATTGGAACTTGAACAAATCACTGAAACAAGGACCAAAGAACTACGAAATCTGGTTATTGCTAAGTACCTCAACAAGTAGAAGAATTTAATAGTAGAATATTTGACATGGGAATATGATTCCTTGATACAAAACATCCACAACTAACCAAGTGTTGAGTACAACACTTTTCTAAAGGGGAGGGTCATGTTAAGACCTAAATTTTGGATTGTTCCCCCATAAATTGGGAACTTTATATTAGTATTGTTATATTATTGATGTCGGCTTGATTCTATTAGCAGTAATTGTAGCTCTTTGTCTCCTGTATATATCAAGGAGACCTTTTCATTTGAGTAATATAATCGCCTTATGTATTTAGTACATTGTATAAAGAGGTCTCCACCTCGAAGAGGATTTCTATTCATATATTTTCTCCATTACTAAGGTGTGGACTACTCACTCCTAATTATTTTTTCTATTTTTGGGGATTCGTTGCATAATAGAAATAAAGACTAAATCAGTCCTTGTTTTGTGCATAATTTCACCTTTTTATGAATAACAACTAGCTTGAAGGAGGCTTCTAGACCTTCTTTATGTATTTTGATATTATTATTTCTATAAGGTTCATGGATCTAGAAATTACTCAATAATATTTTATTATAAAATGTTTGAGGAGATTTAGAGGAAGAGAACTATTATTTTCAAATGCATGGTTGGATGAATGGGTTTTTCCCTCCAACTTTAGTTGAAGATATCTTAGGAGGAGGAAGGGTCAATCTCAATGGAAGGTTTCTCCATTTCCCCTTTATCTTACATGGATGACTTGGGTTTTGGAAGGATTTCCATTGTATCTTGTTGTTAAATAAAATTTGTAGTCGTATTTCTCCATTAAGAGGACTTTGGAATTAGGTAAAAACCTCCCTAACTCTTGATATAAACTTGGAGACTTGAAGATATTTTCTATTGGAATTTTCTGGTTATAGTTCTTCATTCAATTTTAAAGTATGTTGCAACTAAAAAAGGATATTGGTTATGGTAAATTATGGCACTTTGATCTCAGGATGAAATCAAATATATGATGCAAATACTTATTAGAATTTACAATTATCAATGTATCATTACTTCGATCACTAGTTTGTCCTACATGTTTAATATGACATTACAGTTGTCGAAATTTGCATTTGGAGCCATTGGAACCTTTTCAATCAATGAATAGCAATTTTCCTCTCTGCTTAGGTGTTTAATTATTTATTATAGTTGAAATTTTAGTATATTTGTGATTATTGGAATATTTTTCAAGATTATGAATGGGAAAGAATATTTTAATGGTCCATATGACTAAATTGTGTTCTATATATATATATATATATATATATATATATATATATATATTTAAATGATGAAAGAAATGATATTTTATTTTCATTTACCTTGAATGAATGTGGTATTTTCCATTCTCCTAGAGGGAGTTTCAATTATAAAATTTAAGGAGTATCAAATATATTGACGTGTTAGTTTTTATAATATAATTAACTTGATTAGGATCTTTATCTGAAATAATAACAAGAACAGCAAGATACACAAGATAGAGAATATACACAAGACACAAAGATTTTCATCGGGGAAACCACAAAGGAGAAAACCCCGCAAACTTCTTATAATGGTTATGTCACTAAGAAAATTTCACAAGATGAAAAACCCAATAAGAAGATGTATTTAACAGCTCTCTCTTCTTCTCTCTCTCTCTCTCTCTCTCTCTCTCTCTCTCTCTCTCTCTCTCTCTCTCTCTCTCTCTCTCTCTCCTCATGCGAACTTGAGTAAGTGTGTGTGTGTGTATAAATGAGGGACGGTTCCTCCCAATTTATACCCTTCAAGTGATTGAACTCCCAACTTGATTGGGCCAACCTCTAACCCTAGCAAGGTCGACTTCTCCTAGAGACTCAAAAAATACATTACATGATATTATACTGGGGACTATTTCCCTGAACTACAATGGAGGTTGTACCTCAAGGACCATGTACAATAATGGCATCCTTAAAGGAGGTAAACACATCTTCAATGGGGGTATAAAAAAATAAAATGATAATATACATCAGAATATATTATGAAGTTACAAATACAACAACACTCCCTCTTAACTAGGAAGGTATTCTCTCTATCACCACAGTCATCAACATATTTGGTCAAGTCATCATGACAAATTCATCATCAGTGTTCTTTTTATAATCCTCATCTTGTCGATCATTGAATAGTACTATTTTTCATCAAAAAATTCTACAAATTCAACCCTATTTCATGATGGGTGTAGGCCTGGTCCTCATCCAGGCCTTCATCATATCCATGAGCAATCCATCATGTAGGTATAGCCAAGGACCATTCATTACATTGCCACTGCAATCACCTGCATCTCCTACCGTCGTCTCACCATATCCATGTCATCTCATTACCCTGCAAAAAACAAAGCAAATAGAGAACACAAAGCACAACCCAGATGCAGACCACCTGCGTTCTACCAACATAGAAGTATGCCAGGATATTTCACGTCACCAAGACAACCTGCATCTTATACTATGTGAGAATCTCCTAGCAGCACACCAAGTGTATTATGTCTCTCCTCATATCCAACATGGGAACACACACATACAAGGATTGATTATGACCAAACAACCTGCGTACCACTCCAGGATCTTTTATGTTCCAGGTCAACCACAAGGACTTATTATATACGAACAACCTATGTATCATGCCAATATATTTTTCGCTCCAGAAAAACCCACAGGACTCGTTACATCTGAAAAAACTTCATTCTACGCCAGGATATTTTACACTTCAGATAACTTGTACCAGTATTGATTACGTCCAAGGAAAACATGCGATATTCATCGTGACTAATTACATTCGAGGAAAACATACATTATTGATTATATCTGAGAAACCTGCATCCTATGCCAGGATATTTTTCATTCGAAAAACTGTATATTTTCCCATGTGATATCACATGCATCTACATCTTCTAGTCTCTCTCCATCTCTAGA
The DNA here is from genome assembly GCA_001517045.1 of Pseudotsuga menziesii. Classification (NCBI taxonomy): domain Eukaryota; kingdom Viridiplantae; phylum Streptophyta; class Pinopsida; order Pinales; family Pinaceae; genus Pseudotsuga; species Pseudotsuga menziesii. Next base: position 30,323 of record LPNX010762991.1, read on the forward strand.
ATAAGAGCATGCCAGGATCTTTTGCGTTGCATAACAACCTACAACTTTGACTATGCTAGAACTCATCAGTCCCTATTTATAGGGATCTCGATCTGGATCACACCAAGTCTTTCTTTAAAGTACTCAAACTTCACTCTAGATAGAGTCTTAGTCAATACATCGGCTCTGTGCTCATTCATTGCCACGTATTGGAGATTCATTTCTCCTCATTGCATCATATCCCTGATATAGTGGAACTTGATCTCGATGTGCTTCGACTTTTCATGGAACATCGGGTTCTCTGATAACTTCATGCAACTATGATTGTTGCGAAATATACAAGTCACGTCTATATGCATATCAAAAAATATAGTTAGTAACTTATGTATCCATACTGTCTCACAACTAGTCAAGCAAGCGGCAACATACTCTGCCTCAGCTGTACTCAGTGCAATGCAGAACTGCTTCCTCCTAAACCATGAGATCATGTCGGATCCCAAACTGAAGAAGCAACCTGAAGTGCTCTTCCTATCAATGGCACTACTTTCCCAATATGAATCAACATAACCATGCAGGTTAATCATTTAATTCACATCATACCCAATCCCATAATCCATTGTACACTTTAGGTGCCTAAATACATTGTTAACACAAAAAAATTGCTCAACTAGCTCTACATGACCTAAACCATATATAGACATCTTTTTCTTATCCTTTTTCCCTCATTTTTTATCTCCATAACTATGTTTTAACCTTATTCTCTCTCAAAAATCTCAAGAAATATCAAAAAGGGCCTAAAAACCCTCAAAAGGGCTTAAAAAACCCAAAAAAGGGCTTAAAACCCCTCAAAATAGCTAAACACCCACAAAGGGGCTTAAAACCCCCAAAAAAGGATAAAAACCCTAAATAGGGTTCCAAAACCCTAAAAGAAAAAAAAGGACAAGAAACACTATAAAATAGTATGGAGGTCTCCATCACAAGATTGACCGATTCCTTCCTACCATTATTATATTTCCATGAGTACGTTGAAAAGACATCATTCTCAAAATACTCACATTGTCAATCATTCCATTGCCCCACCTCCTCCCATTTTTGTGTTTTGATTCATCCTCCATACTACCAAAACCTATGGAGAGGCAGTATCATTCTGAGTTAGGGCACGGTGGCCCACTTACAAGGAAATCGGAAGGTATAATTGTCTCATTGTTGTTAATTTAGTTTTATAGATTTTTCGTATTTGTTTACCTTTTGTTACTAATAGTTTTTTTACAGCCAATTCTTCCATTGTGAACTCTACCCTTTTGTCCCTTTTACGGAAGGGAGGTGCATTTGCACGTAGCCAGGGTGAAAACCCAGCTGTTAGGACTGAAATTGTACCTAAGTTTTGTGTGTTTTTTCTCAAATTTTAGTCCTTATTTACTTTTCAGTTTGAACTGGTTTTAAGTTTAATGATTTTAAATGCCTTTAGGTTATAGTTTTGGTTTTAATTTGTTTTATCTTTTTCTAAGTTTTTATTAGAGGGGCTTATTAAGTATTATATATTTTTCAAAAGTCTTCAAAAAATTAGTTAATTTTATTCTGATATTCATATCCAAGGTATAACTTTTATTTGCAATTGGTTTGCTTAATTTTTCTTCATGATGAGATATTCCCACAACACAAAATCCAAGCTACATTCACTAGAACACTGTAGGAATTGAAAATCATAGAGAAGCGAGGTTGATTGATGCCAGAAAGTAACCCATTTGCATGCATTGATGTAAGGAGACTTCATACACCTGTTCGTAAAATTATGGACTTCTAGACATCTTATTTGAATCCTGAAGAAGCCCTAAAAAGAAAAAGAGATGCGTAGTTATGCTCTGTTTTTCCCTGTTTTTGTCATTATCATTGGGAGCATATTACGAGGTGATGGAAACGAATTATGAAAAACCAAAAGAGGTTTTTGTCCAAAATAGACTCATTCACAAAAACCTATCACAGGTTTGCAACAGTTGTCATCTTTTGAGAAATTCAAATTCATCTTTGTGGCATATTTTTCAGGCTTTGAAATATTTAATAATTTCCTGTTTTAGTCACAAATTTTTGGCACGTATTCCAATCAATTGAAGGGGAATTTTTAAAAACCAAGAGAGGTTTTTTTTTCATCACAGAATCATTTAGAAAAAACTCTCTCATTTTTATAAATGGAGAGCAGGAGGGAGAGGGAGGGAGGCAGAGAGGGAGGGAGACATGGAGAGAGAGAGAGAGCAAGAGAGAGGTACAGAGAGAGAGGTAGGGAGGGAGAGGGAGAGTCAAGCGAGGGAAGGAAGGCAAGAGAGGGAGAGGGGGGGGGAGAGAGAGAGAGAGAGAGAAGAGGTAGAAGGATAGGGGGGGAGGGAGAGAGAGGAGATAGAGGGGGGAGAAAGAGAGAGAGGGAGGGGGAGGGAGGGAGGGAGAAAGAGAGTGAGGGGGGGGGGGGAGAGAGAGGGAGGGAGGGAGGGGGGGAGAGAGGGGGGGGGGGGGGGGGGGGGGGGGGGAAGGGGGGGGGGGGGGGGGGAGGGAGGGAGGGAGAAAGAGAGAGAGGGGGGGGAGGGAGAGAGAGGGAGGAAGGGAGGGGGAGGGAGAGAGGGAGGGAGGGAGAGGGGGGGAGAGAGAGAGAGAGAGGGAGGGAGATAGAGAGAGAGGGAGAGAGCGAGAGGGAGAGAGAGAGTGTAACACCCTGGTTTGTGACACCATTTGCATTAATGTATGTGATGTATATATTGTAATGAATCGTGGTGTGGAGCTATAGGAAAAATCCCCACCATTGATTCGGTTGTGTTATGTTTCGACAAAGGGAATTGTTGTCAATGGTATATCGTGGTATACGGCACATATTAATTTTGTCATCATGCAAGTGTGCATTTTAATTAAATGAACCCAACCAGCTATGTTCACTGCAACCTTATTGAAAAGGGCATGATTTTCTAAGGATAAGGAGGGGGAATGTTAAACCTTGAGCCCATGGGGGAAAAATCCATGTGTCACCACCCTGTTTGATTTGCTCATCTTCCCTTGTCTCGTCCAACCACCACTTTAATGTTCTATTGATTAGTTGGGGCAGTTATTGTTGGGGAGTGGATTGTGGTAGGACTGTCAGTCCTTTCCCACATGCCCACTCCACCAGTGGGTTGACCCTCATGATGGTAGGAAAACCACTACCCCATCACTCCAGAGTATCCTCCATTATTCGATTCACTCCACGACTGCATGGGACATCCTCCCACTCTCCGGAGTTTGTTGATCTCACGCAGGGGCGTTCTATTTTTTCATGCACCGTTTGGGCTTCTCCATCAGGGATTACTCATGGAGAGAGCAAGGGGGTGCCGATGGGACCATTAGCATTCTGGTTGGGTGTAATTTTCCCTATGGAGGTGGTCGGTGTGTATGTTCCTTCCCAGGAACGAGTTGAGGTTTAGTTTTACTTACTTGATTGCCAATTGTGTAAGTTTCGGTTTCATTGTTGAGAACGGGCTATCGTTTTCCAATGTTTGTTGGTTGTGTTTGCTGTTACATTTGGGGGCTACTGTAGGTTGTTTTGGAGTCATTTTGGCCATGATAGGCCCAAGAATGACTCAGGAATTGTTTTTCCCTGTCCAAGCTGCGAGTTGCTTGTTTAACTGCGTGTATGCAGTGGTTGGTCTTCAGACTGTGTTGGAGTAGGGATGAGGGATTGGGTTCTTGATAAACCTGGTGTGTTGGGAACCACACAGACAAAGCTAGAGGGCTGGATTTCTTCTCCACAACCCTTGAATAGCACTGGAAGGGAAGTCAGGGTCTGAGGGACTATGCAGCAGAGAAGGGACTGATTCCTTGTGTTGGGTGTGTGTGGGTGTCTTAGAAGTCAGGCTAGTTCTGGTGTAGGTGTCTCTAGCTCTGTAATGAGCTCACCAACTTATAATTTAGCCTTTCCCAGCTCCTGGATGGCCTGATAAACCCAACTATGTTGGCTTGGGTGATCCATTGTTTACCTAATAAACCCAACTGTGTTGGCTTACCTACTTTTTTATCCTTGGCTATGTGTAATCCTGCTACTTCCTTATTCCTTGGGGAATCATTTCTGGCTCAGTGGTGGCAGCGTTGCTGAGAGATTAAGGAGCACATTAGCCTATGGTTGGGTGGAACGTTGCAGCGACGTAGCTGGTTGCGGGACAGTTCTCATAAGATAATTATTCTTGACTAATCTATTTTGCAATCATATTTACTATTAAATGAATATGATGGACATGTTGAAAGTTGAATTATATGTTTTTCTTCCACTGAGTATATGTATGATTATGCATCTTAGTATGTATTATGTTTCAAGCATTTTGCTTCAGCATTATATGTATGTTCATGTTCATGGGGCTAGTTGCCCAGATGTTTGGTGTGTGGTAGCGTCCTCTTCGTCGGTCGGAGGGTCGGGGACGTTACAGAGGGGTATCGGAGCTTATGTTGTAGCATGGGCTTGAATGGGCCATGAAAGATCAGCTAGAAGATATAGGTTTCCTTCTTCCCAGTAGAGATCAGAAATTCATGACAGAAAAACTTCAAAAATTTTCTAAGTGACAGACCGTTGGCCCATCGGAAGACTTAGTGGGAAGCCTTTTCGATGTAGCGGACAACTAGTTGAAAGGCCATCCGATACAGACTTGACCGTTGACAAAGCTTAGTCGAATTGATCGATGAAATTTAGATGATGGAACCGTCGATGTGGTGGTGAACACCGAAAGAATTTATTTGTTCGGACTGTCGATGCCATCGGTGGAAAATAGTTGTTGGGTTCGCTGACACCACAGAAGAATCTAGATGTTTATCAGTACGTCGTTGCGGCTGCCGTATTGACTAGCACTCCGATGATTAGGAGTTAAAATCGTTGATGCTTTGATCATGGACACATAGCACTTACTGGTTTCGACCACCGACAGATTCTATGGTCAGCAGGAAGAAGAAGAAAGTTTTTGAAATTTGTCTAAGTGTTGAACCCATCAGTGATCAATGGAAGTTAGTTGATGGGCTCACCGACAAATAGAGGATGAAGTTTTCGATGACACGTCGGTAGAGGAAAAATAATTTCAGCGAAAGTTAGAAGATCTGAGCATCGATCAGCGAAAAATTAGTTGTTCGTGCATCCGCCATTGCGGCTGCCTAGTGGACTATCCTTTCGACAGACAGTTGTTCTGACCGTCGATGCCACAATGATTAGTGCTTCCGACAGTCGATCAGAAAATTATAGGGGATCAGACCACCGATCGGAAAAAGTTAAAAGTTTGTGAACCCACCATTGCGGCTGCCTAAGAGACTAACCGTCTGATGAATAACATTTCCAATCACTAACACATCAGAGGTAAATCATAGTCTAGATCACCGCAATGTCAGAGAATTTTAGTGGTTTGGGTCACCGACAGAGTGGACCCGTTTAGTTTTGGATCGTCGATGCCGCAGTTGTTAGCTACTATGACCTTCGATGCAACATTATGGAGAAATTTCCCCCGCCGATGCCGCAATGACTAGGGGTTCCGACCGCTGATAGGATTGTGGCCGCAGAAACCCCAGAGAGTTCGTCGGTCGTCGTTGCAACTGTCCATGGAACTAGCCGCCCGATGAGTAGAGGATCCGATTGCTGATGCGGTAGTGCTTAGTGGATCCGATCATTGATATACTGGCATCACCAATAAAGATTGGAAGCTTAGACCACTATAGATCCGACACGCTGGAGAAAGATAGATGAACAGATCACCGATGAGCAGTGGAGGAAATTAGTTGTTCTGACCGCCGAAATGTCGAAATGTTAGTTGGGATGAGACCCGATTCTACACAAGGAAATTTAGGTTTTTCAAGTAGATTTTTCAAGCAGTTTTTCAACTGACGTTTTTTAGCAGGTTTTCAGCAGATTGTCAGTAAATTATAGGACTGACAAGGAAGAAGGATTTTGTGTTTAAGAAAATTGTTATTTTATGACTTTTTTTCCAGGAGAAGGTAAGTAGTCTGATTTATAGTAATGTTATGCATCTAACAGTTGTCTTACTAACACATTTTCAGAATCATAGTCACCTTCAAGGGCAGTATTTCACAAATTGCAGTTGGTAGGTAAGTGGTGATTCAGTCATGAGAACCCATGACGGATATGATGCTCGAGATTCTTACGAGCGTGCGAGAGATGCCATGGGAGAAAATGTCTGTAATGGAAATGATGACATAGAGTCTAATGGAAGGATATTCCAAGAGACACCTTCAGATGTTGCAACCACCATGAGAAGCTTGATTAAATCCCAGGAAGAGTAGCATCAGTTGAATGCTTCCATGTTGCAGGGTTTGACAGACTTGCAGAGAAAGATAGAATCTGGATGGGGTACAGCAAGACCAGAAGGTAGTAAGAGCAGTACTAAGAGAAGGAGAAGGACTTCTAGTGGATCATCTGACTCTGAAGAATCTAGCGAGGATTCAAGTTCATCCTCTCATAAAAGAAAGAGAAAGAGACACCATAAGGATCGCTCTTGGGATGAATTTAAGAAGGCTAAACTTGCTACATTTGATGGTGAGGTAAAGAGTGGAAAAGAGGCTAAATCTTGGCTTCTTGGGATAAAGAAGTACTTTCAAGTGCAGGATTATTCAGGAAACATGAAGGCAAGAGTTTCCATATTCAATCTGAATGGAAGAGCGTCCATTTGGTGGGAACACTTCAAGCAAGTAAATAGGATCAGTGAAAGAAGACTAAAGTGGAAACAGTTCAAGAAGTATTTCAAGTAGAAATTCCTCTCTGACAGGTATTACGATGATAGGATCAAAGAATTCCATGAGCTGAGATTGGGACAGCAGACCATGGAAGAATATGCAAATAAGTTTTTGGAACTATTGAGGTATTTTCGGTACATCCGAGATGAGAAAGTGAAGGTCCAGCAGTTTCTGAGTGGATTGCCTCAGTCATACAAAGATAGGATTGAGTTTTGCGAACCTAGAACTCTTGAATAAGAAATAAGGAATGAAAATTATTGCTATGAGTAAAGAAAAAGTAAACCTAATTACTATAAGTCATGGAAGGACAAGAAGAATGAGAAGCTTAACCGAATGAAGAAAGGTTTCAAACCTTCTAGCTTCAGGAATCAGTAGAAGCATCCATCCCAAGCTGTGAGTAAGCCAGTTGGAGTGACAGGAGAAAATCCTAAGGATCCACAACAGAATAGAGGACCACTTCAATGTTGGAGATGTGGAGGACCCCACATGCATAGAACTTGTCCACTCGAGAAAGAGAGTGGAAGACCAGCTTATAACCAGGGATGATTTTAAGGAACCATACTTATTTAAAAGTGTATAAATGTTGGCGAATATTATCAATTCTTAAAATGCCAACTATAAAATGATTGGCGATATTTTTCAAAAAATATTTTAAGTTCCAAGGATTTTATATCGTTTATATAATAATTTGGTGATTTTTAGGGTGAAAAAATTTTACCCCATCAAAATTGGGTGAAACAGGGCTTCAAAAAATGCAAAGTGGCAAATATTTTTTGGGAGAAAAACATGGAAAAATAGCCCACTGGGCTAAAATTCGCCCCTAAAATTATCCCTGCTTATAACATTCAAGAAGTAGGAACAGTGGGACAAGCAGCAAGGGCAGTCCCTAGAATTTATACAGCACTGGAGGACCACTAGGAAGATCACCAGTGGTTGAAGTTACAGGTAATATTGTTGAACAATCTGTTTCTATTTTTATTGACCCTGGTTCTACTCATAGTTACATTACTCCTAGAGTAGTGGAGATTTGTGCTTTTAAGAAAGTAAAGCATAGGAAATCTTGGTTGGTTCAGCTAGCCACTGGAACTAAGATAAAGGTTAGTGAAGTGGTAGAGAAATGTCCATTGGTCATGAATGGATTGATCACTTGTGTAGATCTAAATGTTCTACCACTTGGTTCCTATGATGTTCTCATTGGAATGGACTGGTTAGAAGCTCACAGAGTGAAGCTTGACTGTTATAATAAGACTTTTGAATGCATGGATGAAGAAGGAAACCCAGTAGTTGTGAAAGGTATTCCAAAGGTAATTTCAGTAAGGCAGGTTTTAGCAATGCAGTTAAAGAAGTTCTGCAGGAAAGGTTGCCAGTTGTATGCAACTTATATTTTGGAGACAACAGGAGATGAAAATCCTAGTTTGGGGGACTATCAGGTGTTACAGGAATTCAAGGATGTGTTTCCTGATGAGATTCCAGGGCTTCCTCCAAAGAGGGACATTGATTTCACCATTGAACGGTGTGTCAGGAACAGCACCAGTTTCCAAGACACCCTACAGGATGAGTACACCAGAGATGCTAGAGTTGAAGATGAAACTGTGTTATAGCTCAAATTGACACATCTATTCCTGTGACCACTTTCTCATGATTTCGTCGCATGTCGACACTTCCATGACGACACTTCAAGAAAGTCACTCAAAGTCACTGAAAAACACATAACTTGGAGGATCCATATCTTAAGTTTTGTAACTCCATTTGACCTTATCTCTACACCATTGGAAATATATTTCTGTTAGCTAAAAATTTCCAGAAGACACCAAAGTCTGAAAATGCCTAGAAATACCCTAAAAATGAGTTTTTGATGTGTACGCGACTTTACTTAAGGAAACCCACGTACATATGTGAGTTTCTATATATAATAGTCATGTATGCCTTAAATATGTGACTTTATACACTGCAACCCGTGTATACCTCCTCGTGTACATGACTGTTGTCTCTGCAACCCACGTACGCCTCCTGAAAATGTTAAACAAATACATATTTTGAATTTCGGGTAGTTTGGGTAGTTATGCAATTGACTCCTTCAGTTGTAACTACTTTGTCTTCGACCCTAACTCTTCATTAACCATATAAATAGAGGTAGGGAGGTCCATGAGAGGAGACTTGAATCTTTTCATTGTTATGCTGGAGGATTTGGAGCTCTCCCACACCTTTGCCCTAGAAGATTTCTCCTTATGTTACAGAGCTTGGAGGCTAAGTTCCTCGGAGAAGAGAAGCAGCAGAACCAGATCAAGGTTTCATGAGGTGCCCAACTTGAAGAGAAGGTATAATTGTACTTGTTTTCATGATTAATAAAGATGTGATGTCCTTCTTCTTCCCAAATCAATGTGTCTTGTATATTGAATCTCTGATTATGATTATATGATGTTATTTATCAGATTATGTTTTCATGTTTCATTGAATAGAATCTCCTTTCATATAGTCTATTTGGTTTGAGGAAGGTATAATTCATTTTGTAGGTCTCTTGGAGCAAGAGGAGTGAGAGGAGCAAGAAGAGGATTGAAGGGCTGCTTGGATCAACCTTTGTTTAGCTAAGGTATGAACCATTCTAATCTATGAATCTTGCTTGTATTTACTTGCAGAACCATTTGCATCCACCTTTCAACCCCAGTACATTGATGGCCTCGCAAACCCTAGCCATAGGAAACTTTCCTTTGCAACAGAACTGGCGACTTTGTTGGGGAGAGCCTTGTCTGTTTGGGGTTTCTCTATATTTCTTTCAGTCTTTTGCATTGTTTCAGGTCCTTATTTCTACTTAGGAACACTTTATAAGTCTGATATCATACTACCCCTGCCTTCCTAAGGCATTTTTTTACCTTTTTGGGGATTTTTTCCATCCATACGCGAGTTGCAGACTGAACAGTCACGTGTCCGTTTTGGTACACGTGACTTTCTATACTATCAACCCACGTATGATACACGAATTGTTAGTGGTACAACCCACGTGTGCTTATACACGTGACTTGCCGTATTGTCAACCCGTGTATGACACGCGACCTGTCAGTAGTGATACTCGCGTATGCCCCTTTAAACAGTGTTTTTTCCTCTTTTGTGGTTTTTCTTCTGTTTGAAGGTTGTTTGGTAGGTCTTTTGGGGTCCTCTGTAGGTGCATGACTCCAGGGAGTTAGTTTCATCCCTTTTGGTTTTTCTTTATCTATGTGGTAAGCCTTTTTATAGCATTAGGGTTTGCTCTTTGCTCTTTCCCCCCACCCCCTTTGCTTGGCATGATTTTTGGCTTATGTTTCTGGTCAGCCTCTGTCAGTTATCTTTGTATGAGTTCAGAAGCTTATTGGTGTTTGTTTCCTTCTTCTTTTGTTGGTTAACTTCACCATGCCAAAATAATTGACTTGTCTTTTATGCAAGCCTTCCTTCCAAGTAGGGTTTATACTGACTTTAGGGCATTCTAGAGTCTGTTTGGTGGTTGTATAGCAAAGTTCCTTTTGCTTTGTTCTTGTTATTTGCATACATTTAGTTTGTAGGTAGTTTTTATTTTGCATTTATAAAAGAAAAAGAAAAAAACACATGTTTGCTTTATATGCATGTAGATTAGTTTTTTAGTCTAGATTGCATGGCATATCATTGTTTTTGAAAAAAAATAAAATAAAAAAGAAATTGTTCTTTTGTGGCTTTCAAGTTTCTATTTGAAAAAGAAAGAGAATAGTTTTTGCTTTTTGCATTTCATTTCTCTTTGCTTAGTCATTTTGTTTCAACTTTGAGTCAAAACTCTACATAAGTTTCATGCCATTTACCCTGTGACTAAAAATAGCCCATAAAATAAACGATATAATTTAAAAAATATTAGTAAGTTTTATTTTATAGGGTCATACACCAACTAGCTTAGGCTAGACTTGTGGATTAGGGAGTTTCAACTCTCCACAAGTGTTAAAATTTTAGACATAGTTGGCCAATGACTAGGTAAACCCTTTTGTATGTTGATTGTATCTGGGAAGCTCCTCTCAAACGGGAGTTAAGCACGAGGCCACGTGGAGACTTGGACTGAGGATATAACCCTCTGATTCCTTGTCAAAGCGTAGACCAAGGTTTTTGCGCATCTGGGGATTCTGTCTTAGACAAGTTTTTGGGATTTTCTACCCTACCCATGCGTACAAACCAAACTTATGACTATCCCCCCAGACTATCAATATAGTTAAGGTAGCCTTTAGTCTCTTTGACATCTAGGGTTCATACACGAGTACACCGGAAGGCTATTTCTGGTTGACCTTGGACGGGCTTGGAAGGTAACCCCGGTAGAAGGTGTGGGAGGGCGGTGGGTGATTCCTCCACTTGTGCCTAAGAACATCTATAGGGATGCCAAGTAACTATCTATCAGCTTTTTTTTGGAAAGCGTATCTTATACCTATTTGTCTATTTGGCTTTAGGAATTTTTTAGTGAGTGCTGTGTGGTTTGTTTGTACTTAGTCTGCCTTCAGGTGTGTGCTTGGTACTTTTGGTTTCCTGTTGACCTTAGACTTTGTCTCCTTGTTTGAAACTATGTCTAACACCCCTTTGAACACCAACCAAGAGATCCCCATGTTGGGAACTCCTTGTACTATTTCTCTCACGGGGAATGTTGGTGTTCCCTTGATGGCCACCTTGAATCTACCTAGATTCACCCTAGGGCTACTGGTGTGGTTGTTTTCAACTCCAACTATCCTAAATTCCCTAGATTCTTCTCAAGTAAGCTCCTTTTATCAAGGGAATCAAAACACTGCTTCCCCTTCACCTGTAGTTGATTCTCCTCCTCCTTCTACCTCATGCGGTGAAAGTACTGATACTAGTAATCGGCAGTCTAAAAGGAGTAAAAGAAGGAGGAATAGGAAGAAGGCACATAAGCAAGGGGGCACCCGTTCAACCTTGCAATTCAAGTTGAACCTCACCACCCAGCATCTGTAGTTCATGCTGGGGGCACCTATCCAACCTCTGCAAGTCATGTTGGATCTAAGCACTCAACCTCTGCAGGTCAAGTTGATCTTCACCATCCAGCCTCTATTGAGCATGCGGGTGGGATCCTTCCAACCTTTCCAGGTCACATCAGATCCAGAAACTCAGCCTCTGCATTTCATGCTGAGGGCACCCATTCAACCTCTAATGTTCAATTTGAACCTACCCATCCAACCTTTGCAAGTCATGTTGGATCCATCCACCCAGCCTCTGAAGTTCATGCTGGGGGCACACACTCAACTGCTGCAAAGCATGTTGATCCTACCATTCAGCCTATATGGTTCATGCTGGTGGTGCCTATCCGACCTCTGCAAGTCATGTTGGACCCAGTCTCTCAGCCTCTACAAGTCATGTTGGGGGCAGTCTCTCAGCCTATATGGTTCATGCTGAAGACAATCTGTCAGCCACTGTGAGTCATGTTGACACTATTGAAAAGACTAACCATTCAAAACACAAGCCCAAGTTTCCTTGTAAGATTTGTGAGGGATACCACCTTACTTATAAATGCCCTTCTATCATGGAGGTGTGAAGAGTTTGGTTTCATGGTCATCCCGTTTTTGAAAATTCTGAAGTTTTTCAACAACCAACCTCTCTTAGTCAGGTTGGACCCAGTCACCCAGCCTCTATAGTTCATGCTGGGGGCAAACTCTCAGCCTCTGTAGGTCATGCTAAGAGTAAACAGTCATCCATTGCTAGTCATGTTGACACCATTGAGAAAAATGGTCGTTCAAAGTGCAAACTTAAGTTCCCTTGTAAGCTATGCGAGGGAGATCATCTTACTCACCAGTGCCCTGTTATCACAGAGATGCGAAGAGTGTGGTCCGAGACTCAAGAATTTCCTTCTCCTAAACAACCTATAGTTTCTCAACAACATACTCAGGCTTTGGTTGATCAAGTAGTCAAACCAATCTCAGCTTTGGTCAATCCCACTCTTCTTTCGGAGAGTGATCCTGATGTGATTGAACCAATGTCATCTTTGGTCAATCCCACTCTCCCTTCAAAGAGTGATTTTCATGAAGCGGTTGAATTGATTCCATTTTCGATCAATCCCACTCTTCCTTTGGAGAGTGAAGTGTTTTCTAGTCACATTTTCTTCACTTCCAGTTCAGAACTTACTGAACAAGGGGGCACTGAACTCGTTTCGGATCAACCCCCACCAAGCTCTCGAATTGCTTCCTTTGATTGGGATAGCCTAGTTGAGCCATGCCTTCCTTCTAATGAACCTTTCCAGATAAAGGTCAAAGTTGAACGATACACGATTGCTCGTTGTATTGTTGATGAAGGAGCCTCAGTTAGTTTCTTGTTTGCTCGTGCTTGGCGAGGCATGGGATCTCCCAGCCTTGTGTCGACTACTAGTCAGTTACTGGCGTTTGATAGAAGAACTTGTATAGCCTTGGGAATTCTTACTCAAACACCTATTACTTTGGGTGGGAATACTGACTTAGTTGACTTCATGGTGATAGAAGACCCGTTGGACTTCAATATGCTCCTCAGACGTGATTATGTCTATGCCATGCAAGCTGTGGTGTCAACATTCTTTCGTGTGATGTACTTTAATCATGGCAAATAAATTGTCACTATCGATCAGTTGGATTTTCTTGATCTATCTCCTGACCCAACTAGAGACCAGGTCTTTCCTTTATTGATTCCCAGTGTTTCTATAGACATTTCCCCGCCACAAGTGAGCTATGTGGCCTCATGTCCTTTATGTTCAATTTATACTAAGAGGAAGCCTCTGTTTTCATGCTTACCTTCTCGGGACTTGGTCCCAGCAGTTGACCAGGTGATTCATCCTATCCAGACTGTGGGGCCTAATCTCCACTCTATCAATCCATTTGAAAGTTTATACATGTGTCCTATCTCGGATAATCTCCTTCCTTCGGATGGAGTCTTCCTAGAGTCTTTGATACACTCTGATATTCTATTGGATGTTGGTTCATTTGTGCCTAAGTCTAACCCTAATTTGCCTAGTAATCATGACCTTTCTTCTTATGTTGGTATTGTTGACTCTTTTGACTCTTTCTTTGAACAGCAAGTCAGTGATCTTGATGAGTTTGATTTTTCTTACGAATTTTTCAACTCCTGTGATATTGAGTTTGTTCTTGTAGACTCTATATCCCTTATTTATTTTTTCTCTCCTTCTGAGGTTGATCTTATTGATTATAAACCCTCAGATATTGGCACTATAGATTCCTCTTTTGTTGATTCTGCCTTGACTACATATTTTGTAGAAGATAGCAAAGCCACATGTGTTTCTGCCAAAGTGACCTACATCAGATATTTTCTTTTGAATATTATTCTGATGTTGTTGTTTCTTGGAGACAGGATTTTTAGTTGGATTCATAACTATTTGTTGGCCTTATCTTGTTGTTCAAGCTATAACTGCATTTGCATGTGCCCTGCTTGTGCTTATGAGCCTGATGTCGGCTTCCAAGCTTTTAGCTCATTGTATAATCCCTCATCTTTGCTCTCATCATCGCTCATCCTTGTGTCTTTTTTCCTTTGCAGCATGACACCTTTTACCTTGAGGAGACATTCTTCGAGTGTCTTTATCCTAATCATGTTCCTTGCATTATGCATAGGTCTGTTCCTTGCGCTTGGAACTAGTTTCACCTGCCTATGACACTCATCTCTTCGCATTTAGAGCATTCTTTCTACTCTCCTTCGTGCTCGTTAAAAACAGTAAGGAGGCCGCAAGTTGACTTTTCCGGACTCGTTAAAACTTCACGGGAAAGATATTGAGTTTCTTTAGGCCTAGGTCTGACTCCTCAAAATAGACTTGACTACCGAGTAAACTTGTCCATTCAGGCTCGTTAAGAATATGTGAATGGACATCCACATTGGTGGTAGGTTATCACTTTCTCAGACCATGTGGAATAATACGAGAAATGAACACTCTCTTTTCTTCAGAATTGAGAAGAGTATTCTGAGGCATAGGTTTATCACTTTTCCGGACCTGAGGGACTAAACTTACGGAAAAGGAACCCCCGGTATGAGCTTAGTTTTCTCTTTTTCGTGCTCTGGACCAAAACATAAAAAAGATTTCGAGTGTACTTTATGTCTTTGTCATGCTCATTAAAACCTAAAGAACAAAGCATCGAGTTTATTGCCCCCATTTCTCGTAATCAAATGGATCTTTCCAAATGATCTTTCCTTCCTTCACACTCATAAAACTCAGGCTATATGTTGCTTTTGAAGGAGCGTTGGGTAGGTGGTAATTTAACCTTTTTTAGACCTTCCTGACTAAGTATGAAAAAGGTGCTCCTTACTTCTTCGAAAGCTAAGAGAGTTCTTCTGTGGTTTGTTTTATACTTTTTCGGCCTCTGGAGACTAAATTGTACAAAAAAGCACCCCCTTGGAGTCTTCTTTGGAGTTTTTAGACTCTCTAAACTATGAAAACACCGTCGAGCATGTACTAGTTTGGGCTCGTAAATTCCATGAATCAATGCTTTATCAAGCATTCTTCTGTCTTTTCTTCGAGCTTGCCAAAAATGAAGATGGTCCTGAGTTTGCTTTCTTGGACTCGTTAAACCTTTACAAGAAAGAGGGGAAGGGAAGTTCATTCACATGTTTTTTACATCATGGCAGCAAGTCTTGTTTCCTTGAACAAAGCACCAGTTTTGAGTCTATCAACAGTTGGGTCCTATTTTTTTTATCTTATCCTAATTCAGAGTTTTTACTCCTCCAATTGGTTTCTTTTCCAATTATATGGGGAATTTTCCAATGTCTCATGCATTGTAGATTTGTGTCGTTGGTCATTTTGTGTCAAAAGATGCCTAAGTCACTTTTGTGTCATGCTCATTGTTCAAGGATTAAGACTTTGTCGTCCATTCTGCAATTGCCTTGACCTTTTGTGTCAGCCATTCCCTGGTATCAGTTCATTACATCGTTTCTTGTCGTGAAATTCAGTACCAATTCCAGATCCAATTAGTCTTTGACTTACCTTGTGTTGGATGATGAAGGATACCTTAATGCCTTCCTTCCAACGGATCTTTTCCTATCGACTGCAACACATCTTGCTCTGGGAATGAGATTTAGAGTTTTATGATAGTACCTTGGGGATTGTAGTCATCAATGGAAATTTCCTTCGCAATTGGGTAGTGGGAATACCTTAATGTCTCATACTCGATGGATTCTTCAAGTGTTCGACTTCAAGTCCTTGTAATCACACTTATTAGAACGTACTAGGTACCTTGGGGACCATTTTCATTAATGGTATTTTTCCTCGCATTTGTTAACGATTCTCATTATTGACCAATAATCAAACGGTTTCCTCCATGTTCGACTTCAACTCCTTTATTCGCATGGTTAGGATTCGTAACTTTTTGGGTGGTTTGTATTGAAGACCTTGGGCCGACAGTAGCATCATCATTTTTCTATTGCCCAAGCTGCACAAGACCTTGTCACACTTTATATGACATTTTGCTGATACATAGATCCACCTTGTATTTTTGTGGCTATGATGAATTGTCGAGTATGGATCCACCTTGTTCATTTGTGGCCATGACTCCTTTATATTTGATATGGCACCTTTTTTCATATTGAGCGACCATGATAGTTTCATCAATTATACATATGTTGGATATGCCTGTATCTTTATGGCGATGTTTTTTATATGGACTTGTATGTCCCAGAGATCAATTTTTTATGACATTTATCTCTCTTTCAGGTACCTTTGTTCAAGCCTTTTGATCTTGGATTCTCTGCTCTCTCCATACTCAGTTGTTTCCTTTATAATGTATTTCAGCTATCGTCTTCCCCTCTAACCTCATACATTAGGGGGCATCTGTTATAGCTCAAAATGACACATCTCTGCCTGTGACCACTTTCCCATGATTTCGTCGCATGTCGACACTTCATGAAAGTCACTCAAAGTCACTGAAAAACACCTAACTTGGAGGATCCATATCTTGAGTTTTGTAACTCTATTTGACCTCATCTCTACACCGTTGGAAAGATATTTTTGTTAGATAAAACTTTCTGTAAGACACCAAAGTCTGAAAATGCCCAAAAATACCCTAAAATGATTTTTTGATGTGTACGTGACTTTCCTTAAGGAAACCCACATACGTACACGAGTTGCTATATATAATAGTTGTGTACACCTTAAATACGTGACTTTCTGCACTGCAACCCATGTATACCTCCTTCTGTATGCAACGGTTGTCTCTGCAACCCACGTATGCCTCCTGAAAATGTCAAAAAAATACGCATTTTGAATTTCGGGTAGTTTGGGTAGTTATGCAACTGACTCCTTCAGTTGTAACTACTTTGTCTTCGACCCTAAATATTCATTAAGCATATATATAGAGGTAGGGAGGTCCAAGAGAGGAGACTTGAATCTTTGCATTGTTATGCTAGAGGATCAGGAGCTCTCTTTGCCCACACCTTTGCCCTAGAATATTTCTCCTTGTGTTGCAGATCTTGGAGGCTGAGTTCCTTGGAGAAGAGAAGCAGCAAAACCAAATCAAGGTTTCGTGAGGTTCCCAACTTGAAGAGAAGGTATAATTGTACTTGTTTTTAAGATTAATAAAGATGTGATGTCCTTCTTCTTCCCAAATCAATGTGTCTTGTATATTGAATCTCTGATTATGATTATATGATGTTATTTATCAGATTATGTTTTCATGTTTCATTGAATATAATCTCCTTTCATATAGTCGATTTGGTTTGAGGAAGGTACAATTCGTTTTGTAGGTCTCTTGGAGCAAGAGGAGCGAGAGGAGCAAGAAGAGGATTGAAGGGCTGCTTGGATCAACCTTCGTTTGGCTAAGGTATGAACCATTCTAATCTCTGAATCTTGCTTGTATTTACTTGTAGAACCATTTGCATCCACCTTTCAACCCCATTACATTGATGGCCTCTTAAACCCTAGCCATAGGAAACTTTCCTTTACAACAAACTACATGAGTTGTTGGAAAAGAAGTACATCAGGCCGAGTGTGTCTCCTTGGGGAGCACCAGTTATGTTTGTAAAGAAGAAAGATGGTACACTCAGGTTGTGCATTGATTACAGACAATTGAACAAGGTTACTGTGAAGAATAAATATCCTTTGCCTAGGATTGATGACCTCTTTGATCAAATGAGAGATAAAAGGTATTTTCCAAGATTGACTTGAGGTCTGGTTACCATCAGGTGAGAATCAAGGATGAATACATTCATAAGATAGCCTTTAGGACAAGGTATGGGAATTATGAGTTTGTAGTGGTACCATTTGGTCTCACAAATGCACCAGCTACGTTTATGTGCCTTCTGAATAGTGTCTTCAGCAGGGATTTGGACAAGTTTGTTCTTGTTTTCCTTGATGACATTATTGTTTATTCTAAGAATGAAAAAGAGCATGAAGAGAATTTGAGATTGACATTGCAATTGCTCAGGGAGCACCAGTTGTATGCAAAACTGAGCAAGTGTGATTTCTATAGATATAGAATTCAGTATTTGGGTCACATTATCTCAGAGGAGGGTATATATGTGGACCCTTAAAAGATTGAATCCATTATGAATTCGCCTACTCCCAGAAATGTGACAGATGTAAGATCTTTTATGGGACTTGCAGGATACTACCAGAGGTTCATTGAGGGATTCTCCAAAGTTGCACATGCCATCACTTCTTTGCAAAAGAAGGGGATGAAGTTCGAATGGACATTAAGGTGTAAAGAAAGCTTCCAGCTGTTGAAGAATCTTCTCACCAGTGCACCAGTATTGAAATTTGTAGATCCAGAGAAATATTTTTTGGTATGCATTGAATAATGCAGATAGGGGCTTGGAGGAGTGCTTATGCAAGACAACCACGTGATATCTTATGAATCGAGAAAGCTGAAGGAGCATGAGAAGAACTATGCCACTCATGATCTAGATATTGCAGCCATAATACATGCTCTCAAGATGTGGAGGCATTACTTGATGGGTAGAAGATTTGAGCTCAGGACAGACCATTGTGGTCTGAAGTATCTATTTGATCAGCCTACCCTGAATGCTACGCAATCGAGATGGCTAGAGTTTTTATGTGAGTTTGATATTGAAATCAAGCACATAAAGGGGAAAGAGAATAAGGTAGTTGATGCACTCAACAAGAAGGTGCAGGAAATGCATGTGGCATCTCTTAGTATTTGCCAATCAGATTTGAGGCAATAGATTGTTAATTGTACTGTTGGAGACGAATTGTATGAGCAGGTAAGAGACAAATTGCAACAGCAGAGTCTTGAGAAGAGATATGAGGGATACAAATTGGGAGAATATGGACTTCTTACTTATAAAGGTAGAATTTATATTCCAAATGCAGCAGATTTGAGGCGAGTTGTTATGGATGAAATCCATCAAGCTCCGTATTTTGGTCACCCAGGATACCAGAAGACAATTGCTACCGCCAGAAAGCAGTACTTTTGGCCAGGAATGAAAAAGGACATGGCTGAATACATTTCAAGGTGCATGAAATGTCAATAGGTAAAGGTTGAGCATCAACATCCAGCAGGCTTGTTGTAGCCTTTGCCAGTCCCAGAATGGAAATGGGAAGTTATTTCCATGGATTTTATTACAGGATTGCCGATGACTTGGAGACAACATGATTCCATCATGGTTGTGGTATACAAGTTGACTAAGGCAGCACATTTTATACTGGTTAAGTCTACGCATAAGACTGATGACATTGTAAAGATCTTCATGAAGGAGATTTTCAAATTGCATGGATTGCCGAAGGAAATAGTCTCTGACAGATATGTCAAGTTCACTTCCAATTTTTGGAAGGTGTTGTTTGCAGATTTGGGTCCAAAGCTAAACTTCAGCACTGCATACCATCCTCAGACAGATGCGCAGACAGAGAGAGTCAACCAGGTGCTTGAAGATATCCTTTGCATGTACGTGATGGACAAACCAACCAAGTGGGAAAATTACTTACACCTGGTATATTTTTCTTATAACAACGGATAGCAGACATCCTTGGGGATGAGTCCATATGAAGCTTTGTATGGAAGAAGGTGTAGGACACGAGTGACTTGGGATAACCCAGTGAACAGGGTTGTTCTTGGACCATAATTGCTCAAGGAGATGGAGCAAGAGGTTGTAAAGATCAAGCAAAATCTGAAAGCAGCACAGGACAGACAGAAAAGCTATGCAGATAATCATAGGGTGAACAGGGAGTTCAGTGTTGGGGATCATGTCTACCTCAAAGTGAGAGAAAATAAGAGTTCCTTGAAGCTTGGAAGTTGTGCCAAGTTGTCCCCAAGATATTGTGGGCCATTTGAAGTGCTTGAAAGAATAGGGCCAGTTGCATATATAATTGCATTGCCTGCTAGTACTAGAGCTCATAATGTTTTTCATGTTTCTTTGCTTAAAAAACATGGACATGATCCTAACCATGTGATAAATTGGGATGTGATTCAGGTGAGACCCGAGGGAGAGTTCCAAATAGAGCCAATGCGCATCCTCGACAGGAAGGTCACAATGCTCTGGAACCGGGCCATAGGGCAGGTAAAGGTGCAATGGGAGCACAACGGACCTAAAGAGGCTACATGGGAGCTAGAGGATTCCATGTTTGGCACATCCATTTTTGTTCAATTATGCGGAACACTGAGGCGATACCACTGTAGCATTTTGTTCAATATTGTAAAGCAATGAGGACAGTGCTATTGAAGGGGGAGGGGAATGTAACACCTCGGTTTTGATCCCATTTGCATTAATATATGTGATGTATATATTGTAATGAATCGTGGTGTGGAGCTAAAGGCAAAAGCCCCACCATCGATTCGGTTGTGTTATGTTTCAGAAAACGGAATCGTTGCTGATGGTATATCGTGGTATATAGCACATATTAAGTTTTGTCATCATGTAAATGTGAATTTTAATTAAATGAACCCAACCAGCTCTATTCACTGCAACCTTGTTGAAAAGGGCATGATTTTCTAAGGATAAGGAGGAGGAATTTTAAACCTTGAGCCCATGGGGGAAAAAGCCATGTGTCACCACCCTGTTTGATTTGCTCATCTTCCCTTGTCTCATCCAACCACCACTTTAATGTTCTGCTAATTACTTGGGGAAGTTATTGCTGGGGAGTGGAGTGTGGTAGGACTATCAGTCCTTGCCCACACGCCCACTCCACCAAGGGGTTGACCCTCACGATGGTAGGAAAACCACTACCCCATCACTCCAGTGGATCCTCCATTATTCAATTCACTCCATGACTACATGGGACATCCTCCCACTCTCCCAAGTTTGTTGATCTCTCACAGGGGTGTTCTATTTTTTCACGCATCATTTGGGATTCTCCATCGAGGATTACTCATGAAGAGAGCAAGGGGGTGCCGATGGGACCATTAGCATTCTAGTTAAGTGTAATTTTCCCTATGGAGGCGATTGGTGTGTATGTTCCTTCCCAAGCACGAGTTGAGGTTCGGTTTTACTTACTCGATTGTCGATTGTGTAAGTTTCGATGGTTTCATTGTTGAGAACGGGCTATTGTTTTCCCACGTTTGTTGGTTGTGTTTTCTGTTACGTTTAGGGGCTATTGTAGGTTGTTTTGGAGTCGTTTTGGCCACGATATGGCCAAGAACGACTCAAGAATTGTTTTTCCCTGTCCAAGCTATGAGCCACTTGTTTGACTGCGTGTATGCAGTGGTTGGTCTTCGGACTATGTTGGAGTAGGGATGAGGGCTTGGGTTGCTTGATAAACCTGGTGTGTTGGGAACCACACAGACAGAGCTAGAGGGTTGGCTTTATTCTCCACAACCCCTAAATAGCACTAGAAGGGAAGTCAAGGTCTGAGGGACTGTGTAGCAGAGAAGGGACTGATTCCTTGTGTTGGGTGTGTGTGGGTGTCTTAGAAGTCGGGCTAGTTCTGGTGTAGGTGTCTCTAGCTCTATAATGAGCTCAAAAACTTAGCATTTAGGCTTTCCCAGCTCCTGGATGGCCTGATAAACCCAACTGTGTTGGCTTGGCTGATCCATTGCTTGCCTGATAAACCCAACTGCGTTGGCTTGGTTGTTTTGTTATCCTTGGCTATGTGTAAGCCTGCTAGTCCCTTATTCCTTGGGGAATCATGCCCGGCTCAGGGGTGCCAGCATTGCTGAGAGATTAAGGAGCACGCTTGCCTATGGTTGGGTGGAATGTTGCAGCGACGTAGCTGGTTGTGGGACAGTTCTCATAAGATAAGTATTCTTGACTAATCTGTTTTGCAATCATATTTAATGTTAAATGAATATGATGGACATGTTGAATGATGAATTATATGTTTTGCTTCCGCCGAGTATATGTATGATTATGCATCTTAGTATGTTTTATGTTTCAAGCATTTTGCTTCAGCATTATATGTATGTTCATGTTCATGGGGCTAGTTTCCCGAATGTTTTGTGTATGGTAGCATCCTCTTCGCTGGACAAAGGGTCGGGAACGTTATAGAGAGAGGGAGAGAGGGAGAGAGAGAGAGAGAGAGAGGGAGGGAAGGATAGAGTAAACGAGAGAGAGAAGGAGAGAGGGAGTGAATGAGAGAGAAGGATAGAGAAATATAGAGAGAAGGAGAGAGGGAGAGAGGGAGGGAAGGATCGAGCGATGGAGAGAGAGAAGGAGAGAGGGAAATAGGGAGTGAATGAGAGAGAAGGATAGAGGGAGCGATTGAATGATAGAGAGAGAGAGAGAGAGAGAGAGAGAGAGAGATGGAGGGAGAGATATGGAGAGAGAGAGAGAGAGAGAGAGAGATAGGGAGAGGGAGGGGGAGGGAGAGAGAAAGGGAGAGATAAAGGGAGAGGGAGGGAGAGAATGAAATAAAGGGAGAGAGGGAAGGAGGGAGGGATAGAGAGAGAGAGAGAGAGCGAGAGAGTGAGAGAGAGAGAGAGAGCGAGAGAGTGAGAGAGAGAGAGAGAGCGAGAGAGTGAGAGAGAGAGAGAGAGCGAGAGAGTGAGAGAGAGAGAGAGAGCGAGAGAGTGAGAGAGAGAGAGAGAGCGAGAGAGTGAGAGAGAGAGAGAGAGCGAGAGAGTGAGAGAGAGAGAGAGAGCGAGAGAGTGAGAGAGAGAGAGAGAGCGAGAGAGTGAGAGAGAGAGAGAGAGCGAGAGAGTGAGAGAGAGAGAGAGAGCGAGAGAGTGAGAGAGAGAGAGAGAGCGAGAGAGTGAGAGAGAGAGAGAGAGCGAGAGAGTGAGAGAGAGAGAGAGAGCGAGAGAGTGAGAGAGAGAGAGAGAGCGAGAGAGTGAGAGAGAGAGAGAGAGCGAGAGAGTGAGAGAGAGAGAGAGAGCGAGAGAGTGAGAGAGAGAGAGAGAGCGAGAGAGTGAGAGAGAGAGAGAGAGCGAGAGAGTGAGAGAGAGAGAGAGAGCGAGAGAGTGAGAGAGAGAGAGAGAGAGAGAGAGAGAGAGAGGGGGGGGGGGAGGGGGGGGGAGGTATATAGAGGGAGAGATGGAGAGATGTGGAGAGAGTGGGAGGTAGATAGGGAGAGAGGGAGGGAGGGAGAGGAAGAGGGAAAGAGACGTGGAGAGAGAGAGAGAGAGAGAGAGTTTTAAAGCACTTTAGAATTTGTTAATTTAAATATTTGTAAGTAGTATTCATGCACTTTTGGCTATAGAGAGGATGGATATTGTTAGAGAGAGAGATAGAGTTAGAGAGGGAGGGAGAGAGAGAGTGGGGAGGGAGAGAGAGGGGGGAGGGAGATTGAGGGAGATTGAGGGAGAGACGGGGAGAGGTGGAGAGAGTGGGAGGTAGATAGGGAGAGAAGGAGGGAGGGATACGAATATGGAAAGATACATGGAGAGAGAGAGAGAGAAAGAGATTTTTCATGCACTTTAGAATGTTTTATTTATAATTTGTTAATTTAAATATTTGGAAGCAGTTTTAATGCACTTTTGGGTATAGATAGGATGGATATTGTTAGAGAGAGAGAGAGAGAGAGTTAGATAGAGTTAGAGAGTATGTCTATGTTACAAAGAGAGAGAGAGAGAGAGAGAGAGAGAGAGAGAGAGAGAGAGAGAGAGAGAGAGAGAGATGTTGAAATATTGTAACTTCAAAGGATATTCTAAGTGTATTTTACTTATGTACCCCAAGGGAGATGTTCTATTCCTCCATTGGGATGTTATTGGTCATCATAGAGTCATTGGGTAAATCCTCCATTGTAATTCAGGTCAATGGTACCCTAATGAATATAATATAATATCGTTTTGAATCTTCCAAAGTGAAGTAAGCCTAGTCAGTTTAGTGGGGCCAACTTGTTAGGGTAAAAGTCAAGTGACTTGAAGAGTATAAATAGAGGAGTTGTGCTCCTCATTATAACACATAGACACACACTTATGTAGCGCATAGGAGAGAGAGAGAGAGAGATACCAGCAAGGAGGAGAGTACATATTTTAGGGTTTTTATCTTATACATCTATATAGAGGAAGTTTTGTTGGATTTTCTTCCCCTTGAGGGTTTCCTAGGATAACTATTGTGTCTATCTTGTGATTGTGTTTCTTTTAGTGATTCTGCATATGCTACTATTGTGAATGTGGATTAAACACTAATTATATCTATCTAATCATATGAAATATTAACATGGTATCAGATCTAGCCTAAATAGAACAACTTTCACAAGGTGAAACTCTCTCTCCTCTCCCTTCGAAGAAATTAGGGTTTCTACAAAGTTTGGAATTTTGAAGATATGATTGCATAGAAATTTGTACCTTCCTAGAGTGCATATATTGAGCCCTAGATCAAAACTTTTGAGTGGTTGAATCTCTAGGAAATCCAAACCCCAGTTTGGCCCTGAACCAGAAAACTACAAAACACCAGAACCAAAAATTTGCAGAAACTGCAACCTCGCAAGTAAGTTTTGAAGGGTGAATATTTGTTATCTCCAGAAACCAAGTGGATCAACCTACTCACCTCACTCAATCACATCTCTTGGTAAGGTCATATTTTCATTTTGAGAAATTTCAATTTTTTGTGACCTCCTAGATAAGATGGTTCCAAGTGCTAAGCTTGAGGACAAGTTGGAAGGCATAGAAAACTTCCTGGCATGGAAATATAGGATTGGTCTCATTCTTAAAGAGAATGATCTTGAGAATTACATCAAGGATGAAGTTGAAAAACTGAAAGAAGATGAAGCTAAGGAGAAGCATCAGAAAAACATAATCAAGGAAATGAGGATCATTATTGATTCTATCAAAGATCATGTGATCCCTCAAGTGTCATCTAAATATAAACCAAAGAAAATTTATGATGCAATTTCCAGAATGTATGAGGGAAAGAACATAAATAGGAAGATGAATTTGATAGCTCAACTGAAGGGTACCAAGATGAGTAAAATAGAATCAATTCAAGATTACTTCACAAGGGTCTCCCGGTTTAGGGAAAAACTAACTGTCGTTGGAGACACCCTTGATAATTATGAACTAGTTATGACTGCTCTCAATGGTCTCACTAGAACTTGGTATTCATTCATACAGACACTATGTGCCAGAAAAGAAAGTATGAAGTTTGACATTGTATGGGAAGATTGCATCCAAGAAGAAGCTAGAGTAGCTAACAAAGAATTTCTACTTGAGAAGATGATAAAGATCTATACATCCATACTAAGAGAAGAAAACAATAAAACTTCAAGAAGGATAGTCCCAAGGAGCATATACCTCCAAAGAAGTTTCAAAAGAAAAGAGAAAATGACCAGAGGAAAGACTACTCAAAATATCAATGCTATAATTGTCATAAGATAGGAAACTTTACCAGAGAGTGTCCATTGAAGAGGAACAAAAACAAAATACATCATGCTCATCTAGCTGAAGATGAGGATGAAGAATAAGAATGAAGACCTCAAAAGAGACTAACAAATGGATAAGATGTAGAAGAATATGTACTCTTCTTTGCAATCTCTGGGTCTATAACACCTAGAGAAGATACATGGATTATTGATAGTGGTGCTTCAAAGCACATGACAGGGAAGAAGCAAACTCTGTAAAAAATTGAAGAAAAGTGTCATGTCCCAAATTTTGCATTGGGTCACAATGGCCTAATCACATTTTCCATATTCATGAGATTTTGTCAAATTGATGCTAAGGGCCAAATAATTGCCAAGGAGGAAAATTACTAGTTTCCTAGGTTGGGGGTGGAAGCTTTGGGATTTGGAATAAGGGGGACAATAAATTATGTTTGAAAATTAGAATGGAATAAATATTTAATAAAGGATATAAATAAATAAATACAAGGAAAATAAAAGTGGCAATTGATCATGAAGACACATTGAGAATGTGGGACCCACACAAGCTAGATTTTCTATGCCACATGGCATCCTCCTCTTATCATTTCGAATCCATAAGAATACCAACAGAATTGGGATAAGTTGGAAGGTCAATATACTTGGCATGAATCAATTCAGGTCGAATTGGAGTGAAAGAGGAAAGGCATTTTGGAGCTAGTGAGACACTTGGACTAGATTCCCTAGCTCTATGACAACAATGATGAAGATGCTATGACACCTATGACACAAATCAGATATGAAGGCTGGAATCTGACATCCCAGGTTGAAATAGAGCATCCAAGAGGTATCTCATTTTAGTTTAGGAAGCTCAACGGGTTCCTACTCAAATTGGGGGAAGATGGAAGGCTAGGAAAGGGAGGACACATGGCAAATATTGAGCCACCCAATTCAAATTGGCTTGATTTTGAGGATGGATTGGTAACCTTAGAAGGATAAATATGTTTATAAAATACAGGAATCAACCAAGAGAATATCTTTTTATCATTTGATAAATTGTCATTTGTGAATTGTGAGAGCTAGTGGATGACTAGTTTTCTTGCCTCAGCCAATTTCGAGGGTGAAAGATTCCCATCCAATTTGGTGTTTGGAGAGGCCACTCATGTATTTCATGGAGATTTAATGGAGTATTATTTGTAGGTTTAAGCTATAGGGAATCTTTTGTATTCTTATATTTCAACACTTTCTCTCAATCATTTCCACTTTTTATGGCATATTCTTGCTCATGGAGGGATTGCGCTTTGGGTGAACTATTGATTTCTTTGGGGAAGCTTATAATGCTCCATTATTTTATGTTCTGATTTAAATCCTATATATTTAAATTTCATAATAATATCAGGTCGAAATTCCAAAATATTTCATGTAAAAATGTTAAACAATGAAGAAATAATGTCATTTCCCCGCTATCTTATTGTGCACCAATGTAATTCTAATGATTTCGAATTGGGAGAGATTTTCATTGTTAATTAATGATTTTAATAATATAAATATTTTATTTTATTCATTCTCAGAAATTATCAGGTTAAATATCAAATGGTTGTAAGGAAAAGTGATTATTAATGAGCAACCAATGACCATTTCCCCACTACATTGATGTATGCTATGATAATGCTGATTATTTCGAATGAAGGAATATATATATGATAAATTTATGATGAATGGAATTTAATTAATGTGTATTTAAATTCTCATGTTCAGCACTTAAGCATTGGAATCCATTTTACTCATTTTTATTGCATTGGGAGAAGATTTGGTGCCTTTTCCCCAAGGGTTGAAATGGTGTTTTGGGAGCTGTTTTGGAAAGAGTCATAACAGCATGTATAAACTGAAACATGATGCATAGGAGAATTTAAAATTTTCCCTTACACATCCACTGCCTCTTTTCATAAATTCGAGTGAATTTGGGACCATTTGAGAATCCATTTCCAACAATTACCCATGGGGAATTGCAGCCCCAATTTGCTAGTAAAGACTCCTACTTTGAACATAGCATTGAAAAAATTGTAAGAAGTAATTTTGGGGTCATAAAACATCCTTTAACATAATTTTTAATTTCTATTATCATTCATGTACCTTCTTAGAAAAATTGGAAGCATTTGGGTCAATTTGGAGGTCTAGACATCAAAACTAGTCAAGGTTCGAAATTGAGGAAAATGTGGAAAAATTGGCCATTTAATAAAATTTCAAAAAGGGACATTACAGTGGTATCAGAGAATGATATTGGAACCTTATGTGGTCTGATATTTATGAGTACAATAATTCAGGGACCACCATTAGGTATTGAAACCCAAAAGTGCTTTTGTTGAAGAGGAAACTATGACTAGGGATGAAAGGGGAAACTCATATGATGGTCAGGAGCATATAAAAATAATTGAACCTATAACTGAATATATGACCAAGAATATTATGAAAGGATTTGAATTTTTGGCTATCCAAAGTTGGAAAAAATATATTGATTTTAAGAAAACCAAGGGGGAAAATGCATCAGCATGCTTGAAGGAGCAAAAGGAGGAGACCCATGAACCACCTAGTTCTAAAATAGATGAAGTAGAAGAAGCAGTACATGAAGAGGATCAAAATTAACTCCCAAGTGCCTCTGAAAAATATGAATATACATCAGATGAGTATGAATAAGTTTCTAGTGAAAATAATTAAGATAATTTCGAGACGCATTCTACCTTGGAAATGAAACAAAGAGAATCTAATGATGGATGCTTGAACTATGAAGGAGCACCTACTGATGGGTTCTCACACCTCTATGTTGGTGACATAGAGATCACTTTTAAAAGTGGTACTGCAAGCCAAACTTCAATTAAACATGAAAATGAATACCTTGTAGCAGTTGAAGAAGAAACAAGATCAACTTCCCCATCACCACTTGAGCTTAATGAAGTTGGTCCAAGCAAGAAGGAAGAATATGAGGAGGTTCATTTGCAAGAGCCTCATTTTCTTGAAGGATCCTTAAATATGAATGAAAATAAGATCCAAGATGCCCTTACAATATTCCATGACACTGAAGCATTGGTATCAAATTCTTGTTGGAGAGCTACTTCCTTGGAGGAGCCATCCTTTCTTGAAGACATGGAGAAGATTCAAAGAGCAATGTGCAACATAAAAGGTAATTTCATGTCTTTGATTTTTGATAGAAAAAATTTCATTGAGCTTAGTGAATGGTTACATGAATCCTACTTGAAGAAAAATGAAGTTATTCATAATATCACAATTCAAAATGAGCAACTTCTTGAAATGTTGCAAGACACTTGTTTTTCCTCCTATGTTTCAGATTGTCAAATGGTAGATTGTTTGGAGGATTCTCATGACATGGTGGATCATGAGAAATGTGGAAATTTTAATGTGCTTGATGTGTTTGAATATGAATTTGAAGAGATCCAAACACTTGATGTGGTGGAAGAGGAACTTGAATCGTCTCTTGATGAAGGTTATGCAATTTTTAAAGAAGAGCATGACTCCTCTACATTGGAACCAATCTATGACAAAGGTTTCACACTTTTGAAGGAGCTGCATGATACTACCCATATGGATCCTTCCCATGATGAAACTTCTGAAATTTTCTATCATTTGGATGAGTTAGTTCATTCTCCTACATCCTACAATTCCATGTTTTGCAACATTAGTCTCAATGAAGTATGGGTGAAAGGGTTCTTCTTTATGGTGCCACATGAGGAGTATGGAACTCCTAGATTTAATTTTTATGATGACATGTTTGGAGCACACTCTTATTCACAATTACAGAAGCATCCTTTTTTACTTTATGATGATGCACATCTACATGGATGCACCTATGATATGCATTTGAGTCACTTGAAGACTCATGGTTTTCCTTGCTCAACACTTGGTTCATTTGATGTTGGAGGAACTTCGTCCGACAGTCAGGTGAATAGATTTATGATTGGAGAACATTTTTGTTGCCAGCCACATAATTTTTTATATCTTTATGATTCTCTCATTCATGGATTTATGGTCAAGACTTCTTTGATTCATTTGAAGTCTCCTTTTTTCTCTTGCTCATTATTTGGTTCAGATTTTAGTGGAGATTATTCATTCACTTTTTGGATGAAAGAATACATGGCTAAATATTTTAATGCATATCACATCCTTTTGGAGCAGCATTATGGTACATGGGATCCTTGCCTATTTCATTGGAGCATATTTGATTGGTCACTTGAAGCTTGTATGCACTTGGAAAATTGTGGTCTACTTACTTGGAGGTATAAGGACTTTCATGATTTTTTTATGAGGCACTTCCTTGATGTACATTTTTATTATGTTATTGTGTACTTTGATTATATATATTATGTACTCATGATGTTTGGAAGAATGCATACAAGAAAATGGGATCCCAGAATTCTCTTTCCTAATGGTATGGATTGGAGAGCACTCTTAATTGTTGGAGTGCAATACAAGCAATGGGGCCCTGGGATAGTTTTTAGTCCCATTGACTTCAGATTTTTGGGGAAACAAGCAGTATGGGAGATGGATTCCCCACTTAAGAAAGTTATTTTAATCAGAGTATTTCAGCAGCAAGCATGGTGGTTCCTCTCTAAAATTTCCATGGAATCTCAAAGACTCAAAGTTGGGAAACTCAGTGGCAACTTCAAAGAATCATACAGAAAGCAGGTTCTTCAACACCCACGTTTGAAATTGAATTAGGACAAGCAATATTGGGAAGGGAGGATTTTTCATGTCCCAAATTTTGCATTGGGTCACAATGTCCTAATCACATTTTCCATATTCATGATATTTTGTCAACTTGATGCTAAGGGCCAAATAATTTCCAAGGAGGAAAATTACTAGTTTCCTAGGTTGGGGGTGAAAGCTTTGGATTTGGAATAAGGGGGACAATACATGATTCTTTAAAATTAGAATGGAATAAATATTCAATAAAGGAGATAAACAAATAAATACAAGTGAAAATCAAAGTGGCATTTGATCATGATAACACATGGAGAATGTGGGACCCACACAAGCTAGATTTTCTAATCCACATGGCATCCTCCTCTTATCATTTCGAATAAATAAGAATACAAAGGGTCTTGGGATGATTTGGAAGTTCAATATAATTTTCATTAATCAATTAAGGTTTAATTTCAGTGGAATAGTAACTTCCATGAAAGAGGAAGAGGCATTTTGGAGCAAGTGAGACACTTGGACTAGATTCCCTAGCTCTATAACAACAATGATGAAGATGTTATGACACCTATGACAAAAATCAGATCTGAAGGATGGAATCTGACATATCTGACATGTAAGGTAGAAATAGAGCATCCAAGAGGTATCTCATGTGATTTGGGGAAGCTCAATGGGTTCCTACTCAAATTGGGGGAAGATGGAAGGCTAGGAAAGGGAGGATACATGGAAAATCCTGAGCCTACACCCAAATTCGAATTGGATTGAGGTTGTGGATGGATTGGAAACCTTATAAGGCTAATTATTTTTATAAAATACAGTAATAAACCAAGAGAATATCTTTTTATCATTTGATAAATTGTCATTTGTGAATTGTGAGCGCTAGTGGATGACTAGTTTTCTTGCCTTAGCCAATTTCGAGGGTGAAAGATTCCCATCCAAGTTGATGTTTGGAGAGGCCACTCGGGTATTTCATGGAGATTTAATGGAGTCTTATTTTCAGTTTTAATTTACAGGGAATCGTTTGGATTCTTCTATTGTATCCCTTTCTCTCAACCATTTCCAGTTTTTATGGCATATTCTTGCTCATGGAGGGATTGCATGTTGGGTGAGCTATTGATCTGTTTAGGGAAGATTATAATGCTCCATTATTTTATGTTATGATTTAAATCCTATGTATTTCAATTTAATAAGACTCTCAGGTCTAAATTCCAAAATATTTCATGTAAAAATGTTAAACAATGAAGAAATAGTTTCATTTCCCCACTATCATGTTCTGCACTAATGTAATGCTAATGATTTCGAATTGGGAGAGATTTTAACTATCCATTAATGATTTTAATATTATAAATATTCTATGTTATTCATTATAATAAAGTTACAGGTATAAATATCAAATGGTTGAAAGGAAAAGTGATTATTAATGAGCAAACAATGACCATTTCCCCACTACATTGATGTATGCTATGATAATGTTGATTATTTAGAATGGAGGAATGTATATCTGATAAATGTATGATTAATGGAATTTAATTAATGTGTATATAAATTCTCATGTTAATTACTTAAGCATTGGAAGCCATTTTACTCATTTTTATTGCATTGGGAGAAGACTTGGTGCCTTTTCCCCAAGGGTCGAAACTGTGATTTGAGAGTTGTTTTGGAAAGAGTCATAATAGCCTGTATAAAATGAACTATGATTCATATGAGACTTTAAAATTTTCCCTTAAAATTTCCTACCTCTTTTCATAAATTCTATTGAGAATCCATTTCCATTTGAAAAGCCATTTCCGGCAATTACCTAGGGGGAATTGGAGCCCCAATTTGCTAGTAAAGACTCCTACTTTGAACATAACATTAAAAAAAATTGAAGAAGTAAATTGGGGTCATAAAACACCCATAAACATCATATTTAAGTTCTATTATCATTCATGTACCTTCTGAGAAAATTTGGAATCATTTGGGTCAATTTGGAGGTTTAGACATCAAAATAGGTCAAGGTTCGAAATTGGGGAAAAAGTGAAAAAATTGGACATTTAATAAAATTTCAAAAAGGGAAATTAAAAAAATAACTCTCCTTATAAATTATCATTATGAAATTACTATCAATATCCCATCAAATTTATTGGCTAATCAATCTACAAGCTTGACTATGGAACTTCCATGAAGATGAAGGAAGTATTATATCTACCAGGTCTGGAAAAGAAACTTCTTTCCATCTCAGCACTAGAGAAGAAAGGATATGGATTTGATTTTATATATGGAGAAGTACTCATGTAGCCTAAAGGAAAGAAACTTGAAGATGTTGTGGTCATTGGTGAAAA
Organism: Pseudotsuga menziesii; assembly: GCA_001517045.1. Lineage (NCBI taxonomy): Eukaryota > Viridiplantae > Streptophyta > Pinopsida > Pinales > Pinaceae > Pseudotsuga > Pseudotsuga menziesii. The sequence goes on from LPNX010762991.1 coordinate 62,699, forward strand.
ATAAGGAGGATTGTACAAACTCAAGGGACATCCATAGACATCCCTTATACATGATACCATTAGCTCAAGTTAACTATGGTATAGAAGGATTTATCACATCAAATAAAAAGCACTACCCTATTTGAGCAAGGTGGTAACAGGGTTACCATATCTGAATATTGATCATGAAGGAACTTGCAAAGGATGTGCAAGAGGAAAGAACATCAAGAATCTCTTTCTGAAAAAGTGAAACAAAGACTAAAGGTATATTGGAATGAATTCATTCTAATGTATGTGGTCCTATTCCCTCCACATATTTTAGTGGATATGAATATCATTTCACATGTATTTATGACTATTCAAGAAATACATGGATATACTTCTTGAATACCAAGAGTGAAACTTGAAGAAATGTATACAAGAAAAAAAGCTGAAGTGGTCCATCTCAAGATATTTGGTTGTCCAGTATATGTACATATTCTGAAAGAGAAGAGAACCAAGTTGGATCCTTCTATAAAGAAGGGAATATTTGTTGGATACTGTGAAATCTCTAAATCCTTTAGAATACACATTTCAGGATTCCATCGTATAGATATTAGTAGGGATGTGACTTTTGATGAAGAAACAGCTCTTAAGAAATCTAGAAGGTGTCAACTTGAAGAAGTACATGAAGATGATGTACCTCCCATAAAGATAGAAGTTGAAACCTCTCCTAAAATAATAGCATCAGAAGATCGTGATGTGCTAGAACCTCAGGAACCCCCTAATATGGATATATTTTGAAAGAGAAAACCTGATTGGGTAAGAGAAATCATACAAGAAGCAAAAACATATGGAGCTCTAGAAGGCTCCACAAGAACAAGCAAGAGATCAAATCCATTCTCCATCTGTGTAGCTTTGATGTGTGAGCTTGTAGATCAAGAACCCACCAGCTACGAGGAAGCTACACAGAAGAAAGAGTGGGTGGAAGAAATAACGGAAGAATACCAATCAATAATGAAGAATGATGTTTGGGATATAGTACCCAAACCATATAACAAGAGTGTGGTATCTTAGAAATGGATCTACAAGATAAAACATGCAGCTTATGGAAGTATTAAAAAATACAAGGAAATATTTGTGGCTAGAGGATTCTCTCAAAAAGAGAGGATTGCTTATGAAAAGACATTATCCCTAGTAGCAAGGTACACTTCCATCAAAACCATCATGGCACTTGCTTCCCTAATGAAATGGGATCTACACCAGATAGATGTAAATACATCCTCCCTAAATGATGTGATTGAGGAAGAGGTATACATTGAACATCCACAAGGATTTGATGTCGAAGACAGAGTGACTCATGTATGTAAGTTGAAAAAGGCTTTGTATGGACTAAAGCAAGCTCCTAGAGATTTGTATGGAGGAATAGATAGCTTCTTGACAAGCTTCGGCTTTACCAAGAGTAAAGTTGATCCTAACCTTTACCTTAAGGTTATGGATGATGAACCTGTCATACTATTGTTGTATGTGGATGATTTATTTCTGAATGGAAATGAGAAATAGATCACATAAATAACGAAGGAGCTAGATGAATAATTCAAGATGAAATATATTGGATTGATGCATTATTTCCTCAAGCAGGAAGTGTGGCAAAGCCCAGAAGGAATATTTTTGAACCAGGGAAAGTATGTAGTAAAATTATTGAAAATATTTGATATGTTGGATTTTAAAGCCATGACCACACCCATGGACACCAATGTGAAGTTATCATATGAATCAGTAAAGTCAAATTATTGTTTCATTGATGTATCTGATGAATACAAGGATAGATATATGCTTTGTTGTGAACACCTTAGGTCAGTATTAGTTAAACCTAGATGGGTTCTCCTGATAGATACAAATCATGTGATGAGGTACCTAAAAGGTACGATAAACTTTGGACTATACTATGTTAGAGATCATGACTACATATTATATCGATATACGGATTTAGATTGGGCATGAAGTGCCGCAAACAGAAAGAGCACCCTAGGTGGATTTTATTGTCTGGGATCTGTCGTGATCTCATGGTTTAGTAAGAAACAGTATAGTGTTGCTCTCAGCATGGCTGAAGCAGAATACATAGCAGCTTGCTCCGCTAGTTGTGAATCGATATGGATTCAGAAACTGATGTCATATCTATTTGGCATGGAGTTGGATACCACAATTATTCTATGTGACAATGATTCTATGTGACAACCAAAGTTGTATAAAGATGACATAAAATCATGTGTTCCATGATAAATAAAAGCATATAGAAATCCGATATTTTTTACCGATGAGAAAGTTGTTGATGTGCTGACAAAGCCTCAATCTTGATTAATGTTTGAATATTTCCATAAAAAGCTTGGTGTAGTCTGAAAAGAATTTCCTCACAAGGAGGAACATTGAATATACTACAAACTTTCCTCACAAGGAGGAACGATGAAGATATGGAATCTATTCAGAAAGGAGGAACAAGTGGAAGATATGGACTCTCCTTGGAAAGGAAGAATAGGTCAAAGATATGAACCCTCCTCAAAAAAGGGGGAGAAGGTTGATGATCCTCCCTGCAAAGGGGGATTGATGATAAGACTATCATTGATAATGGAATGGCAGTGATTCTCCAGTACAAAAGAGGCCAAGTGCGCCTGCAGATACTGATAAGGTATGAAATTCACTTATGGACAATAGTATCCTCCTTTTAGGATGGTCTTGTAGATAATAACACTCTGCTCTTGAGAGTGAGCCTAGCTCTTACCGGCTAAGGATGGTATTGCAAGATGATACTCTCACATGGAGAGTGGACCTACATTCATTTGTATATGTAGTAGAATAACACTCGATTAGGAGTGGTCCTATCTTTGAAGTTGAGTATTATATATGATGAGTCCTTATAGATGACAAGTACTGCATTTAAGTGTGGACTAGATCTGTAGTTGCGGATGATACTCTCCCATGGAGAGTGTGCCTACATTCATTTATATATGTTGTAGAATAACACTCACTTAGGAGTGGTCCTAGCTTTGAAGTTAAGGATGCTCTACGATGAGTCCTTACGGACGATAGGTCATGCATTTAGGTGCGAACGAGATCTGCAGTTGCAGATGATGCTCTTTCATGGAGATTATGCCTACATGCACATCTAGATGTCGTAGTATAACACTCGCTTGGAGTGGTTCTGTCTTTAACAGACTGAGGATGGTCTACGACGAGTCCTTGCGGACGATGTGGTCCTGCATTCATTTGCGGATGATCAATTTGGTTGACACTAGGAGGATGAGGATTGCATCACCCTTGGACCTATGTACTAAAGTGATAGGGATTGATCATCCCACAAAGAGATCATGTATACGACAGATAGTGTTGCGACAAAGGATCAAGAATATCGAAGTGCTACTGCAAAGGATCGAGAATATCAAAGTGATGTTGCAAAGGATCGAGAAGATCGAAATGCTGCTGCAAAGGATTGAGAAGATCAAAGTGTTGTTGCAAAGGATAAAGAAGATCAAAGTGATTCTACAAGGGATCAGAAGATCAAATTGTTGTTGCAAAAGGATAAATTCATCAAGTGCTACCGAAGATGAATATTCAGTGTTATGGAAGATGATGTTCCAGTACTGAAGACATTGAAGATTAATTGTTCCAGTTACTGATGATTGTTGAAAACTTCCTATGATGTATATATGTATTACCTTGATACTGTTGAATATTCTCTCTCGTTACTCCTATAGTTGATGATGTTGTTGTCAGTATAATACCCTTCTCGTTAAGGGGGAGTGTTGAAATATTATAAATTCAAATGATATTCTAAATGTATTTTACATATGTACCCCAAGGGAGATGTTCTATTCCTTCGTCGAGATGTTATTGGTCATAATAGAGTCATGAGGTAAAGCCTCCATTTTAAGTCAGGTCAATAGTACCCTAATGAATATAATATAATATTATTTTGAGTCTTCCTAGGTGAATTCGGCCGAGTTAGTTTAGTGGGGTAGACTTGTTAGGGTAAAATTCAAGTGACTTAAAGAGTATAAATAGAGGAGTTGTGCTCCTCATTATAACACATAGACACACACTTGTGTAGCACATAGGAGAGAGAGAAAGGCATACCAGCAAGGAGGAGAATACATGTTTTTGGGGTTTTATCTTGTACATCTATATAGAGGAATTTTTGTTGGGTTTTATTCCCATTGAGGGTTTCCCAAGATAAATATTGTGTCTATCTTGTGAGTGTGTTTCTTTCAGTGATTATGCATATGCTACTATTATGAATTTGGATTAAACACCAATTATATCTAGCTAAGCATATGAAATATTAACAAGAGAGAAAGAGAGAGAGGTATATTTAGAGTGAGAGGGAGATGGTGGGGGGTTAGAGAGAGAGAGAGAGGGAGATGGCAGGGGTTTAGAGAGAGAGATGGTTTCCATGTACAAAATAATCAAAGTAATCAATCACAATATTAATCACTATAATATTGCAAATGAGGCAAAGAGAGATGGTTCCCATATGATAAATAATCAATCACAATATTAATCAATGTAATATTACAATTGAGGCATGACTTGTGTATTTATACACAATGCATGAGACGGGGATTCTCCCTCCACCAAGGGTTATGGACCCGCATAAAGGATTAGTCCAGCCTTAATCACCTAAACTAATATTTATTAAGTTGTCTCAATCCATAACGTGGTGATACAATTAATGAGGGTGCTTACCATAAATGACCACAAGTAAATATTATCATAAGTTCAATATCTCCTCATAATTTGAGCATGGTAACATGAAGAGTGATCATAATGTACAAAAGAGTAGGCATACCCAACTCAATAAAATGGTAGTGATTGTTGAAATAAGATAGAGTGATTTTGTGATGACCTAACTCAATATGAATACCTATCTATAATAAATATATAAATACCTTTCCTCTAGAGAATGGATGGCACCATTGAAATACTCATCATCAACATGATTATTATATTGATATATCCACTTGATAAAGAGGTGCTCTAAAGGGGAATAAATACAAGATATAAAATATATAATAGTGGGAATACTAAATTTAATGAAAATTTTGTTGTAACTAAAGTAAGACTATGGGTGTGTGATGATCCAACTCAATATAAATGTGGAAGGTTTTATGAATACATATAAATCATCAACATAGAACTACTCAACTCCTAAATAATTGTCCCCATTGAACTTCATGTTATCTAGAATATGATATTGACCTATCCATCTGATAAGGAATCACAATTAATATGCGCAAATACAAGATGGAGAGTGTATAAAAGTCAATGGGCATACCTAAATCAGTGAAAAGTCAACACACTTGAAGCAAGATATAGTGATTTTGTGATGACCCAACTCATTATATAAGTCACTAGTAGAAAATGAGAGATAAATAACCAGGAAACCAAAAAAATTGGTCACGGTAGTTTTTTCAAGGGGTAAATGACCAAACTTGGGTGAGACAACTAAAAACGACCAAGATAAACGACCAAGTTGATCATGTGATAAAATATATGATCATATAACAAGTAACTAAACTAAAAATGACCACATACCAATAACATTAGGAATATGAATTGGTCATTTATCTACTCATTTTTATTTGTGTCACTTCAACAATGGAAAATTACAATTTTGACAATGAATTTGTACAATTTACTTAACACTGCAGACGGATTCAAAGACCCTTTTCAATGTGGTCTTTGAATCCATCTACAGTGTTTAAATTTAGTAAATTTTAATATTGTAGTTGATATAATTGGATTCAAATACTCGATCCATTGATCATGATCATGATTAGTATGACGATGAATCATGACCTTGACAAGTTTGACCATCGTCCTTCCTTGAATCACAACAGGATAAAATTTAGTAAATTGTAGTAGTACTATATCAGTTGGATTCAAAGACCCCCTATGTCACTCGATAATGTGTAGTTTTCCATTGCCAAGTGACACTTCCCTTTTTTATAATGAATTTGAACAATTTACTAAATTTTAACACAACAGATGGATTTAGAGACCCCCCTCTAAATCCATCTGATATGTTAAAATTTACTAAATTGTAACATTGTAGATGGATTTATATACATGAATGATCATGTCAATCATGTCACTCAATGAAAATTGTCAAAAATTGTAATTTTGATAATGAATTACAATTTTTTACCATTTTCGTTGAGTGACACAATCATCACTTGTGTCTTTGAATCCATCTACAATGTTACAATTTAGTAAAATTTAACACTACAGATGGATTCAGAGACCCCCTCCTACTCTGAATCCATATGCAGTGTTAAAATTTAGTAAATTTTAGAATCCCTCGTGTGTCACAGCTCAGCAATATATGTGTGTCATCATAGTGAGGTTGAGTCGAGTCTTGGATATTTGTCGTCTTTCCCTCTAGGTATCGTCATGTAATGAAGTTGATGTCATTGTATTCAGCTTGTCGTGTTGGACACATTCATATTTTGTTTGAATAAAACTACCTTCATTTGACCTTCTCGATGTTCTATTAAAGTTTTGACAAGTTCATGTATTATGCATCATGTTAGCTACTAATTGTCAATTTCACATCCTCCATCAAATCTCCATATGCATCCTGTTATAACTAGATCTTGTTCTTAGTTTATTTGTCATATTTCTCAAACATTGATTTTCTATGATTTTACATTTTGAGTTGATTTTGAGGATTTTTAGAAATAAATACATTTTTGTTTGATTTTATATTTTAAATGATTTTGATTTATTTCATTTTATTGGTTTTTTTAAGTTTTTGGGCTTATTTGTAATTATATATATCTCTAAAGGTCTGAAAATCTTATAATTAACTTTATTCCAAAGTTAAATTTTATGGCTAACCTTCATTTTTAAGTTATGGTTAAAAAATATGCAAAAAGGGGATTCCTGTAGCGCAGGAGCTATGGTCAAAGAAGGGCAGCGCTACAAGAATCTAATTTTTTGAAATCATGGCAAACAATGGTTTCGTTGTGTAATCAAAAGCATAGGACTTGTTTTACACCTGTGAAGACGGAGTGATACGTGTCTAGAGCTCAGTAATCATGGTGACATGTGTATGAAAGGAGCAAAGGGTTATGGAGGAGAATCGTGGTTGTAGGAAAGATGAGTTAGTGGAATGTTTTGAACACATATGATAGTGCATGCTCTGAATCCATTTAATCATAATGACAGGTGAACGAGCAGTTGCCAATATTATCAGAGATAGTGGGTTCACCTTTGTGTTTAATTTGACAAAAAATTTAAAGGAATTGGGTGTAATTGTGGCCGTTGAAGACAGAACTGTCGAGTTTGTCCGACATGTATGAGGATAGGAGAGCGCATATTCATCATTTTAAATCATCATTGTGATATGTATGCAACCAGATACATAAATCATTAACTATTTCATGATTTGCATTGACAGAAGGTTAGTTTTGATAGGGGCAATTAAGAAATTGCGAGTTTATGGTCCCGATTTCACTCAGCAGTCTATTTTTCACTGTGGACTCATTAAATTGATTGTTAGCACAGTCCTACAGAAGAAAGGTAAAACCTGGGAGCATTTTTTGTTTTCGTTAGGTATCCAGACTCAGCAAGAGAACCAATGCGAGAAGAGACAAATGAATAAGCAACATTGCCTAGTGAAGAGGTTGAAGAGGGAAATAATTGATGAAATGGTAAAAGACAATATTCAAGAGGAATATCCAGTCTCGAAACTTGAAGAGTTTGTGGATGAGAAGATCAGAGGACCACACAATGAAAATCAAGTACAGATCTCAGAGAATATAGCAGAGACCCTTGAAGAAGATATAAAGTAGGAAGAGGACAGAATTACTTTAGAGTAGAATCAGAAATAGTGGAGGTTCTTGTACCAGATAAGATGAATATTGATACCCTACAGACTTCAATTGAAAAAACTAATGAATAATTGGTTATGTCAGGATTTAGAGGTAAGGCTATACAATTCTCGACTCTGTTTTTTCCTGTTCTGGTCATTGCAATTGAGCGCAGATTATGAGCTGATGGAGATGAATTTTATAAAACAAAAATAATTTTGTGTTCACAAGAGACCCATTCACAAAAACCTGTCTCATTTTTGCAACAGCTGTCAAGGTTTGAAAGATTTGATTTAATCTTTACAGCCTATTGTTCAGGGTTTTAAAATATTTAATATTTTCCTGTTTTAGTCTTCATCTTGCGGGGAATATTCGGTTTGAATGGAGAAGCATTTTTAAAAACCAAGAGGGTTTTTTGTCCATCATAGAATCATTCACAAAAACCTCTCTCCGTTTTTACACAAGTATCCCGTATCGAGAGATATGGGGGATTCTTTGAGACCCATTTTTCATAAATTCGTCAAATTTCCCAGAAATCTGATTTTGCTATTTTTAGCCAATTAGTTTTTAATCTTTGAAAGTTGTTTAGTGTAACTGCTTAGTAGTTTCAAATTCAACCTAAAGAAGTGAATATGGAACTACTTCATATGATATCTTTGTAATTATATAAAGGGGAGAGGCATACAGTGCAAGGGTTCAAATTTTAGTTCAAGGAGAGCTTTTTTGAAGCTCATACATTTCAAGCTAAGACTATAGTACGCTTATGTAAGTTTAAGACTATAATTGATCATACATATGCTGATAAGCCCTATTTTACTCTTATATTGTTTTCATTTCTAATCTGTTTGGTTACTCATTCTGCAATTTCATTTCTTGTGTAAAGTCTTATTCATGCAAACGCTTGTCGTTTTGTGGATGAAAACAATATTTCTTGTGTAATGTATATGGTTTATTCAGAGTGTTTGATCCCCAGATATTAAACTTGTTCATGATTTAGTTATGGAATTGGCTTGTTTCTGTTCATTACCTTCATGTGTATAAATATTCAGACCAAAACCCTAAAACCTATTTTATTTACTTTTACTTTTGAGATTGTGTTGGCTTGTTCTTCTAGTAGTCTGAGAACAATTTCTGGAACTAACATATCCATTTGCCATGATTCTAGTTGTGATTGAATTCATAAATTTCTAAAGTCCCTCCGGGTCCCTTCCCTGCAAAAAAATCCAAATATCCTCTATTTTGAAAAGAAAAGAAAAATCCTCCCTTTTTTACTATATATATATCATTAATCCCCTACAGATATTACATATAAATTAATACATAGAATATAATTTAATAATTCATAAGCTAAAATATAGCATTATAGTATATTTATAATATGATATGTAATATTAATATATTATAATATAATATAGTTATTATATGTAACATACTAATATTAATAAACTTAAAAAACAAGAATATAAATAACAAATATAGGGAAAATAAAATAAAATAAATAAGGTAAAATAGAGAAAAAAGAATGAAAGGGAAATGGATAAATTTTAAAAAAAAGAAATTGAGAGAGGAGAGAGGGGGAATAAATAAAAAGAAGTAGCTAATTTGAATAGCATTTTATTTTTATTCAGTATTGTGGGCGTCCCTCTAAAAACTCCTCTTGGAGGTATTCCTGTTTTTTTCAATTTTACCTTAAAAAATAAAAAAATGAAATGAATATTATTTTAAAAAACTTATGAAACAAAAATTTAACAAATTAAAAATGAAAAAAAAACAAAAATAAAAATGAAAATGAAATTAATTTCATTGTAAAGTCTTGTTATTTACAATTAAATTAAAAATGAAATGAAATCTCATTGTAAATAACAAGACTTTAAAAATTAAAACCTAAAGTAAGGCTAAAACGAAAACGAAAACCTAAAACCTAAAACCTAAAGCTAAGAACATTGTTGTTGTGGGTGTTCTCAGCATTTGCAGCCTCCCTAAGATTGAAGTTGTCATGATAGAGTTTCGCATTTGTAGTCACGTGAGAGTGAGAGTGTGAAAAATATCTAGAATATCTTATGGCCAAGAAAACTTAGAGATACAACTCTTCTTACAATAGTTGTTACTACTCTGTTTCACCCTCTATTGGTCATGAGATATAGAAAAAAATTTATAATGGTGGATTGAGCACAAATGGCTTTCTTATTTGATTTTGAATTAACAATCCTGACTCGAAACTTGAAGAGTTTGTGGATGAGCATATCAGAGGACCACACAATGAAAATCAAGTACAGATCTCAGAGAATATAGCAGAGACCCTTGAAGAAGATATAAAGTAGGAAGAGGACAGAATTACTTTAGAGCAGAATCAGATTTCTACAAGTATACAAGAAGAAATAGTGGAGGTTATTGTACCAGATAAGATGAAGATTGATACCCTACAGATTTCAAATGAAAAAACTAATGAAGATTTGGTTATGTCAGGATTTAGAGGTGAGGCTATACAATTCTCGACTCTGTTTTTTCCTGTATTGGTCATTGCAATTGAGCGCAAATTATGAGCTGATGGAGATGAATTTTATAAAACAAAAAGAATTCTTTGTTCACAAGAGACCCATTCACAAAAACATCTCTCATTTTTGCAACAGTTGTCAAGGTTTGAAAGATTCAATTTAATCTTTACAGCCTATTGTTCAGGGTTTTAAAATATTTAATATTTTCCTGTTTTAGTCTTCATCTTGAGGGGAATATTTGGTTTGATTGGAGAAGCATTTTTAAAAACCAAGAGGGGTTTTTGTCCATCACAGAATCATTCACAAAAACCTCTCTCCGTTTTTACACAAGTATCCCAGATCGAGAGATATGGGGGATTCTTTGAGACCCATTTTTCATAAATTCGTCAAATTTCCCAAAAATCTGATTTTGCTATTTTTAGCCAATTAGTTTTTAATCTTTGAAAGTTGTTTAGTGTAATTGCTGAGTAGTTTCAAATTCGACCTAAAGAAGTGAATATGGAACTACTTCATATGATATCTTTGTAATTATATAAAGGGGAGAGGCATACAGTGCAAGGGTTCGAAGTTTAGTTCAAGGAGAGCTTTTTTGAAGCTCATACATTTCAAGCTAAGACTATTGTACTCTTATGTAAGTTTAAGACTATAATTGATCATATATATGTTGATAAGCCCTATTTTACTCCTATATTGTTTTCATTTCTAATCTGTTTGGTTACTCAATCTGCAATTTCATTTCTTGTGTAAAGTCTTATTCATGCAAATGCTTGTGGTTTTGTGGATGAAAACAGTATTTCTTGTGTAATGTATATGGTTTATTCAGAGTGTTTGATCCCCAGATCTTAAACTTGTTCATGATTTAGTTACGGAAGTGTCTTGTTTCTGTTCATTACCTTCATGCATATAAATATTCAGACCAAAACCCTAAAACCTATTTTATTTACTTTTACTTTTGAGATTGTGTTGGCTTGTTCTTCTAGTAGTCTGAGAACAATTTCTGGCACTAACATATCCATTTGTCATGATTCTCATTGTGATTGAATTCATAAAGTTCTAAAGTCCCCCTCAGGTCCCTTCCCTGCAAAAAATTCCAAATATCCTCTACTTTGAAAAGAAAAGAAAAATCCTCCCTTTTTTACTATATATATCATTAATCCCCTACAGATATTACATATAAATTAATACATAGAATATAATTTAATAATTCATAAGCTAAAATATAGCATTATTGTATATTTATAATATGATATGTAATATTAATATGTTATAATATAATATAGTTATTATATGTAACATATTAATATTAATAAACTAAAAAAACAAGAATATAAATAACAAAGATAGGGAAAATAAAATAAAATAAATAAGGTAAAATAGAGAAAAAAAATGAAAGGGAATTGGATAAATTTAAAAAAAGAAATCAAGAGAGAGAGGGGGAACAAATAAAAAGAAGTAGCTAATTTGAATAGCATTTGATTTTTATTTTCAGTATTGTGGGCGTCCCTCTACAAACTCCTCTTGGAGGTACTCTTGTTTTTTTCAATCTTACTTTAAAAAATAAATAAATAAATAAATATTATTTTTAAAAACTTACAAAACAAAAATTTAACAAAAAAAAACAAAAATGAAATTAATTTCATTATAAAGTCTTGTTATTTACAATGAAATTAAAAATGAAATGAAATCTCATTGTAAATAACAAGACTTTAAAAATTAAAACCTAAAGTAAGGCTAAAACGAAAACGAAAATGAAAACCTAAAGCTAAGAACATTGTTGTTGTGGGTGTTCTTGGCATTTGCAGCCTCCCTAAGATTGAATTTGTCATGATAGAGTTTCGCATTTGCAGTCACGTGAGAGTGAGAGTGTGAAAAATATCTAGAATATCTTATGGCCAAGAAAACTTAGAGATACAACTCTTCTTACAATAGTTGTTACTACTTTGTTTCACCCTCTATTGGTCGTGAGATATAGAAAAAAATTTACAATGGTGAATTGAGCACAAATGGCTTTCTTATTTGATTCTGAATTAACAATCCTGACTACTTTTTTCTTCCAAATTTATGCTATTTGTCTCACTTTAAAAAACCTTCTAACATGGATAGTTTTTAGTTTTTAGAAATAAAGAACATACTAAATAGAAATTAGCATAATATTTGTTGGCAATAATTTTATAACCCAAATTGTTCTGTTTAAAATCATTTCTACACCTATGTGATATGTATATTGATCCTTTGCAGGTAAACATGATTATTGTTATCCTTTCAATGTATACAGTGTTTAATTGGATCTCAACAATAGTTGGCCTAGTGTAGTCTTCATTTTTCTAGGGTTGCATGCTTACTTAGGTAAGTCATATGTTTGGTTGTAATTTGCTTTTAATTGATGTTGTCAAATGATTTCAGTTTCTTTGTTTGGTTTGTTTGGCTATTACTATTGTTTGGATTGTCTTTAAATTATTATGCTTGATGGCTTTGATCTTTGTGTTGATTTGATTTTTGGGATAGTATTGAAGTCCCCTTGATTTATTTATGATGTGATCATGTGATGTTTTCAAATATATTATTTCTCAAAAATACCTTATCAAAGTGCCATGTTTATAATGTGACAATTTAGTGGTGATGTTTTCTTCGTTAGCTTGAGGATGGACAATGAATGTGTGTGTATAGTGACATATAGGAGTGCATAACTATTTTAAGTACACTTGATATACTTTATATGCATAGATAAGTCATGGCATATGAAATCATTGATACATGCAATATGTGAGACTTGATCTTATTTCACAACTATTGAATCCTCTCATATTATGCATAAGCTATTAGCGTGATTGCAAAGTAGCATTTGTGGGTGAATGACAAAGCAATTTATCTAATCATGTACCTTTATTTCCTAAAGATATTTGGCCTAGGTCATCTCATTATGATTCTCTTAGTAATGCTTTCATTGGTTTTTGTTAGGGCTGCTTTCTTTTATAGCCTTTCTATATGTGTATGCTCTCCTTATCAAGAGTTTGATAGTGAGGATAAAATCAAGGGGATAGTGAGAAATTATAGTAAGATTTTGAAACTAAAATATGGACATGTTAAAACCATACAAAGGTAGAGTCATTGATGTTAGAACTTTCCTTGCTTTAATTTTTATAGTCTAAAGGTAATAAAGTTGTGAGCGGGAGTAGTTGGCCATCCCATCTTGTAAAGCATCACTCTTATCACCTTGATGTTTTCATAGGAAGTTAAAGGAATTAGATATAGCAATATACTCACCAACGCATCACTCCTATTAGGTATTTTTAATGTGAGAGTAAGGAAACTCGTTCACTAGAGGAAGTTGCACTTCCTTGGTTTTCCATACGATGAGGTTCAATGATTTGGCTATCCCAAGTAAGGTGCAACTCACAATACATTGCTTGAATTTCATGTGAAAACGAGTATGTTTTCAAGTGATTGATGTCCTTCTCTACCTTCCTTGGCTACTATCTTAGTTATTTGTTTTTTTTAGAGAAAAATACATTGATATTTTTACAATTTATCATCATTGCACTTTTGTGGCTGAAATCAATGTGCAAGAGGTGGAACAATATGTTAAGAGGAGAAGATTGCTAATAGTGCCAATAATAATTATTATAGTGTAGTGGTTTCCCCCTTTTTTGTCATGATTCTTCACAACTCATTTGTATATGTCAGCCTCATTGTTACACTCCTAAGATTGTTATGCTTCTCAATAGTCATAAAACTCAAGGGTGCAATGTTATTTACTCTTTTAATCTTCGACACAATGGCTTGGTAACAAGTGTAAATTTTAAAGTGGTAGTTTATTGCAATAAGGGATATAAGTGAGTACATTTGGACACTGGTAATAATCACACCAATATATGTACACTGTAGCTTGGATTTTTTTTCCTTGATGGGATTTTTTCCAAAGATTCTGCAACAATATACTTAATATCTCTTACTTACTACTAATACCTTGAATGGTGTTTTCCGTAGGAATTGTTAGATGAAATTAACAAGGGGTGGATTCTCTTATGTTCAGTATTGTAGCAAGTGAATTTTGTTTCTAGAGTAAGAGGAATCCAACCATTGGGAAATGGCTCAAATGTTTCCATTCATAACATAGCCAATTGGGAGTAGAGAGTATAATGACATTAAATACATATATTGAGTAGGTGCATTGTTCCCATGGGGCTTGTTCAACTACTGGACTTGAGTACGTGTAGATGATTTGATTGCACTGACTTATAGATTTGATAGACATATTGAACAATGTAGGTTCACTTTGTTAGTTTACAACTAGTTGTTTGTGTGTAGGTTACACTGAGAACATAAGCCTTGCACTCATTATGAGAAGATGGATCTTGAAAGAACTTTGAGACGAGGGATGTATTTCATTTTCATAGAGGATCTATATTGGTGAGACATTTGGTCATTTGTACAGTTACCCATGCGTAATAATATATTTGTGTGTGTGGGTTTGTGTATGTTTCTACTTCATAAGAGCCTATTGTTATTTTCTTAAAGCATAGAATATAAGTGATCCTCTCCTATATGTTGACATATATGTTGAAATCAAATTGATTTTCTATGTGATTAGGATTCTAATGCCAATCTAGTTGTACTTGTGGCTCTTGCGAAGCAGCCCTAGGTAATGATTTTTCATTTCTTTTCTTCATAGCATTCGTATTTGTGAACTCTTATTAATG
The DNA here is from genome assembly GCA_001517045.1 of Pseudotsuga menziesii. NCBI lineage: Eukaryota > Viridiplantae > Streptophyta > Pinopsida > Pinales > Pinaceae > Pseudotsuga > Pseudotsuga menziesii. Next base: position 77,720 of record LPNX010762991.1, read on the forward strand.
ATGTTCTCATTGATTACCTCAAATGCCTAGGAATTATTTATCTATGTTTCAAATTCAAGTAATGTCTATAGAAAATGTCAAACTTTTAGAAAATGACCAAATTCATTCCCATCCATGGTTCTTTACTAGTTGTCTTATCAAGGGTAGTATTTTCCTTTTTATCATTCACTTAAGATCATTTTGTATCAATTGTAGGAATAAAATGGCATTCATACTTTATGGGGAACTGCATGGTTGTTTTTGCATCCTCATTACATATTGCATGGAGATACTACAAGGTTCTGAGATTAAGATCCATATGACAAGTTATCGTGATCATATGGCCATTGTTCATACTTTTAATTTATTTAGTTGATACAAATTCATTTGAATTGTGATATCATGTTCAAGATTTCTCAAATAGTATTCATTTCTCTCATGTTTTTTTTCTTATGGAAGATAATTTTGAATATTGCTTGTTGTTTGATGATACAGTCCATATTTACATGTTTATTCTTATGTTGCATCTCAAGTAAAGAAATCCATGGAGGTATAATCTAGGAATTCAATTGTATAGCTAAAATAATCTAGTTATTTATGGATATTGTACACTAACATATTTGCAATTGTGTAAGAGCTATACTTCGTATTAATTTCACGGTTAAGTTAAAAGTTTATTTAGATCTAGATTTTAACTTCTATGGAGGATCAAGTAAGTTTATTGTATTGAATACACCTCTTCTTGTGTGATAGAGTGATTTGTAGTATATTCTTTCTTTTTCCAAAAGGAAAAGAAAACATTATACTAACATATACAATATGACTTGTTGTCATGCAAGTTCCTCTTGGAGTTAGGTTTGATACTTAGTCAAATAGAGTTCTCCCTTGCCTTTGTCATGACCATAGAACCTTTTGAAAGAGACCATGTTTTTTTCTTAGATCACTGATATAAAATGATATAATATATTCTATTTCAGGGGTGCTATCTCAATGGAATAGCACCTACCTTATAGGAAGGAGGTTGGTGGTCTGATTCCTATGTTCCCTATATATATTATGAAACCACTAAAAAGAGATAAATGACCACTACAAAAATATAGATAAATGACAAAAAAATGACCAAAATCCACATATAAACGACTACTTTTGAGTTGGCGACCATTGGTAGCAAATTAGCGTTCATTTAACATGTGATAAAAAATGTGGTCATATTTATCTTGGCCATTTATATCTTATCTTGTGTTCATATATTTGTTCATTAATTGTGACAATTAATGACCAAATTAATGATCAAATATATGACCACAAGATAAGTTATAAACGACCAAGCTAAATATGACCACATTTTTGGTTGCATGATAATGACCACTAATTTGCTACCAATGGTCTCTAACTCAAAATTGGTTGTTTATATGTGGATTTTGGTCGTTCTTTTGTTCATTTATATCTCATTTTGTACTAGTTAGTGGACCTAATAATCCATCAAAATATGTTACTACAAAACTGCTCACCATCTAGGAGACTATGATATTTAAATGCCCATAAAACAAAATGTTGGAAGAAACATAATTTGTAGGAGTCAAATCTAGTCGACTCACCCTCTAAACGAAATAAATTAATACACTACTCATCTTCTAGAGAAATGTTTATGTTGACTCTACTCATTTGCTAGAAAATGATTTTACTGACTTACCGATCCAATAGAGAAGGGTTGCAAGGAAAATCATAGCCATACTACACATGTACTAGAATAATCTTTCCATTGATTTTTCCATCCAAAATAAGTGTCAGAACAAACATCATATAAGAGATAATATATTGATGCACCCAACTCTAGTATTATCTATTGTATCCTAAAAGAGACTAGGAAATCCCAACTCCATATAGTTTGAGAGTGCTCAAACACAACTAATAAATCTCATAAACAATATGGGTGTTGGTGTACAAATGCCCAATAGACATACTCCCAAGAGAGTACATTTTAGATTAAATCTCAATTACAATATGAGATCTTGAACATAAGTTATAGATCTCAAATACAATAGGGGTGCAGAAGTGTACAAAACCAACATAGATGCACTTGAGAAGACATGGCTTAAAAGGGATCATGATTACAATATGAGAGTGGGTTTATTAATATCTAACTCCTCACAAAGAGTGTCCATGGCCAAAATATATAATTTATGTAGTTGAAATACAAGTGATATTAGGTTTGTTGATAGACAAGTTGCAAACATGATCAATCTTAGTTGAAATAAAGAAGTCGGAGTGTCAATATAGGGTTGACCTTATTCAAAACATCTTCCTTTTATATGGATAGGATGCCATAGAGAGAAATAAATAAATAGAACCTTCCCCTCATAATGTTGAATGGGGTTTGTTTGAATATAGAACATCCCCAAAAAACCATAGCACCAATACCAAACTTGTTCCACAAATATGTAAATAGGGATTCTTTGTTAACTCTAAAAGAGAGAGCCGTTGTAGATTGGCTAGTTGAAGGAGCACCAAGAATAACAATTGAAGTATCCACTGAAAGTACATCCAATAGAAACTAAGTGATTGTGCATATAGTATGTCCAATAAGGAAAAATATTGTGATGTGGAAAATAAGGGTCCACACAAACATTTTGATCCATTGGAAGAATCTAAGAATAATTCATATAGACATCATTAAAAAAGAGTGGAAGAAATCCTATGTACTTATAAGTGGAAACTAAATCAGAGGATATCAAAGTAGTCTCGATTTACAAACAAGTAGACACAATCTTGTGATAGGAACTATGAGCCACGGCCAAAATTTGAGGAGTAGGCTTCACATCAATAACCACTACATCCAATAAAAAGGTACCAACCCCTAGAATAAAACAGATATGTCCAAATAGGGTGGATTCAATACCATGAATATCATATTTTCAAATTGGTATATCCTAATCTATGAAGGACATGTGATATGTGTTTCAAATAAATAATCCATTCATTCAAACAAAATGAATCCTTTGTGAAGAATTCGAGAGAGCCATCTAAAGGGGGGCAAAAGAGGCTAAGAAACTCTAAAATAAAGATGATCTAGAAACCATAGTTCTACAGCACGTATGGAAAATTCCACTAGTCAATACTGTTAGGCCTTCAAATTGACTCATTTTACATAATAATTTTGGTTTTTTGTCCTAGCAGCCTCTTTCCTTTTACCTCATATCCTATATTTTTGTCATTGCAAATCCTTAAAAACTCATGAATATGTCTTTTAAGGTATGTAAGGTCAAATTATTGTTGTGTTCCTGATGTTTACATAATTGAGTAGGTTTTTATGGTTAAATATGGTAACTAAGAGTTAATTATAGGCTTTTGAGATATTTATAGGTTTTCTGAGATAACCTGTAAATTGAGTAGTTCTAGATACTTGCAAATGTACAAGTGCAAAATCAACACGTGGTTTTTCTTCAGGTTGATTTGGAATAGCTTGTCCTTCCTTTGGTTTTGAATATTGTGCCATGACATCACCTAGGGATCAGGCTAATTGAAAACTGTTTGCATAACTAAACACATAATTTCCTAGATTTGAGGATCTTTTGATTCTTTGAATCTTAGTAGATCCTCTGCAGCTTGTTATGATTTCATGGGTCTGTGAATTGTAATGGATAAGCAATTGTAATGGATGTAACAATCTTGATAATCTCTCTTCTTTTAGTTTATTATGAATTACCTTCCTTCAATCTCTCCATGAATGATATAATGATTGATGGACACATATCTCTCAGTCTTTCTATCCTTATCCGTAGCGAGATCTATAAATCTGTAATATGTTATCATTTGAAGTTTAATGAGAAATTAAGAATTGTTTCTCAAGATATATTTTGTTATTCCACTATGAACGTTTTATATTTTGTCTAATATAATATATGTTATTTTGTTGCCTGTATTTTTTTTGTCAGGGATTTACTTGTGTTCTCATAGTCCTATCTAGGGGTAAAGGGCCTATCTATCTCTATTGTGGTATTGTGTGGCCTTCTATGTTGGTTGATGCATCACTTGAATTATTGAATATGGATCTAACTGAAATCATAATACATAACATCATAATGGATAAGAACTTAAAGAATACTTAATGCGGGCGTAATGGGGAATGTTGTAATGCATATATAAGGGGAAAGGGGATTATGCAGGGTAATTGGAAAGGATAATAATGTCTCTATCTTCCCTTTCCAATGTCAATTACAATCACAATGACAATTTCCATCACCACTATTGCAACCATAAAAAGATGAACTTAACATGCATCATGGAAACCTCATATCACTCACCCACCATGGCCTTAGGTAATCATCACTAAGGAATCACTCACTAATGGACTCACTAACCTAACTATGTAACCCATATCATCATGGAACCTCATTTGGAAACAACTTCCATCGGTAACCAGCCCTAATTGGAAACACCTTTATTCTGTAGCATCGCCAAACCTTATAATATCATGTTATCAAAATTGTGTCATTGTGTAACCAATATCTATAGTTGTTGGTATCATGTTTTGGAATTTTAAGATTCAATCTTCTGCAGATCGTAGTTTGTATCCTTAGAGGGAAGGGACCCCTTCAAATGTACATTGCTACTTATTTTCTATTGTAAAATCTGTACAAGTTTGTAAATTTCATTCTGTATTAGTTAACTTGTAGAATCAGCTTAATTACATCAAGAACTCATTGTAAGTTTAAAGCATTGATATTTAGATAAATGTTATCACATAATGGATAAAAATATGTAGAGGTTTTACAATCTGAGTTTGAATTGAATAGGAGTGGAATTTGTGCACACATTAAAACAATAGAATGGTAGAACTAGAGTTTTACAGTTGAATTCTTTAAACCTAAACATAAGAGCTCAAAAAAATAGAGTACTACATTATTGACCAGAGTAGAGTCCTACAAAAATATCAATAGTGCCTAGTATTCTACCAAGATCAATTGCAAAATAGCAATTGGAAATGTCGTGCAAATCTAATTAGTGTTTGTCTCATTTATAGGTTCATTGCAATCAAAGTTATAATAGTTACACCATTTGATCGAATAGAGTTCTATGTTGATAAGTAGTATAAACTATAAGAATATTATAAATACTTGTGGATCTACCAAGTGACCATTTGGTTGAGAAATATTTAACACTTTGAGTTAGGTTTTAGTTTCTTGTGTGGTTTGTTTAGAAGTTATTAAGTTAGGTTTGATTTGATATAATTTGGAATTATAGTTTGCTTTATTGTATACTAGCTCTGCACCAACTGTGTTCATCTATCATAGGTTTATGTACCTTGGTTGATGATTAAATAGTTGGAAATTAGTAAGCATATCATTTTACCAGCATTTTTGGCGCCGTTGTTGGGGGTGGTATGGAAATATCTAGAATAGATATTTAGTTGTATTGAATTACTTATTGTGAAGTGTTCTTTGTGTAAGCTGAAAAAATTGACGATGAACAGGAGGATTGAATAATAAGACGAGAGGTAAGAACTTGCACTACCGCCATTGGTGAAAGACATTCCAAATGTTTGCCATGTTTGTAACGAATGAATAGAAACAGGGATAGTAGAGGAAGGTATAGCAGTAGAGTAGGTTTAAATTTTGGAAACACACGTACTTCATCTTATCAAAACAAGAAAACATCCCCACCTCAAACTAATAATAAATTGGTTGGTAATATAACCCTAACAGGGAGGCTTCTAGAAGAAGAAATTGTTGCGTCTCATATATAAACACCAATTGATAAAGAACTACAGCCTACAAAATGACACATTGAAAGTATATTATAATCGAGGAGAGTTTTCAAGAACAATACTAACACCTTTGATTGTAGAATTTGTACATCCAGAACTATCAGCTAATGCTACACCTAAACTTATTCTCAAAGGAATTGTTAATGAAGCCTCTACTCCACCTTCAATTCAAGCAATTGTTGACGATATATACAGGGAAGTATATGGTGAATATTTTGTTAACCTGATTTCTGAACCATCTCTTTCATATTTAAGTTCACACACCATGGGAGATAATTATCAAGTGTCAAACCATGGATAAAATTAGAACCAATATTGAGATCCAAGTAAAACAACCATTGGGTTCCCTATTTTGGATAATACAAGAGGTATTGATTTGACAAATATCCCTCCATATATTTTACCTTAGTTCCATTTCTTTCCCACTGAATACCCTAATTCCTTCCTATTTAAGTTCGGAAGTTTATGTCGAAGTTATAATTATAATCAAGATGGACATAAACATAAACAGTTTCCTGCAACATTGAAAGATTATGAACTCAAGTGGTTCATTAGATTGGAATATGACACAATCACTACATGGGATGATATGAAATGATCCTTTCTTAAGAAATATCATGATTATTGCAAGGATATAAATTCAAAAGAAGATATTTTTACCATGCAACAAAGAGAGGAGGAGAGGTTAGAAGATTTTGTGGAGAGGTTTGTATACAACTTGAAAAATTCTAAACACACAAGCTTGAATGAAGATGTAATTAGAACTCTCTTCTTGAGAGGATTTAGGGATGATTTTATAGATTTTTTGAATCTAATGGGATCTTGGGATGTATCTCAATTACCTCTTGCGGAAATCCATAACTTGTGCAGGAAATATTTGTGAAGAAAAAGAAAAGTTGGAAAGGGACTTTTAGACCATTTGTCCCAAGTGACCAAATTAACCATCGGAGGGATTTCAAGGCCCAAAATTGGAAATCTGCTAGAAAAATTCAAAACATACCTCTTCGGGCATATTGGTTCACAATTAGAAGCTTTTAAGTCTAAGAAAAGACTAGAGAAATAAAATGAATAAGATGTTGTTAAATCATTTTTTGTACTAGATGTAGGAGGAGGCACCGTCCAAGGGATTTTCCACTTTATAATGTGCATGTATATTCCTTATGTTGAGAAAATAACTCCACAAACAGGTTCCCTTTGCTTCCTGGATAGATGGTTATCTATAATGGAGGAGATGGAGCTGTTGAAATGGTAAATTTTGTGGCTAAAAAGAAACCTTGGAAACCTCATGCAGCACTGGGTAATTTTAATTCACAATATTGTGTATCATTTACAATTCCATATGCACATATTGCACAATCATGGAAAACTCCAACACCAAGGTATCATATACAAAGTCCAAATCAACCTTGGTAGCAAAGGCATATAAGCAATATATATATATATATATATATATATTTGTATTTCAAGTTAATTTACCAATCTCCAAGGAAAATATCAAGTGGGATGTTGAATCCAAGAGAAAATTGTTTCTAGAGAAAAAAAAATGCAAGTCATGTTCTAATGATCTATATTAAGGATTGTTTTGTTGATACAGTTGATATTACCAAGTTCTTTAGGGATAAGTACAAACAACTTCATTATTCATCAACTGTTTGATCATGCATGAAGAATGGACTTTATATATTAGTATAACCCCTTTATGTTATGCTTCCAAAGTGGATTTTATATCATATGCATAAATATGTAAGATTTCAATATGAACAGGATAAAAGGTTTTAATGTCCATTGTGTGAATCACAAGAAATAAGGCTCAAACCATTTGTGTGAGAACTTTCTAGTGGGTCATAGCAGAGGAAGAAGCCATTGTTTTCTCATGTTTAACTACTTCATGTTATTAGGTCTCACAAAGTATTTGACATCATCATATCACCCACAATATTGGCACCTACATAGGAAATAACTAGAGGGATTTTTTATCTAATTATGGGTTGAAGACCACCCACCAAAGCTTAGAAATAACTAAGTGGTCCAATGTTTTGGTTAATTCTTACTCATTCCTTTGAATTAGAGTCCAAAAAATTTTCAAAGTGTAGAGGAAATTTTCCCATATCTCCCCTAAAGATTTCATCAAATAATATTGATTATAGGTTGGTCAAATAATTTAATTACATACCATTATAAGAGCATTCCATAAAACTCACAAAAAAAGCTAAACAGCCTAGTGTTTTAATCGAAGCTCACTCATGCCTTGGAATAAGTTCTTACTCACTCATACCTTTGATTTATAAAAAATCACAATGTAGAGGACATATTCATATATATCTCCTAAAATTTTCATCAAATAATATTGAGCTTAAGTGGGTCAAATAATTTAATGACAAACCACTTATACATGAGTAGTCCAAAATTTTAAAAAAAAAAGTCAAAAAATTGAATTGCAAATGCTTCATGACATATTCCAAGAATTTTGGGATTCAATCAATCAAAATAGATGGATTTCCATAATGTATATTCAGTAGAGTAGCACGTGTTTTAATTAGTTCTTAAAGAAGTGCTTTAATCATTCTATATTAACAAGAATAGTCCACTATGGAACAGTACAATATTGTTTCTATAGAAAAATCCGACGTAAATAGGATAGAAACTCCATAAATGGATAAATATATGAATAATAGATAAGTGATGATATTACAATGAGAATGTTGCTTGTATAAATACCCATGATGGGTTCCCTTTCATAAAGAGACATAACCTTTCATTAAGGTGTCTCTTCATTAAGAATTAGTTATTTAATTATTAGTAGTTATTAATGTTCATTTATTATATTTTTTTTCATTACATTGCCTCTCCCTTAGAATTGATTTGTCCTCAAAGCACAATTATGGAATACTTTATCCCTTGTTCTTGCTCGTAACGCTTTCTCATGACATTGTGTGTTGGTAGTTGCAACACTTGATGAAATAAGACAATACGTTCTTTTAAACATCGTGTGGAAATGTTGTGTCATTTGTGAAGTCGTCCATCCGAGATCTACTTTTAACGGAATTGTTTTCGGACCGATTGTCAAGAGTTGTTGATTTTGTCTTTTCTCTTTGTAGTAATAATACTGGTAATTTTCCTTTTGATCTTGTCGTCTATCAAAACGACTCTTGTGATTTAGATGGTGATACGGCCTTTGAGCCATTTGTGGGACCCTTGTATAAACTTCAATTGTTTGTGATTCTCATCATTTACTGGTTTATAATAACTCTAAGGATTTTTTTACTTCTCATTTTTTAATTTTTTAATTTGTCCAGTCCACCCTTGATTCAATTTTTTTAAGCGAGGATTTTCTTCATTTTTTCTAATAGATTTTTATTGAACTCATTGTGGAGATCCACTTCCTTTTGGTGGAAATTATCTTGGATTTCTTCTTGTGATTTGGTTCCCCTTTTTAATTTCTTAATCCGTGTGATCAAGTCTTGACTATGATTCTTCAAACGAGTAATTTCTTCATATTTACTAGCGACAATCTTTTCAACTTATTTTTGCCTCTTTTGTTCTGACTTCTTATTACCCTGGTAAATCATCTTTGATATATCCTTGAAGTCTTCAGATGTTGGAGCTTCTAAATATCACTTCATTGTAATATCTTGAAATGTGATTCTCTTTTGCTTATAGGAAAATGTGAGAAACTTCTTTTCAGCATTTAAGATGAAAGTCCCCAATGTTTTTATCCAAGGTAAACCCAAAATTATGTCATCGTCAAAGCTCCATAAGGAACTAACAATGAATTTCGATGTGACCATATAATCTCTGACATTCAGTTGTAAGCCACTTATTTCTATTTGTTTCCTGTCCCAAAATTCTATCTCTTCACCTATATTTGACTCGGGAATCACTAAATGGTTAGTGAATTAAGTACTAATATAATTATTACTTTCAGCAAGTGCAATAGAAATGGTGATATCCTTCCCTACAAGTGTCCCTTTAATTTTAAATAGTATTACAACATTTCTTATTAAGGTGATAGGAAACTTTTCCTTCTTTTCAACATTTAAATCCATATTCTTGGGTTTTCTTTGAAATTTATTCAATATCTCATTTTTTCCCAATAGTTATTAAAATTAATAACTATGTATATAATAATAATATATGTTATTATAATTAATAACAATATTTTAAAGATTCGGGATTGACTAATTTATAATAATAAATATTATTATTATAAATTAATATATACGAGGTTTAGAAAAATGGAATTTTAAAAATTCAATATTAATAATATGAATATTATTGTGTAATATTGAATTTATTAAAGTATGTGTTGTTTGTTGTTGGAAAAGAAACTGTTGTTTTTAATTGTGGTTTTTATTGTTTTTACTTTTCCCGTTCTTTTTTTTTCTTTTGTTTTTCTTTTACTTCTTCTTTTTACTTTTTTTAACTTTTTTTTTCTAGTAAGGTCAAAAATTTGAGGTTGGTCAAAGACCTAGTTTTGAAGAAACTCCAAAACAATTTGGCCAAAAGCTGATAAAAATTCCCAAGAATGGGCTCTGATACCACAGGAACAATAAAATATTGTTTCTATAGAAAAATCCAATGTAAATAGGATAGAGACTCTATAAATGGATAAATATATGAATAATAGATAAGTGATGATATTACAATGAGAATTATGCTTGTATAAATACCCATGATGGGTTCCCTTTCATAAAGAGACATAACCTTTCATTAAAGTGTTCTTCATTAATAATTAGTTATTTAATAATTAGTAGTTATTAATGTTCATTTATTATATTTTTGTTCATTACACACTATGAAAGAATGTAAGTCCAAACTCCAATTTCAAGCATGTATATATCAAGTCCATTTTTTAAGAGAAACAAGGCATTATCATTGCAAATTTTCAAAGCAAGAGTTGGAGGAAAGGAATAAAAAATATTTTTCAACATCAAGAGACAACACTCAACTTTCAAATTAAGCAGAAAATATTAAGACCTATAATGATCCATTGCTCGTATACGTCACTTATTCATATAAACCACTCATCATCCATCCAAATCCATTTCCTACATCAATTTATATCATTTATTTAACCACAACATACATATTTCCACACCTCCATCCCATTCCCTCTTGGCAATCCATGGAAGAGATTGATGAGAAAAAGGACAAAAAAAGATGGAGTCAAATAGAGCAAGAAGTAGGGTATCACAATAGGGACTCCATTACCCAATTGGTATCATATGGCTTCAAGAAATCATACAAATAGAAAATAGGAGGATTGAGTAGGCCAGATATTAGTTTTTGAAGAATTATTATTGCACAAGGGTGTGCAAAACATCCAATTTGGGGATAAATATGGGCCTTCAATTTGTCTACTTAATGACCCATCTAATCTCTAAAAGTGATACAATTTTCCTCCCAATACAAGACCTTCCTGAAAAGACATTAAATATGTTAACCAATGTAGATGTTATGGTGTATGCTTATCTAATCATATATGTTTTACTTGATTCCAAGTTGAATGTGATATATGTTTGATCTAAAAGAGATTTTGATTTTTTTTGTGATTTTCTTAGACTAATGTGATTAGGTCATAATGAAGTTTAATGGATCAATGATTGAGGGATTTTGAAGTGATTCAATGGAAACCGAGGAAATTACATTCGATATCAAGGGTTGAGAAACCTATTCCCATTCATTGGTGAAGATAACTAGCAGGATGCAAACATTAGGAGGAAACAACAAACTTTCATTGCAAATTTGAGGAGAAATGTATGGGTAAATATTATCCAACTCAAAGAATATCCCATTTGAGGTGGAATTACATCATTTTTCAGTTGATTTATAACCCCCCAAGGAAACCATGAATTTGGAAGGTTGAAATGCATGAGACCATACACAAACTCTTAGAAAAATCCATCGGAGCACTATTTAGAGTATTTTCATAATTTTATTTTGGAATCCTAATCAATTATTGTGCTCTTCTTCACTAAATGTTAATTTATACACTAAATAGCATCATCCAATAAGGAATTGGAATAATCAAAACCCATCCCAAGACTTAGGATAAAATAATTAATCTTTTTTATTAATTTCCTAGGTCCTAAACTAACTAGTTTGCACCCAATTCCATTTTTGATGTCAAACTTGCCAAAAATGCCTCCTGGAACAAATTAGAAATATCATGGATAATATTTTGACAACTCTGCAGTTTTCCCAGATTGGGAAATGTGCATTTCTTCTTTTTCAGGAGTTTCCAGTTTTTCTGCATTTTTAAGGCAAAAGCTAAAGCTAGTTTTAAGGTAAATTGCCTTGTTTTTTGCACCAACTCACCTCCCTTATTTTACTGATCTACAAGAATGATAAATTCAAATTTCTATCACTTATGAGTTTTACATACTCATTCAGCAAATTCATGAGCATCTTGACTGATTTGGAAAGTGCTTTATGCACCTATGGGGAATTTTGACTAGTTTAGTAAGCCTGCTTTTGTACTAATTCGAATAGCATTTTTGAAATTTAGAATCCTTGGAGTATACTTTATGAGCAGCCAATATCTATTTAATTATGGCTGATGTAAATTAATATCAACAATAGTTTGTGGATTATCCAATTTTCAGTCTCCTTGAGTGTTTCTTGCATATTTTCAAGCAATTTTGTGAATTCAATTGTTCTAAGCTTGGGATTAATTTCCACATGGTATCATAGCCTTAGTAGTTCTATTTTTCTCCTATTCAAGTTTATTTTGTAGGTTCTGCATCATTCACCGGGAGTGCATTCTGTCTGTTCAAAGGCGCAGTTGCTGAAGAATGGGTCAATCTCAACAATTCATCTTAACTCCCTTCAACTACTTCAAATGGAAGGAAAGGATGGAGATTCTGATGAGGAGTAAAGGCCTCTACAAAGTGACTATGGCAACTGAAGCTGAGCCTAATGTAGCAGCAGAGAAGATCAAATGGCATAATATGAGAGATGAGGTGTATGGCCTCTTATGTCTCAGCATTTCCAGATACCTTCTATTTCATCTTGATTGTATTACATCACCAAATGAATTTTGGGAGAAGATTAAAGATTTGTTTGGGAAGAAAGATAAGATGAGGGGTCACCAAATGGAGAATGAGTTGATTTCATTGAGGCCAAACAACTTCGAATCCTTGCAAGTCTACTTCTCAAAATTCAAATCATTGGTTTTGCAGCTAAAACAGTGTGGTATTGACAAAGAACATGAACAACTAATCTTGGCCATCATTTCAAAGCTTGGAATTGATTACTCAGTATTTTTTTTGACATTCCCTTCCACCAAGTTGACAGTTCAAAACTGGAAGATGCCTTCACTGGAAGATTTCATGGAATCCTTGACTCATAATCAAGACAAATTGGTCTTGATGGGCACCATCAAACCTTCCGAAGATAGAGATTTGGTTGCTGGATATTCCAAGGTTAATTATAAAGATAATAAGAAGGCTAAAAATCCTCCAGATCAATAAGGAGACAAGTCCAAGTCTCATGAGGAGTCCTCAAACTCCAAGAAGAATAAATTTCAGAAGAAGGGTAAAGGTGAAGTTAGCAAGTGTGCATATTTTGGTAAGGGCTTACATCCTGAGAGCTCTTGAATGAAGAAGCAAATAGATATGTTGACTCAAATCTTGGAGAAGAACAAAATATCCCTTTCTAGTGGTGAAAGAAAGAAAGAAGGAGGATCCAGTTTCGAAGAGTAAGAGAGAGTTCCTGTTGTGTGTTAGCACCATCTTTTGCCTAAGAAATTGGTAAAGGATTTGGCCAATGAAAGGAGGAATAAGGTTTGTAAATTTTCATATCATACAACCTTAAAGAATGTTGATGAGGGTCTGCAAGTGTTGAAGGGAAATTTCTAGATTCGAAATTCCAAATACTTAAGAAATTATGATTTTTTACCTTGAAAATGCATGCAAATGAAGAAATCTGCCCTTAGTTGAATGATGACAGGAAATGGACGGTTGGGACGTGCAGCATAGAAGATCAAAGGCCAAAAAATCATTTTCTTCAAGGCAAATATCAAGAGCAAAAAGGAGGAAAATTCAAGTTTAAGGTGTAAAAAGTGATAAAACCCGACTTCCTCCCCCGCAGTCCAGGATCCGACAGCCCAGAAAGTTTCTGCACAAATATACGGTCTAGGGAAAAGCAAGAAGAAAAATGGCGGAAATCAAAAAGCAAAAGATACAAAAATTTGGTCATAAAAGATAGCACTTCCTCCTTTCGCGATCCACACGATAGAAAATCCAGAGGGTTTCCTCCAGGATCAATGGCTCGGAGAGGAGCAAAAGGGAGGAAATTGGAAAATGAAAATATAAATATTTTGGTCGTGAAAATTTGAAGTCCCGCTTTCTGCGATCCGCAAGATCTATGGTCGAGAGAGTGTCTACACAGATCAATGGTGCAGAAAGAAAAGGGTAGAAGCGAAAAGGAGGAAGTGGACAGGCGGAAGCGGAAAAGGAAAATTTTCGGATTGCAAAATTGGAAAACCGACTTCCGCTTTCCACAGTCTGAGATCCGACACCTCACATCGCTTCCACCAAAGATCAACGGTCCAGAAGAGAACAAAGGGCAGAGATTGAAAAGTGAAAAAATTAATAATTTGGTCATAAAAGAGAGAAATTATGCCTTCCATGATCCGCAGGATCAACGATCTAGAAATCCTCTGCCATCCCTGATCTCAGATCAACGGTGGAGATTGATTCCACTGTTGTAAAGGAAAGTGTCCTATGGCTAGGGTTTAAGAGGCCATCAACATACTGGGGTTGAAAGAGAGATGCACAATGTTCAGCAAGCATATATAAGCAAGTTTCAGAGATAAGAAAGGTCCACACCTAATTAACTGAAGGCTGGTCCAAGCTTTCTCTTCAATCCTCTTCTTGCTCCTCTCGCTCCAAGAGACCTGCAAAACGAATTATACCTTCCTCAAACCATTATGACCACATATAAAACAATGATAATCAAATAAACATGAACTAATGATCTGAATAACATCATCATATGATCATAAACAGAAATCCAATCACACATTGAACAATGATTTGGGGAAGAAAAAGGACATCACATCTTTATTAATCTTGAAAACAAGTACAAGTATACCTTCTCTTCAAGTTCGGCACCTCACGAAACCTTGATCTAGTTCTACTGCTTCTCTTCTCCAAAGAACTCAACCTCCAAGCTCTGCAACACAAGGGGATGACCGCCAGGGAAAAGGTGTGGGCAAAGAGAGCTCCAAATCCTCCAGCATAACAATGCAAAAATTCAATTCCTCTCTCATGCACCTCCCTACCTCTATTTATATGGTTAAGGAAGAGTTAGGGACGAAGACAAAGTAGTTACAACTGAAGGAGTCAGTTGCATAACTACCCAAACTACCCGAAATTCAAAAGGTGTGTTTTTGACATTTTTAAGAGGCATACACAAGTTGCTGAATACCACAGTCGTGTACACGAAAAATACACGTAGGTTGCTAGTACAAAAAGTCACATATAAAAGCACATGCGGGTTGTATAACTAACAAGTCGCGTGTCATACACGGGTTTCTTTAAGGGCAAGTCACGTATAGACAAAAAACTCATTTTTGAGGTCTTTCTAGGCATTTTCAGACTTTCGTGTCTTCTGGAAAGTTTTAGCTAACAGAAATATATTTCCAATGGTGCAGAGATGAGGTCAAATGGAGTTTAAAAACTCAATATATAGGTCCTCCAAGTTCGGTGTTTTTTCAGTGACTTTCATGAAGTGTCGTCATGGAAGTGTCGACATGCAACGGAATCATGGGAAAGTGGTCACAGGCAGAGATGTGTCATTTTGAGCTATAAAATCCACTGGTCTAACATACACAAAGAAAATAGCTTTCCAGATCTGTGGAATTGCTTAAAGGGCGGAATGTTTCAACGGTCAATATTTATGGTGGAGTAAGATCAACAGTGGAGATCAATTTCGATGGTCACACATGCTCGTAGAAATTCACTTTTCAAATTTGCAGAATTGCATAAAAGAGGTGCATGTTTTAATGATGGAGATAAAGTCAGGCATAGATATACGGTGTAGAGTGATTTCATTGATTAAACATGCACATATTAATGAACTATTTAAATCTGCAAAATCTTGTAGACCCCGCACCTTTCAACGACCCAGATCATGACAGGAAGAGATCTACGATGGGTGTGAATTTCATAGCGAGAACATGCACGGAGGATAATATATTTTGGGGCTGTGAAATCTTGTAGACCCCACACCTTTGAACGGTGGAGATCTTAGCATAGGTTGGATCTACGGTCCAAGTTGATATCGCAATGGGAACAAGCAAGGAGTTTATCAAGCAAGAAGATGTTACACCAAAATCTTGTACTCTTGATCCATGTGTCAACCCTTTGCCTAATCCCCAAAGTTCTCTCTGCTAAACTAGATTGATACTGAGGTTTTTTTTGCCTTTTTTCCCTCTTTAGGAAGGTCGGCGCTCTTTCCCTTCATGCTAGGTGCGTCGATAGCATTTTTTCCCTTCCAGCAAGGTGTGTTGATGCCAACGCTTTGTCTCCTACTGCTAGGTGCGGCGACGGTGCTCTTTTCCTTCATGAAAGGTGTGCTGGTGGTGTTTTGAAGAAAAAAAATGAAGCTTCAAGACCCTTCTCGAAGGTGGATGAGGTGGAGATCTATCCCTATCATTAAGCTGAGGTGGCATTCGATTACTAACCTATGGGGAAGATATTTTAGACCCCTCCTCCTAATCCTCAACCTAATCTATCCCTTTTTCCTTATAAATTAAACCATCTCTCCATTGTGAAAGGGGGAAGGACTATGGTACTATTATGGTAGTGGAATTTCTAGGTGATCCCCATCATCCTTTGGGAGGTGTACTATCTTGATTTGGAGGCTTTAGCTTGGATTGTTGGATGGAATATTGCAACATTAAGGCTAGGTTGTGATGTTCTTTCTTTTATGTAATTCTATGTATCTCCTTGATTACATTAATACAAATCTCTTTCCATAAATATTATTATGTTGATAATGTTTAGATCTTTCTTCCTTAACTGTTAGCTTAGATCAATTCATGTTTGGATACACATGTATTGTTTTTCACTTACTTTACAAGGTTTTGCAGGTGAATATCTGAAGGCTCTGGAGCTTGGATCAACAAAGAAAGAAGAGGATTTGCATATCTCAGGTAATTGATCTATATGATTGACTTGCATTTCTATTTGATCTAGGAAATTAGATTTTATTGTGTATTTGATTTGTTCTAGATCCACTTGGACTAGGGAGATCTAGCTTGAGTCTGCTTGAGTAGATTTATCCGAAAACAAATTTGGCGACTCCACTAGGAAATGTGCATAGATCTGATTTCTTTTGTTTTCTATTTCATATTTGTTTATCAATCCTTTTGCTAGCCTCTAGAGACCCTCCCTCCTTTATATTTTGTCTTGGAAGAGTGTCTTGCATCCTCTTGATGTTCTTTCGATCACTATCAGACCTTCTGCCCTTCTCTCGTAGGAAATATTCCTTTTACTCTGTCTGTTTCTCCACCGGTGCACCTGGGTTGTGTAGACAGAGCGTCGTTGATATTCTTTATTAGTTTCATAAGTGTACATGCCACCAGTGCTCTTTGCCTTCAGAGACAGTGTGTCATAGGTGCTTTTTTGGAGTGTAGTAGGTGCGCCACGGCGCTCTAGTGCAGTGTAGCAGGTGCACCGTAGGCGCTCTTGTGCAGTATAGTAGGTGTGTCGTCAACGCTCTGGTGTAGTTTTGTAGGTGTGCCTGCCCCTCCTAGGCGCTCTGGTGCAGTATAGGAAAGTGTGCCGCCCTTTGAAACTCAGTTTTTAGCTTGATTTTCCTTCATTTTTGGGTTTTGGTTTTATGGATTGTGGTTTTTAGGCTGTATATGATAGTCATACACCCCCTAGAGCCAGCATTATCTTTGTTTCGAGTTGATTTTATTGATTTTGGGATGTTTTACTATTCAAGTGAATAACTTGGTTGTGGTAGGAAATTTCAATCCTCCACCTGTTAGTTCTTCCTGGCCATTCCTAATCACATTTCTAGACCTCTTTAGATTTGTTTGGATAGTCAGATATGATCTCCAAACCATTCCTCCCCTTGATCATTTAGGTTTGGTTGCATTTTGGTTATTTTGGAGCAATTCTTGATTGTTTTGGAGTTGTTTGGGTGCTTGTCATCTTCCTTTTGATTTCTGAATAATGGAGTGTTGTAGATATTCTTTGATTTTCTGTTTGTAGATCTGAAAATATAATTATCCTTTTATTTATTGTTCAGATTCATGTTTGTTTGAAGAGAAAACTTAATCAAAAGAGAAGAAAATTACAAAAATAAAATAAAAATAAAAAAACCCAAAAACCCTCAAGACGGGGGTGTGCCATGCACCCCGTCGGACCCCCCTAGGAGTATGTATGAATCCATAGGTATTTTCAAGAATTGTGATTGATGTTGTTATTTGAAGCTTCATAGTTGGATTTGACTAGAACTTGGTTTTCTTAAATCTCTTATTTATGTATTCTTTAACAAAAAACTCTTTGCCTACCTTAGGTAGTTTTCATCGAAAGAGAAATGTGCATTGTCATGTAGCTAGGATTTGCATTCTTTTTACATTTCCTGTCTACACATCATGCATCCACTTAACCATTGAAGATAAAATTAACGCTAGATTAGGTTTAAAATAATTTAGTAATTGTGTGTAAGTTAGTGACGTGTTCCAGCGTCGTTAAGCGTGGCAGCTAACATTTATTGCCTGCACTACATCCTGGGAACTGTGTGGTTCTTCCACGTACCATCGGTATATCAAACGGCCTTTCATGTACCCTTGAGGTATATCGAAAGGTACTTCATGTACTCGATTGTATATCGGAGGGCCCCTTTCGAACGGTTGTGCATTAGACAACACCACTACGAATTTGAGCTCCCCCATGCCTAGTGTATATTGGGAGACCCTCTTGGGATTCATGTGACCAACTGAGTTAGCATTTTGGCCACCTTAGCATCGCAGAGTTGTGAAGCCTTGATAATCCCATGAGAGTCCCAACTTTTGATCCACTCCTATTCACACAGTTTGCTTGTTTCTTTTAGACTTGAGTAGTGTTTTTTTTGTGTGGTACTTCAGAGATTCTTAGAGAGTTCAGATATGGGAGACTCTCCTAGGACCACCAGTCAAGAGAACCCTTTTCAGGGCATGTCTTTTGTTTCTCCCCATTGTGGAGTTGTTGGTCCTCCCTTCATGGCCACTTTGAACCTTCTTGGATTGACTATATAGTTATTCTCCAATCATATCATACCAAATGCACCCTTTCTGTTGGATCCTGGTCTTTTACAACATGAGCATCAACCTCATGTTAATCCTTATCCTTCTTCCTCGGATGTTAAATCAACCTCCCTTTCTTCCTCTTCACATGTTGAAAACTCTGATGTTAGTAAATGGGCAACTAAGAAGAAGACAAAAAGGAAGGCTAAGAATAATAATGCTAAGTAGAAGGTCACAGTTCCAACCTCTAATCATCATGTTGGGAGCCCACCAGCCACTGATCGTCATGCTGGGATTATTGATGTACCTATTTCTGGCCTGCGTAAAGCTAAGTTCCCTTGTAGACTTTGTAAGGGTGATCACCTTCTCAAGGATTGTCCCGGTCTTTCCCTTGTGTCAGAAGTGTGGTCTAAGCAACCCATGTCATCAGTCTCTGACCATCATTTTGATGATGCCCCATCAACCAATGACTCTGTGCTTAAGAGTCATAAAGGAAAACTTAGGTATCCTTGCTTGTTATGTAAGGATATGCATTGTACTTACCTTTGTCCTCGCATGGATTAAGCTTCAAAGTTGTTGGAATATATTATTGTTCCTCAACAATGGATTCCAACCGCTTATCGTAAGTTGTCCCTTGACATCCCATTGGTTGATAAAGTGGTCGATCCCACTCTTCCATTGAAGAGTGAAGTCAAAGCATTCGATCCAATTCCATTCTTGGTTGATCCCACTCTCCCCTTGGAGAGTGAAGTTAAAGCAGATGAGTCAATGTAATCTCCACTCGATCACACTCTTTCATCAAAAAGTGTTGAGACTGAAGTATTCATTTCGACACATTCTTCATCTTCCCCCGCTCTTCCAGCTGAGAGTGATATGAAACTTGCTAAAGTTTTCGTAGTTAGTTCTGATTATTCTATGCAAGAAGAATTGTTTTCTCTTTCAACAGAACCATCTCCAAGTAGTGAGGTTATTTCCTTTGACTGGAGTAACCTAACAAAATTGCGTCTTCATTTGAGTGTTCCTTTCCAGATATCTATGCGAGTTACCGCTAAGAGTATACTCTGCACTATTGTTGACGAAGGGTCTTCTGT
Source organism: Pseudotsuga menziesii (assembly GCA_001517045.1). NCBI lineage: Eukaryota > Viridiplantae > Streptophyta > Pinopsida > Pinales > Pinaceae > Pseudotsuga > Pseudotsuga menziesii. Next base: position 97,803 of record LPNX010762991.1, read on the forward strand.
TAGTATTTGGTGGAGGATCAATTCAGTAAGTCAACTTGAATGATAGCTGTTATAACTCAAAATGACACATCTCTGCCTGTGACCACTTTCCCATGATTCCGTCGCATGTCGACACTTCCATGACGACACTTCATGAAAATTCACTGAAAAAACACCTAACTTGGAGGACCTATATATTAAGTTATGTAACTCTTTTTTACCTCATCCCTACACCATTGGAAAGGTATTTCTGTTAGCTAAAACTTTCCAGAAGACACCAAAGTCTGAAAATGCCTAGAAATACCCTTAAAATGAGTTTTTTGTCTGTACGCGACTTGCTCTCTATAATACCCGCGTACGTACGTGAGTTGCTCTCTATGGTACCCGCGTACGTACGCGATTTGCTACATATGCACGACTTTATGTATGAGCAACCCATGTGTATTTCTTTTGTACGCAACTATTGTTTCAGCAACCCGCGTACGCCTCTTAAAAATGTCAAAAAACGCATCTTTTGAATTTCGGGTAGTTTGGATAGTTATGCAACTGACTCCTTCAGTTGTAACTACTTTGTCTTCACCCCTAACTCTTCCTTAAGCATATAAATAGAGGTAGGGAGCTCCATGAGAGGATACTTGAATCTTTGCATTGTTATGCTGGAAGATTTGGAGCTCTCTTTGCCCACACCTTTTCCCTAGAAGCGTTCTCCTAGTGTTGCAGAGCTTGGAGGCTGAGTTCCTTGGAGAAGAGAAGTAGCAGAACTGGATCAAGGTTTCATGAGGTGCCATACTTGTACTTGTTTTCAAGATTAATAAAGATGTGATGTCCTTCTTCTTCCCAAATCATTGTTCAATGTGTGATTGAATCCTTGTTTATGATCATATGATGATGTTAGTCAGATCATTATTTCATGTTTATTTGATTATCTTTGCTTTATATGTGGTCATGTTGGTTTGAGAAAGGTATAATTCGTTTTGTAGGTCTCTTGGAGCAATAGGAGCAAGAAGAGGATTGAAGGGCTGCTTGGATCAACCTTCGTTTGGTTAAGGTATGAACCATTCCAATCTCTAAAACTTGCTTATATATGCTTGCTGAACATTATACATCCACCTTTCAACCCCAGTATGTTGATGGCCTCTTAAACCTTAGCCATAGGATACTTTCCTTTACAACAATAGCCAACTTAGTCAATCGGCCGACTAAGTCGGTTGGCCTACTAAACTAGAGATTAGGTCAGCCACCTAAGGTCGTGTCAGTTCACCGAACCGACAGGTAGTTATTTTGTAACTATTTTGTAATCATATATATTAGGTTGTTGAGCCAGAAGAGAACTCGGTTCAGTTCTCTGTATTGTATTAGACCCACTCATGTTAATCTAATATGTTATTTCCTCTATGTGTTCTTATCTCTTGTCTTTGTTAAGTATGTATGTTTTGATATGTGTTATTGGTAACCTTATGTGATCTGTGAGATTACAACATTGGTTCTGTTGCCGGTAGTACATGTCTGAGATGTATGCAAACATATGATATCAAAACAGGAGATTAAGGACTGGTGGGAACGTAAAATTGCAAATTATTTGTAGAATTATGCATGAAGAAACATATTAACGAACACACAAGCAAAAGCAAGATTCTTTACAGAGACACATGAGAAGTTTGTAGAATCAGTGCCCCAACTTCTGAAGAAACTCCTGGATGAAAAAGCCGGAAGGAAATAAAGATCAACAGTTGCTAGAAAAATTGATCTGAGGGGGAAGAAAAAACTTGTCGGAGTGGTTCGAAAAAATCACAGACGACTTCTGCGAGGAGCAAGCCGTAGAAGACAGAACTTCTGTGGAAACCGTCAAGGAGAAATTTTACATAGACCTCACCGAGCAATTTCTGTGTTCCTTACCGACCTTGCTATTTAAGTTCCTGATTGAGAAGGTAGTGGGTCATATTGTCGAATCTCGTCCATCACTTCACGGACCTCCATTAAACCCTAACTGGGAAAAAAAGCAAACACGGTGGGAAAAATTCATTGCCTAAAGGGAGTGGGAATACTTCCTAAGCAAGTAGACCGAACTATCCAAGCTTTTTAAAGCGTCAGGTAGGCTATTGGGGGGTAGCTGGTCATATGTTAGGATAAAGTGGAGTGGATTCTAGTCAACTAGAAGCAAATACCAATCACCAGTAATGAGAAGTCGACCAAAAGGGAAATCAAGAAGATAGTATCACACAAAGGTATGTCGAACGTTCAGAAAATAGAGAGGGAAGAGAGACAACAAAGGAGGGAAGAAAGACGAGAAAGAGCCTTAGTGCTGCATAGAGGAATGAGTACTAGGGTGACCGACCAGGAAAGAAATCCGCCAGAGTCAGGTCATGACCGACAAGAAGAAGGCATGGAAGAAGAGGCATCCCCTACGGAAGAAGAATTGTGGATAGAGCAACCAGAAGCTCTCCAATTAGAAGCTCCCCAAGAAGGAACAACTCTATCTCCGTTGAATCCGTGTACCCGAATACAAACTATTGTCCAAGAGGACCTTTGACTAGGAGCTGGTGACTTTGGTATATGGAGCCGACTAGACGATGAGACATACACTGGTAGACATCTTATTATTCGTCGACCAGAAGAAGGAAATTGGGTTACCTTTCAAGCGGTACCCTCCAACTAAAGTATCCACTTACTTTTACCGACACATGAAGGAGCACCCCCCCTGCCAAATATAGCTTTGGAGGACACAGAACATTCAGAACTATGGACAGGTAATTACAGTTGGACATTGACAGAAGAAGTCGAAATCAACCAACTGCTGGTCGAAGACGAAACGACAAAAAAAACCAACGGAGATGAAAGTTTTATCGATGATAGTTCTGCAGAGAGGAATAAGCAAATAACCCCACCACCCCCACCGCCGCCTCCTGAAAGCAGCGACAGTGATTCCGACATGGGTCACGGGTCAGCACACATTCCTCTATATGAGGGGGATGAGGACCCCAAATGACACTGGCTCATCTGTGAGTCGACTTGGGAGGCTAACCAAGTTACGGATGAAGATAGGTAGATGGCACAGTTCATCGGTTCCTTGAGGAAAAGAGCATTAACTTGGTATATGACCTTTTTTGAAAGAAAACCTCAAGCAACCAAAGCTAAGATCAAAGCGCAATTTCTATCATTTTTCAAAACTCCAGATGCAAAACATTTGGCAGCGAAGAAACTAAAAACAACATTGCAGAAGCCAGGAGAAACTGTCCGCGATTATGATAAGCGATGGAAAGGCCTTCTTAGCTAACTGGACTATGTTATAGATGAACAATTATTAATCCAGTGGTTTCTTGCAGGTTTATCACAAAAAATTCGTCGACATATAAGCCTGGAGACATTCAAGACTTACGAAGATGCGCTTACGAAAGCTCTCCAAGTATAAATGGATGAGGACATACCTGCATACTCCACCGATCACAGAATAGAAGAACAGCTTGAGATCGCACAGAAGTCCTTAAAAGAATTAAACCTCAAAAATCAGGATATCTGGTGCACGAAGTGCTCGACGGTCGGACACTCAAAAGACAACTATCGACAAGAATACAACCGACAGTACATTTGATTCATACAGACTAAATGTTTTTGTGACATTTTCCAGGAGCATGGAGACCACTCGACAAAAGATTGCCAGTTCAACATGAAGAATGGAAAGGCATCTTGGTGTGCAATCTACAAAACTAAAAATCATAACACAACTGACTGACATCTGAACCTGAAGAAATGACAGAATTATCATGCAGTCTACTAGACCACTGCAGTTGCACAAAATAATGAGCAAAACAACTTACCGAATGATCAAAACAATCAGAGATATGAAGGTCGAATATACGAGCGCTGGTATGACAGTCAACGTGGAGGCTACGGAGGTTGAGGTCGATTCTCCAGAAATCAAGACAACCGACCACATCGACCCATCCAATGCTTTACATGTTATAAGGAGGGACATCGGTATGCAGACTATCCATACAAGGACAGAACTGACCTCAAATTTTGTACTCATTGTGGAGTAGGGGATCACTCATTAGAGGATTTCCTTACCATGCTGGAAAAAATAAATAAAAAGAAAAATGTTAATGTCTTGTCGTGTGTGCCAAAAAACGATGTAATAAACACAAATAATTTGCATATTGTAACTCGACAAGGGACAAAAACAAGAAGTTATAACCCAAGAATCAGCAAAATAAAAGAGAAAAATGTCTACCCTGATCCACTCAAAGAAAAACAAACATACAAAGAAGCAACAAATGTATTCAAAAAATTTGCACAACAGGAAGAGGCTAATGACAATCGACATAACACAATAAAAGAATTAATACAGCTCGTACAAAAAGACAACTCAGTATCCCAGTTCATCGAATTGCTATATGAAATAAAACACAACAACATCGAAAAACAAACAAAGAATATCTGCAGTTTAAATCAAAAATATAAAAGTGATGCCGACCCACTTGTCGACCTGGAAATTGAAGGATACCATGTCCGACAAGTTGTACTTGACTTCGAATCACAAGTAAACAGCATGACTCGTGACACTTGGGAACAACTAGGCAGACCTCAACTACATGAGTCAGGTATATACCTTAAACTAGCCGACCAGGGCCTAATTGAACCTATTGGAGTCTGGAAAAACATTGATACAACTATAAAAATTATCTCGACCAAAGTCGACTTCGAAATCATTGACCCTAAGGAAGGATCCAGCTCCTTCCCAACATTAGTCGGTCGACCTTGGGGTAGAAATATGAAAGCATCGATATCCTTGGACAAAGAGAGAATCAAATTAAAAGGAAACGAACAAAAGGTCATTGTACCTATTCATCCATCCCAAGGAGAACCTTGGACTGAACCTATCGATGAAGAAGTCGACATCTGACAACTTTATCAGATACAAAACAATGCAGATTATACAGAACCTAATATCTACGGAGAACCTCATTTAGGAAACCAAGACTCAGTCGGTTATAATTCAAACGCATAATTATATGATTGGGAAGTCGAGAACTATGAAACACAAGCAAGAAGGTGTTGGAATATCCAAAAAGTACAGAAAAATCCCACCCAACAGTGCTTCATAGTGTCCATTGTCCCAAAAATATTTGAGAAGAAAATTAGGTAATACCCTACTTTAAACCCTACAAATGTAAATACTACACAAATACCAAGATACAAGGAAAGAGAATCACCAGTCATGCATGTAGAACAAGTTTCCAAAAATATTGGTGAACATAGTCGACTACAAAGTTTAGTAGAAACTTTTACAGGACAAGCTGCTAGATGGTGGGATACCCATCATACAATATTGCAAACCTGGACAAAAACTTCAACTTACTTTGTAGAAATGTTTGGAGGAAAGAAGTTAACCAAACAAGCTCAGATACCTATATTCATCCAAGGACAGAATCCAGAAAATCATATCAAGACATGTGAAAAGGAATGGAGAAGACTTGGGTACAAGGATGAACAAGCATGGCCACACCTGTTTCCATGTGACCCTCGCCGACTTACCAAACAAATGGTATAAAATGGAAGAATCTAGGAATGAAACCTTCCTATGGCATGAACCCAGAGAAAATTTCATTAAATATTTCAACTTTATACCACAAAATGAAAACTTGGTCGAAACAGCAAAACAGATTAAAAAATTTATATAGCCGACAGAAAACAAAACCTTGAAAGATAACCGACAAACAATGAAATGTAACAATATACAAACTGGGACAATACCATGGTCGACAAGACTATAGTTAGAAAATGAAAATACAAAATGGAAAAGCTTCCGATGGAAATCAAACCATGTCGAAACAACCAAACCTATTCGTACAGTATTCAAAGTTGAAACAACCGACAAAGAGGATACTGACAGAATGACTGCAGCTGACTTTCCTGCCACATTCTCATAGTTTAAGGAAGGAAGTCGACCAATCAATGAAGCCAAAGATCCAAAATGGCTAGATTCTAAAGTCAAAACCAGAGAATTCAACATCTCAAATGATGGCCGACCAAAAATGGCCAAGATTGGAGACTAGTGGAATGAAGAACAGACAACAGAAGTAGTGAACCTATTAAAAGAATTCCAGGATGTATTTTCCAGAGACTATAAAGACCTCAAAGGCTTAGTCCATGAAATGGGTGAAATGAAAATCGACACTAAACCTGATGTTTGACCTATGAAGAAAAGGCCATATAAGTTAGCTCACAAATACAAAGAGATAGTCAAAAAGGAAATTGATAACATGCTAGCAGCAGGCATCATCTACCCTATTGACCAAACAGAATGGGAAAGTCCAATGGTTGTACAACCTAAGAAACATGATCCGACCAAACTAAGAATTTGTGTTGACGTTAGAGAACTAAATAAATTCACACTGACAGACCCATTTCCAACTCCTTATGCAGATGAAATCTTAAATGAGGTGGCAGGACATGAATGCTACTCATTTACAGATGGATTCTCAGGTTATAACCAAGTGCCAATAGCTAAAGAAGATCAGAAAAAAGACAACATTTGTATGTGAATTTGGCTCATTTGCTTATAAGGTTATGCCTTTTGGATTAAAAAATGCACCTGCAGTATTTTCTAGAGTTGTTGTCAAAACATTTCAAGAATATACTTACAAAACCATGGCAGTATACTTTGATGATTGGACCATATACTCCATGTTAAAAGATCATTGCAAATGGCTAAGACTCATTTTGGAAAGATGTCGACAAATTCAACTATCCCTGAACATCAAGAAGTGTATATTTGTCACCCCCATAGGGATATTGCTAGAACAAATTATCTGTAAAGAAGGTATTAAGGTCGACTTTGCAAAAATTAAAATTATCCTCAACCTAAAACCACCAGTAAACCCAAAACAAGTCAGAGTGCTACTAGGTCATACAGGCTATTATAGAAAATTCATAAGATATTATTCAAATATGACCTATGCACTAGAAGAACTATTAAGGGAAGATAAAGAGTTTGACTGGACATAAGAGTGCCATATATCATTTGAAAAACTAAAAAGAAAACTAGTCGAAGCACCAATCCTAAGGTTTCCAAACTGGTCGATCAAATTCCATGTTCATATTGATGCATCAGGCCTAGCAATAGGAGCAATCTTAACTCAACCAGGAGATGATGGAATGGATTATCCTATAGTTTAGAGTAGCAGAAAATTAAACAAGGCTGAAAGAAATTATTCGACAACAGAAAGAGAAGCACTAGGAATGGTCTTTTCATTACAAAAATATCGACATGAGACTGCAGAGGAGAAGGACCAATTTATGGGTCCCGACATGGAGAGAATAGATGAAATCTCCATTTTAGAGAAGATTTCGATCTTATCAAGTCTAACTACACTCACCATCGACATCCACAAAATATTGCAAAGTTGGACGGATTTCCAACATCACCTATTAGTGACAGCCCTAGCAATTGTCGAAGTCTGTGTACAGAAAATACCGACCATCAGACTTCACAGCCCATGAAGACCAAGCACATCATAATGACTACTAAGACAGATAGGAATATTTTTGTACCTCCCTGTTTCTTTGGGACGAAGAAACATTTTGTTCATGGGGGAGATGTTGGAGGAGCAAGTCGGTAAGTCGACTTGAACGACAGCCGACTTAGTCAATCGGCCGACTAAGTCGGTTGGCCGACTAAACTAGAGATTAGGTCGGCCACCTAAGGTCGTGTCGGTTCACCGAACCGAAAAGTAGTTATTTTGTAACTATTTTGTAATCATATATATTAGGCTATTGAGCCAGAAGAGAACTTGTTTTAGTTCTCTGTATTGTATTGGACCCACTCATGTTAATCTAATCTGTTATTTCCTCTACTTGTTCTTATCTCTTGTCTTTGTTATGTATGTATGTTTTGGTATGTATTATTGGTAACCTTATGTGATATGTGAGATTACAATAGTATTCTATCCTCTACTTCTCATCAAGCCATAGGTTCTCCTCCGCTTGTTCCAACCACTTATCAAATACTGGATTTTAATCAGAGGCCTATTGCACCTTTAGGGATCCTTCCTCATTTTCCCATTGCTTTGGAAGGAAAAACTATTTATATTGATGTCATGGTAGTCCAAGGTCCCTTAGATTTTAATCTTCTTCTTGGCCGATATTATGTTTACGCCATGAAAGTTGTAGTGTCCACACTCTTTCGAGTGATGTATTTTCCCCATGATGGGAAGATTGTGACCATTGATCAACTTTCCTATGTTAAACCCGATCATCTTATGACTCCTAAACATCAGACTTCCCTGAATGTCCCGCATGTTCTTGTGGTTCCTTCCCCTTCTAGTTAGCTTCTTCCCATCATAGGTAAAATCGAGGGCATGGCTCCAGCATATGGACATCATACTGGAGTTAAGTTGCTAGCTTCTTAAGTGAGGGGGAAACCCACCAACCTATGGATATCATGTTGGCTTAAAATTTATGAGAGCATAATTCCTATTCTGTGTCAAGCTCGTTAAAAAATGAAATGGATTTCCTCAAGCATAGTTATTTTCTGTTCCAAGCTTGTGTAAAAATGAAATAGGTCCCCAAAAGCTCATTAAAAATTAAAACCGGCCTTGAGCAGAGTTCCTTTTTAGTTTCAAGCTCATTAAAAAATGAAATGGATTCTTCCATTGTGTCAAGACTCAATACTTGAACCTTCATTTCATCTACTTGTAAAGCAAATGAAACGAAGCTTGGGGAGCATGTACCCTACCACCCTTTGTTGGATTTAATTTACTTGACAGATATAAAGGGGGCAAGTACCAACCACTGGACATCATGTTGGGAAATTACCCGTCAATGGGAGTGATTCTGAGCATACTTTGTTTTAGTTTCGAGCTCGTTAAACCATGAAACGATCCTTTGAGCATAATTTACTTCTTCTTTCAATATCATTAAAAATGAAACCACTCCTCAAGCATAGTTTACCTTTTGGTTTCAAGCTTGCATAAAAATGAAACCATTCCCAAGCATAGTTATTTTTCTATGTCAAGCTCGTTAAAAAATTAAATAGGTTGTTTTCAAGCAAAGTTTACCTTTTGGTTTCAAGCTTGCATAAAAATAAAACCATGTTTTAAGCAAACTTTACCTTTTGGTTTCAATCTTGCATAAAAATGAAACCATATTTTGAGCATAGTTCTTATTCTATTCCAAGCTCGTTAAAAAATGAAGCAGATACCCTGAGCAGTCTTTCAATCAATCTTCGAGCTCGTTAAAAACAATAAGATGGTGTTGAGATTAATTTCATTTTTTGTGCTCTGGTTAAAACATGAAAACTGGTTTGAGCTTACTTTATCGCTTTTTCATGCTTTGGTTTCAAACATGAAAAAGGTTCCGAGTGCCTTTTATACCTTCAACGTGCTCGTTAAAAACTTAGTGAAGAGGTATTGAGTGTACTTTTACTGTTTTTCATACTCGTTAAAATTGGATTATGAAAAAAGAACCTTAATAGAGTCCTATTTAAGCTCTTTTTGGACTCTTAAAATGTGAAAATATTGTCAAGTGAACTTATCTTATTCACACTCGTAAAAGGACCTGAAGAGTCATCTTCCTAGTCATAGTTTACCCCTTTTCGCACCAGGGGGCACTAATTAGGAAAAGGTATACTCCAACCAATCATGACTAGAAGAGTTCTCCTCGATATTATTTTATAATTTTTCAGGCCTCGGGGACTAAATTTACGAAAAAGTTCATTTTGGAGTCCTCTTGGTAATTTCAGACTTTCTAAACATGAAATGATGAATGAGTTTGCTTTCATTGGACTCGTAAAATCAAACGATGAAGGACCCTTTTCTGGGAACGAACCCTTCATTTCTCAGGTTCGTAAAACATGTGAGAATTGACTCATCGCTTGATGAGCTACAACCATTGTTTGTTACCCTCTTTGAACTCATAAAAATAAAAAGAGGCACTCATCCTTCATGATGGGGAAATTAAGGAAAGAGTTTGTATTTTTTTATGGCAGTACATAGTTACTCTTGAACATGGCACTCATTTGCATATGCATTTCAGTACTTGGGTAATCTGTTTGTCTTCGAGTCCTGCTAATTCCTAGAGTCTTATTCCTCCTTTGAGTTGTCCAAGAATAGTCTCACTGTTAGTTGCATTGGAGGATTGCTATCATTCTCATTTCAATACTGTCAAGTCATGCCATTCCCATGTTCAAGAGAATTTTGGTCATATGTTCACTGTCTACAGTCAATTTACCTTCTATCATGTTGGTCATTGTTGATTCAATCTCGTATATCACTCTATTGTCTGGTTTACTCTAAAACATATATGCTTTTGTTTCGTGTCGATGATGGGGGATTCATCATGGCCCTCCTTCAACGAGTCTATTCATGTTGACTTCAACACCTCATCCAAGCATTAGACGTAGAAACCAAGTCAAGTACCTTGGTCCTGCATGCCTTAATGGTAGGTTACCTCGCTTTCAACATGGGTTTACATCATTGACTTTTGATTGAAATATCTCATCGAGTGTTCGACTCCAAGTCCTTTATTCACATTCGATGGAATGTACTGTGATACCTTGGGATTCATTGACATCAATGCTGATTTCCCTCGCACTTGTTAACGGTTTACATTAATGATTGGTAATCAAGTGGTTTCTACCATGTTCGATGTCAATACATTGTAATCACATGGTTAGATTCGTATCATTACAGGTTCGGCTTGAAGACCCTAGGTTGTCATATATCTTCGCCCAGGTCGCGATGGAGTTTTTTTTAGTCATATTACACAGATCCACTTTGTATTGGTCGTGGTTGTGTTATCATCTCATCATGGATCTACGCTTGTGTCTAGTAGCCATGATTGTGTTCAATCGGTCTCTACTACCATGGATCTGCATTGTATCGGTCGGCATCCATGTTGTGAGTCATATGATATTTGAGTCAGTTGTACTGCAACAGCTTCTAGCCAACATCCTTGCCTTCGATTTCTTCACTTTACAAATCATCCACCCATCGCATTACTGTAACTTCATGCTTTGGGGGGCATTTTGTTACATTGAAATCTTGTACTCTTGATCCATGTGTCAACCCTTTTCCTAATCCCCAAAATTCTTTCTGCTAAACTAGATTGATACTGAGGTTGTTTCTGCCTTTTTTCCCTCTTTAGGAAGGTCGGCACTCTTTCCCTTCATTATAGGTGTGTCAATGGTGCTTTTTCCCTTCTTTCTAGGTGTGTCGATGTGAACGCTCTGTCTCCTACTGCTAGGTGCACCGATGACACTCTTTTCCTTCATGGAAGGTGCGTCGGTGGTGTTTTGAAGAAAAAAAAAATGAAGCTTCAAGACCCTTCTCGAAGGTGGATGAGATGGAGTTCTATCCCTATAATTTAGGTGAGGTGGCATTCGATTCCTAACCTATGGGGAATATCTCTTAGACCCCTCCTCTGAATCCTCAACCTACTCTATCCCTTTAGCCTTATAAATTAAACCCTCTCTCCATTGTGAAAGGGGGAAGGACTATGGTACTATTATGATGGTGGAATTTCTAGGTGATCCCTATCGTCCTTTGGGAGGTTTAATATCTTGCTTTGGAGGATTTAGATTGGATTGTTGGATGGAATATTGCAACCTTAAGGCTAGGTTGTGATGTTCTTTCTTTTATGTAATTATGTGTATCTCCTTGATTACATTAATACAAATCTCTTTCCATAAATATTATTGTGTTGATAATGTTTAGAGCTTTCTTCCTTAATTGTTAGCTTAGATCAATCATGTTTGGATACACATGTACTATTTTCTTATTTCCACTTGCTTTACAAGGTTTTGCAACTGAATATATGAAGGCTCTGGAGCTTGGATCAACAAAGAAAGAAGAGGATTTGCATATCTCAGGTAAGTGATCTATCTAATTGACTTGCATTTCTATTTGATCTAGGAAAGTAGATTTTATTATGTATTTGATTGTTTCTAGATCCACTTGGACTAGGGAGATCTGTCTTGAGTCCGCTTGAGTAGATTTATCTAATAAAAAAGATTACGAAATCGGGTAAGGGCTGCATCATGGGACAGTTAGGATGTCTCATAGATCAAAATCTACGGTTGAGGTTTATTTCGCAGGAAGAAGATGAAGGCATGAATGAATCTGTTGCAGGGTGTTCAAAGGTGCTATGAAATGTCATTATCATCAAGCAAGCCTGAGTCCCTGCTGTCAAAATTATCAAACTAATCCACCATGCATGCTCCAGTGTGATTTTCTCTTTGGTTTATGATCATGGTGAATCTGCCAAATCAGCATTTGTTAGGATTTTCATTCCCATACCGCAATTGTTTTTTTCTATGTTTTGAGGTTGGTCTCAGGAGCCTGTGACACTATAAATATGCCCTCAATAGAGGAAGACTTGTTTGGAACTCGTGATAATTTTGTGTTTTTCATTTTGAGATATATCATTGATAAAATTGCGGAGTTGAATGTTTGCATGTTGTTGCAAAGATTCACGTGTATTTCGTAGTTACAGTCTATTGTTTCCTTTCCTCTGTGCATGTCTTTCTTGTTAAACTTGTCATCATGTGTTCTTCATGTCTGAAATAAGTATATAATAGTTCAGAATTCATATTGTTATGCTCTGGCTATTGTTTCAAGTATCCACCAATCTTTCTTTCCAAAATTGATGTAGAATTCATCTTTTAGGTCATCTATGTTGATAGATTGTTCTTGTTCCTCCTTTATCACCAGACAAACTACTATTTGACTGTAACTAAGTGCTACCTTTCCTTTGTAGAATTCCACCTAAAAAAAATTTCGTAATTCATGAATATTTGTGAGTCCATAGCCCAATTTATGCTTTCCTTGTTTCAACCACCAATTCACTATCAATTTTGTTTCATTTTTATATCTAGCCCTGTTAAAAAACTGTGAGAGATGCCTCTATAGAAAGAAATAACCCAGCTCCCTTTCTTAAAGTGGTTCTGTTGTTAGCTTGGGATTTACCTTCTGCAACCTTGAGTACATTCTAAGTGCTAACAAATTGGCGTTGTTGTCGAGGAACGAAAGTGGAAATCAGCCCTAGGAGACGACAAAGATTCCAAGAAGAAAGGGTTTCTATGGGAAAACAGAGACTTCTACATTTGAAATAGGTTGTATATTTTCCCTTCCGACTCCACATTTATTTTGAGCAAGATTTCAAAAGGCATCCTGGCTCCCAGGAGGTCACATACACGAGGTAACCCTAACACTGAAACATTACTGAGTGTGGAAAATCCAGAAATATTGCTTAAATAAGGGAAAAGAACAAATAGATATTTCTCAGTTTGGTGCTTCATCTTCTCAATAAGTTCATAGCATTCAGGATTTTGGGCAGGAAACAAATTTTAAAATATCCTTGTTGGAATCAAAATCTGAATCTGATTTGAAGGAAATTGGAATTAATCCCATTAGGTTAGAATCATATTTTCTTGATTCTCTTTGGAAAAAACTTCAAAACTTTGTGAAAACTGAATAAAGAAACATTGTTGTTCAAACATTTCAGCCTTATATCCCACCAACTGTTCAAACCCCTCCAGCCTTTCAAGCTCCTCCTCTTGATCCAAATCCACCTAGACAGATGGCTTCTAGGTTTGCTCCATTGGCCTTACCTGATGTATTGCATGACCTTCCTCAAAAGTATGCCCAAAAAATTCCCTTCTATGATGGGGATGGAAATTTCAAAGCAAGACAACCTGTTGATAGATTTGATGATTATGTGGACTTGGATTTGGTTGATGAAGATGATTTTAAGATGAGGTTGTTTGTACCAAGTTTTCTAGGAGAGGAAAAGAAATGATTTAGAGATCTACCTACTAGGTCCATTGCCACATTTGAAGCTTTCCAAACTTTTTTCTTGGAAAGATGGGGTGATAATACAAGTCCTTTGCAGGTATTTCTCAATATAATAATCTTAAGAAAGGAGGTTGTGAATATTTCCATGAGTTTTATAGTCGATTTATGAGGGTGTATAACTCTATTCCTGCTGACATTAAACCCCTTGTAGGCTATGCAAAACTCCATTATGTGGATTCATTTGATGGTGACTTTGCACTATTATTGAGAGAGAGAAAATCAGCAAGTATTCATGCTATGCTTCAAGATGCTCTGGAAGTGGAAGAAAATATAATGGCAAGTGGAAAAATAAAGCAGAAAGTAGAAACAACGAAAGATAGATAAGAAAATGTGCCTTCTGCTTCTGCTATTGCTTCGTCTAATGATGTGAAGTTTGAAATGATGATGAAAAAAATGGATAAGTTGATGGATAGGCTGATTGTGGATAAAAAAACCATTGAACAAAGAATAGAGTGAAACTTAGATCAGAAACCAAAACTTCAGAAGGCCCAATCCTCCCCCACCTCCACAAATTAGAGAGAGAGATATGAGGAATCCTAGAAATCCAGATGATCAGAAAATAAGGCCACATTTTCCTGAGAACTATGTTACAGATGAAGATGAGGCTGGATCTATTGAGGATTATATTCACCATTTTGGTGACTTGGATTCTGAAATATACCTCAGAGAGGAAGAACATAGTATGTTTTCCCAAGAGGATGCCAATAATGATTTTGAGGAAGAGTCAGAGCAGTACCAAAGAGGATATTTGCATGCCATAGATGATGTCCAGAGAAAGACCAAATTGAGAAATAGAGATCTTACTGTAAATAAAGGAAGGTTAAATAAAAATCAACCTTCTAGTAGTCATAAAATACAGAAAAGAGAAGTGAAAAACAAAAAAAACCCATTGTATATAAAGAACCAGAAAACAAAATAAAGAAAACAAAAGAAGTTAAACAACCAGCACTGGTGGATGTAGAGAAAGTTGTTTCCACTTTTAACTTCAAACAGAGCTCTCAAAATTGAAATTTTCCATTCCTTTCAATGAATTGTTAAGAAACGAGGAAACAGAGACAAAATAACAGACATGGTCAGGAGTCGGGGAGAATTTCAACCAGATATTCTAGAGGTTGCAGATGATGCTCCTACCATTGTCTTTGGGTCAAAAATTGAAAATGTGGATGATGAGGAAGCTCCTCCTTTTTACCTAAGTTTAAATGTACATGATCTGACTATGCACAATGATATGATAGATTCTGGTGTATCTCATAATTTAATGCCCAAGGGAGTGGTATAAAGTTTGGGACTGGAAGTTACTAGGCCATATAAATATTTGTATTCCTTTGTTTCCAGGAAGGTGAAGTGTCTTGGATTGATTAAGGATATGGTGGTAACTTTGACAAAAATTCCATCTAAGACTGTGGTAATGGATGTTGTTGTAGCAAAAATTCCTCCTAAATTTGGTGTATTGTTGTCAAGGTATTGGACTTCTAAATTAAAAGGCAGTTTGCAAATGGATATGTTTTATGCTACCATTCCTATAGTGGTGGGAATAAAAGATTATAAATTGAGAAAATATCACCTTATGTAGTTAGCAGCCAATACAAAACAGATAATCATGTTATCTATGGTGTTGATACTGACTTGGGAGCTTCCATTTTCTTTAATGATGATTTCTCCTGTGATCCTGAAATTACTCTACCCATTGAAAATAAGGAGGAAGAGTGTGCAAAGAGACAAGAGGCTTTGCATAAGAAACATAAATAAGAAGGTCTTTAGACCATGTATTGATATGGATCTGTGGAAAAAGTTGGTGGTGGTGCTGGTGTATACATTATCTCCCCTATCAGGGATTTTAAGGCTCTGTCATATAAGTTAAATTTTGAATGTACC
The DNA here is from genome assembly GCA_001517045.1 of Pseudotsuga menziesii. NCBI lineage: Eukaryota > Viridiplantae > Streptophyta > Pinopsida > Pinales > Pinaceae > Pseudotsuga > Pseudotsuga menziesii. The sequence goes on from LPNX010762991.1 coordinate 113,507, forward strand.
AATAATGTGGCAAAGTATGAAGTTTTATTACTAGGATTGAATTCTTTGAAGGATCTGGGAGCAAAGAGGGTACAAGTCATGGGATATTCAGAGCTTGTAATAAACAAAGTGAATGACGGTTATCAGACCAAACATACTAGAATGAGGGCTTATAGAAATGAGGTATGCGATATGTTTGGTAACTATTTTACTGAGCATAAAATCAGAGTGATTCCCAGATATGAAAACACAGTAGCTGACTCTTTGGTTGTTGCTGGTAAATTCAAAACTCTCACTGCTGGCCAAAGAAAGTATAAAGTTGATATTGTGAACAGACCCTCCATACCAGATAATTCCAAATATTGGCAAGTGTTTGAAGATGATATGAAAATTAAAATATTTTTAGAGTTGTCTGGTGAGTTTCTAAATACTCAGATAGATAGTGAAAATGACAATTCTGAAAACTTCCAGGATGCTGAAGAGAGTGAAGAAGAAAGTGTTGAAAACAAAAAGCTAAAAAACTCACTGGGGGGAAGATATAGTTTATTTTAAGAGTAATCATATCCCTAGAGGCCTAATCCCTTTAGAGAATATTTTTTATCAAAATTATGTTGCTAGAGATCCAAAAATGAATCTTGTTGATGATGTTGTTGAAGAGAGAAATATAGGAACTGAAGAAAATCCAAAGATCATAAAATTGTCAAAAAACTTTCTTAACAAAGAAAAAGAAGACTATGTCAATTTGATGAAAATATACAATGATGTCTTTGCCTGGAGTTATAAATACCTTAAAGAGTATGATACTTCTATCATACAACATATAATCCCAATAAAACCTAGTGATAAACCTTTCAGACAGGAATTGAGAAGATTTAATCCAATGTTGTTGCATGTTATTGAGAAGGAAATTAAAAAATTATTCAATGCCAATATTATAGCGACCCTGGGATTTTCCAAATGGGTTGCAAATTTGGTGCCTGTTAGGAAAAAGAATGGTGAAATTAGGCTTTGCATAGATTTCATAAATCTTAACAAAGTCTCTTTGAAGGATAATTACCCTTCTCCTAAGATCGAACATATTTTGCAGAAAGTGGTGGGATCTGAAAGGATTTCAACTATGGATGGTTTCTCAGGATACAATCATATCAAAGTGATGCCTAAGGATCAAGAAAATACTGCCTTTACTACACCATGGGGTACATTTATGTATGCCAAAATTAATTTCGGTTTAATGAATGCAGGGGCCACTTTCCAATGTGCCATGGACATTGCTTTTGCAGAGGAAAAGGATAAATTTGTGGTTGTCTACATGGATGATATCACAGTGTACTCAAGATCAGATAGGGAGCATATTAAACATTTGGAGAAAGTGTTTCTGAAATGTAAAAAGTATGGAATATCATTAAACCCTAGGAAATCAAATTTTGCATTGGAGGAAGGAAAATTGATAGGGCACATTATTTTAAAGGATGGTATAAATATTGATCCAGAGAGAATCAGTGCAATCCTGAAAGTTGAGGAGCCAAGAAGTAAAAAGGAACTGCAATCATTCATTAGACTAGTAAATTTCTTGAGAAGGTTTATTACCAATTTTGCTGAGATACTAATGAATATCACTAATATGCTCAAAACGTACCATGAGATAAAGTGGAAAATAGATGCAAGGAGATATTTCGAAGATATTAAACAAATTATCACAGAAGCACCAGTTCTGGTAAGTCCGTATTTTAACAAATATTTTCTGATCTTTTCTTATGCTTCTGATCACACTATTGTTGGAGTACTGTTACAGAGAAACAATCAGAATTTTGAAAAACATATAGCCTTCTTTAGTAAAGTGTTAAGAGATGGAGAGTTGAAATGTGACATTATAGAAAAACAAGCATATGATCCGATTCAATCTTTGAAATATTTTAGAGTTTATGTTCTTCATTCACATATAATTGCTTATGTTCCTAGCAATGTGGTGAAGAGAATTCTCACATAGCCAAATCCAGAGGGAAAGAGAGAAAAATGGATTGTTGTGTTACTAGAGTATGACATTGAAATTAAGACCACCAAGTTGGTTAAAGGACGAGGACTTGTAAAGATGATGACATGAATCCTTGCAGCTAAATTTCTTGACCATTCATTCAAATCAGCTTGATGCAGAGGTGCATGTAATTCTTGATTTCTCTGTATCTCCATGGTATTATGATATTGTGTATGTGTTGCAAAATTTACAGGCTCCTGTAGGGTTAAGAAAAACAAGAGCAAGGTCAGTAAAGTTGAAATCTGCCAAGTTTTGTATTCTAAATCAATACCTTTATTGGAAAGATCTCGGTGGTGTTTTACTCAATTTCCTCCTGGAGAATGAATCTAAGCAAACTATGAAGGAATTTCACAAGGGAGATTGTGGTGGTCATCATTCATGGAAGGTGACAGCAAACAAGATTTTGAGAGCTGGTTTCTATTGGTCTTCAATGTTTTCATATGTTTACAAGGAGACTACTACATGTCACCAATTCCAGATCTTTGATGGTAAGAGAAAAGTGGTTCCACTCCCTCCCAATCCAATATCAATAGAAGCACCTTTTCAATAGTGGGGACTGGATTTTATTGGGGAAATAAATCCCAATTCTTCATGACAACACATATGGATCTTAAGCAACTGACTACTTCACTAAGTGGATTGAAGCAATACCTACAAGAAGGGATATTGATCATAACATTCTACCCTCTTCTATAATGTATCCTATTTAACAAAAAGTGAAAAGATTCCTGGAATCTTTCATATTTTGGGCGTAACTTTTTGCTTGTAACTCGGAATTGGGAGGAATTTGGACCATTCAAAAGGTCTTGACATTCTCTACAAAATTTTTGTTTTGAGTGTTTCCTAATTCCTTACTGTTTGTTTGGGGCAGGAATTTTAGTAACAAAGCATCTTTTAAAATATGCTTTGTTACTAAAACACCTGCCCTAGACAAATAGTAAGGAATTAGGAAACACTAAAAATAGAAAAGTTGTAGAGAATTTCAATACCTTTCCAATGGTCTAAATTCTACCCAATTTCGAGTTATGTGCGAAAAGTTGTTCCCAAAATACAAAAGATTCTTGTAATATTCTCGTCTTTTTTCAAATAGGATACATTTTGGGAAAAATAAAACCTTATAATGCAGTGATTATGGGTTTTCTTGAAGAGAATATTTTGGCTAGATTTGGTTGTCCCAAAAGGATTGTGATAGAAAATGCACCTACTTTTGAATCTAAGAAAATGATAATTTTTTTGTCACAGGTGCCATATTAGTCTTAATCATTCTACTGCATACTACCCACGTGGTAATGGACTGGGTGAATCTTCAAACAAAAGCCTAGTGAGAATCATTAAGAAGTTGTTGGAGGATAACAAAAGAGATTGGCATACAAAGCTTAAATATGCTTTGTGGGCTGACAAGATCAGCACAAAAAGGGCAATTCCAATTAGTATATGCAGCTAAGGTGGTTTTTCCATCATATTTAGGAGTGTCAGTCATGAAGTTATTATAGGAACAGGAGGATGAACCAAATCATGTGCAAAGAAGAATAAATCAGATCATAGAATTGAATGGGTTGAGGGACAAAACCTATGGTAAAGTGCAAGTACATCAACAAAAAATGAAGAACACTTTTGATAGGAAGGTAAAGGAAGAACAATTCCGTATTAATGACTTGGTTTTGAAGTGGGATGCTCCTAGGGAAGATAAACATGGGAAGTTTGATCACATGTGGGTAGGTCCTTATATCATTGTAGCATACAGAGGTGAGAATGCATTTATTATACGGCATCAAGATTGGCCTCGGCTGAAAGGAGGTCCAGTCAATGGAAGGTTTCTCAAACATTACTTGTACTGAGGGAGAAGGTAATTTATGTATCATAGTTGTATATATTTATTTATTTATTAAATAGTACAAATGGTGAGCCAAAGTATTTGAAGCCCGAAGAGAAGGCCCTAAGATCTGGAAGGGTAACCATGTTTCTATTTTTATTTATTTTTACTTGCAGGAAAAAAAAATTGAGATCTATAAAGTTGGGAACATCCTAATGGATTCAGCACCTGGTCTATGGGGTTCTTTGATACCTCGCAGGTAGGATAGCATCCCGATTTGGAGCCAATTGTTAGCACCATCTTTGGGATAAGCAATTGGTAATGGATTTGGCCAGTGAAAGGAGGAATAAGGTTTGTAAATTTTCATATCATAGGACCTTAAAGAATGTTGATGAGGGTCTGCAAGTATTTGAAGTGACATTTTTAGATTCGAAATGCCAAATACTTAAGAAATTATGATTTTTGACCTTGAAAATGCATGCAAATGAAGAAATCTGCCCTTAGTTGAATGATGACAAGAAATGGACAGTTAGGATGCACAGAACAGAATATCAAAGGCCAAAAAATCATTTTTTCCAAGGTAAATATCAGGAGCGGAAAGGCAGAAAAAGCAAATTTGACATGTAAAAAGTGATAAAACCCTACTTCTACCCCCCGTAGTCTGGGATCCGACGGCCCAGAACATTTCCACGCAAATCTATGGTCCAGGGAAAAGCGAGAATAAAAATGGCAAAAATCGAAAAGCGGAAGATACAAAAATTTGGTCATAAAATATAGCACATCCACCTTCCGCAATCCACAGGATCTACGGTCCAGAGCGCTTCCTCCAAGATCAATGGCTCGGAGAGGAGCAAAAGGGAAGAAATTGGAAAATGAAAATATAAATATTTTGGTCATGAAAATTTGAAGGCCTGCTTTCTGCGATTCGTAATATCTACGGTCGAGAGAGCATCTACACAGATCAACGGTGCAGAAAGAAAATGGCGGAAGAGGAAAGGTGGAAGTGGAAAAGGAAAATTTTCGGGTGGAAAAATTGGAGAACCCGACTTCCGCTTGCTGCAGTCCGAGATCCAATGGCTCATATCGTTCCCGAAAAAGATCAACAGTCTGGAAGAGAACAAAGGGCAGAGATCAAAAAGCAAAAAACTTAAGGATTTTTTCATAAAAGAGAGAAATTTCACCCTCCGCGATCCGCAGGATCGACAGTCCATAAATCCTCCATCATCCCTGATATCAGATCAACGGTGCAGGTTGATTCCGTCAGTCTAACTTGCACAAAGAAAATAGATTTTCAGATCTGCAGAATTGCTTAAAGGGCGACATGTTTCAATGGTCAATATTTATGGTGGAGTAAGATCAATGATGGAAGTGAATTCCACTGGTCTAACATGCTCGTGGAAAATCACTTTTCAAATTTGCGGAATCGCTTAAAAGAGGTGCATGTTTTAACAATGGAGGTCAAGTCAGGGATAGATCTATGGTGGAGATTGATTCTGCTGATTCAACATGCATGGATTAATGAACTATTGAAATCTGTGAAATCTTGTAGACCCCGCTGCTTTCAACGGCCCAGATCACGACGAGAAGAGATCTATGGTGGGTGTACATTTCACAACCAGAACATGCAGGGGGGATAAAATATTTCGAGGTTGAGAAATCTTGTAAACCCCACACCTTTGAATGGCATAGATCTTGGCAGAGGTTGGATCTACAGTCTAGGTTGATTTTTCAATGGGAAAAAGCAAGGCAAATTCTGAAATCGGGTTCTGGCTTCATCATGGGACGGTTAGGATGTCTCATAGATCAAGATCTATGGCTGACGTTTATTTTGCAGGCAGAAGATGCAGGAATGAATGAAACCATTGCAGGGTGTACGAAGGTGCTCTAATGTCATTATCATCAAGCGAGCCTAAGTCCCTATTGTCAAAATTCTCAAACTGATCCACCATGCGTGCTCCAACATGTTTTTCTATCTGGTTTATGATTAGGGTGAATCTTCCATATCAGCATTTGTTAGGATTTTCATTCCCATACTACAACTGTTTTTGGCTCTATTTCGAGGTTTGTCTCAGTAGCCTATGACATTATAAATATGCCCTCAATAGAGGAAGAAAGGGTTGGAACCGGTGAGAACTTTGTGTAATGCATTTTGAGATATATCACTGATAAAATTGTAGAGTTGAATGCTTGTTTGTTGTTGCAAAGATTCCTGTGTATTTCGTAGTTACAGTCTGTTATTTCCTTTCCTATGTGCATGTCTTTCCTGTTAAAGTTGCCATTATTTGTTCTTCATGTTTGAAATAAGTGTATAATAGTTCAGAATTCATATTGTTATGCTCTGACTATTGTCTCAGGTATCCACCAATCTTTATTTCCAAAATTGATGCAGAATTTATCTTTTAGGTGCTTTGTGTTGATGGGTTGTTCTTGTTCCTCCTTTATCACCAGAAAAATTGATATTTGACTATAACAAAGTGCTACCTTGCCTTTGTAGAATTCCACCTGCAAATTGTTCTCTAATTCATGAATATTTGTGACTCTATAGCCCAATTTATACTTGCCTTGTTTCAACCACCAATTCAATATGAATTTTATTGCATTTTTATATCTGGCCCTGTTAAAAAACTGTGAGAGATCCCTCTCTAGAAAGGAAGAAGCCAGCTCCCTTTCTTAAATTGGTTATGTTGTTACCTTAGGATTTACCTTCTGCAACCTTAGGTACATTATGAGTGCTAGTGCCCTAGTAGCAAGCACTGTAAGATCTCATTCCTTTATCATCGATTCTGGAGCTTCTAGGAACATGGTTTCAACAAAGGAAGCCTTCTCATCTCTTGATTATTCGAAGGGTCCAAATATTCTGCTGGGAGATAACTCATAAACTAAAAGTAAGGTTAAATGTAACATTGATTTTGACCATTGATTTTGACCATGGTTCCTTCAATAATGTTTTGTATGTCCCAGGTCTTGCTACTAATCTATTGTTAATCTACCAGATGAACCACGTTGGGTCTCCTAAGAAGGTTATTTTATCTCCCAATGAAGTTTAAATATCTGATATTTCTAATGGTAGATTCATTTCTAAAGGTCTTGTATATCATAGTTCAAAATTTTATAGGTTCTCAGACTCATGCTTTTCTCTAACCCCTCTGCTCTCCTCACCCATGAGAGTCCTCTTCACCTCTCCACCTTTGGTTGTAAGTGAAGGAATTAATGAAATTTATGATTCTGATATCTCTAATAATTATGATTTAATTTCATATCCAAACATCCCCACAAGGCCAAAGTGGGCAGAAAATACCATTCAAGCAGTTGGGGAACTAGATGGGAATCCCAGTGATTCTAGGAGGACTATATCTCAATTCGAGACTGCCCTTTCTGTCAAGGACCCTTTCTTTCCTTATAAGTGTTTTCTAATGATTGATTCTAACCCATAGACATATGAAGAAGCATATTAAGAACCGATATAGAAAACATCCATGAAGGAGGAATTTCATTCGCTTCAAAAGAATGACACATGGGAACTAGTCAATCTCCCCCCAGGGAGAAAGCTAGTCAAGTGTAAGTGGGTTTTCAAAACTAAATTTTATGCTTATGGTTCTCCTCTAAAGTATAAGGAAATTTTAGTATCCAAGGGCTTATCCCAAGTCCAATTCATTCACTACAACGAGACCTTTGCACCAGTTGCAAAGATGGACTCCATAAGACTAGTTTTTTCCATTGCATCTTCCAAGCAGTGGGAAGTACATCACATGGATTTAAAGAGTTATTTTATACATGATGATCTAAAAGAATAAATATTTATGCATAATACATAAGGTTTTGTGACTAATCCATCTCTTGTGTGCAAGTTGAATAAATCATTGTATGGGCTAAAACAAGCTCCTAGAGCTTGGTGTGCCAAGATTGATGGATTTTTTCTATCATTGAACTATTGTAGATGCAAGTCTAATCCAAAAGTATATTTGAAGCTGATTCATGGTTATTTATTCATTATTTTATTCTATGTGTATGACCTTATTATCACAATAATTTCCAAGAAATAAATTGCCTCCTTGAAGAGTGCAATGAACCATGCCTTCTCTATGACTGATTTGGGATTGTTAAGCCAATTTTCGGGGGCTTGAAATTTATCAATAAGATATTGGAATCAAGGTAAATCGGTCCAAGTATGCTTCACATATCCTAAAGAAGTTCAGAATGAAGGATTTCAAGCCAAGCAAGACTCATTTCCTTTCAGTAGTTAAGCTTGAAGAAGCGGAGTCAACTCCATTGGAAAACAACACCCTGTATAGGCAGCTAGTTGGTTGTCTTCTTTATTTGAATCATACTTGACCTGATATATATTATGCAGTGATTGTGGCTTCCAGACACATGGATCATCCTCATGACATCCATTGGAGGGAATCTAAGAGAATCATAAACTTTGTACAAGGGACAAAACCTCATGGGATTTACTATGTTGCATAATCTAGCCTAGAGTTAGTTGGTTTTACTGACTCTGATTGGGCAGGTGATAACATTGATAGGATATAAACTTATGGATATGTTTTTATGATTTTATATGTACCAATCATATGGTCAAGTAAAAACCAAATTGCAATTGCACTTTCATCTATTGAGGCATAGTAGAGGGGAGTTGTGAATCCAGCTACTCAATGTTTGTGGTTGCAGGAAATACTTGGAGAGTTTGCAATCGAGTCAAAGAATTATACATTCATCTATTGTGAAAAACATAGTACCATTCAAATATAAAATAATCTAGTACTGAGGTAGTGAACCAAAAACTTTGAGATCCATATGCATTACATCATAGGACTTGTGCATGATGGGGTCATTGATCTGCTCTATTGCGCATCATCTGAGCAAGTAGCAGACATCTTCACCAAGGTGTTTTCAGAGAATAGCTTCAGAAATCTCAATTATTTACTTGGTATAGTTGATCATTTGGTTAAGACATATTCAAGACCATATGTCATACAGTTTTTTTCATGTCCATGTTTAAGGGAGGATTTCCCCCTTGTGGTTTTGCCTCTTTCCTTGTTTTGTATGGACAAGCAGTATGTAAAGGGTGATTAAGCATTGTTTCTAGGCCCTATATCTCTGATATTTTTCTGATATTTTACATAAAATAAGGCTTAAGAGGGGGTGTTGGAATAATCAAAACCCATCCCAAGACTTAGGATAGAATAATTAATATTTTTTATTAATTTCCTAGGTCCTACACTAGTTAGTTTGCACCCAATTCGATATTTGAGGTCAAAATTTCCCAAACTGCCTCGTGGAATGAATTATAAATATCTTGGCTAATATTATGACAACTCTGTAGTCTTCTTAGATTGGAAAGTGCACATTTCTTATTTTTCAGGAGTTTCCATCTTTTCTGTAGTTTTAAGGCAAAAGTTAAAGCTAGTTTTAAGGTAGATTGTCTTGTTTTTTGAACCAACTCACCTCCCTTGTTTTCCCCATATAAAAGGATGATAAAGTTAAATTTCCATCATCTATGAGTTGTGCACACTCATTCAGCAAATTCATGAGCATCTTGACTAATTTGGAAAGTGCTTTATGCACCTATGTGGGATTTTGACTAGTTTAGTAAGCCTTATTTTGTACTGATTCGAATAACATATTTGAGATTTCGAATCCTTGGATTATCTAATTTATGAGAATCCTATACCTATTTAATGATGGATGATGTAAATTAATATCAACAATAGTTTGTGGATTATTCAATTTTCAGTCTCCTTCTTAAGTGTTTCTTGCATATTTTCAAGCAATTTTGTAAGTTCAATTGTTCTAAGCTTGGGATTAATTATAGCCCCCCAAGGAAACCATGAATTTGGAAGGTTGAAATGCATGATACCATACACAAACTTGTGGAAAAATCCATCGGAGTACTATTTAGAATATTTTCATACTTTTATTTTGGAAGCTCAATCAATTATTGTGCTCTTCTTCACTCAATGTTAATTTATACACTCAATATCATCATCTAATAAGGAAAAATTAATTCTTCGAGTTGGTTCCTCGAAATTACATAGAATTTGATCATGCACTCTATCAACAAGTAACAAGATTCTTTTCAAATATAACTCTATCATGCAATTGATGTATCTATCTTTGTTTAAGAGTGATTTTCCATATCACTAAAGAAAAGTTTCACAATTTGAGGTTTTGGTAACCTGTGTAGTTTTGTATTTCCACTAGCAAAATAGAGAATTGGACACATGCTAACAAATATTGACCATGATAATACCAATTATGCTTCATAATCCAATGGCACAAAAAGTGCAAACATAAGTGGCACACATAGCACACAAATATGTATTATATTACAAGAATAAATAATCGATTGATGGTTACAATGAATGAATTTGTTGACTTGTATAGCCTTGAAGAGGCATTGTCATGATGAATAATCATGACCATAGCATCATAATGATATTTATTAATTTTTGATACAATTATTTAATATATTTTTAATACCCCAGTTTTAACCCTATGATGTAAATTTTGTAAATATTGATGTAAAAGGATAGAAGACATAAACAAATGGCCAGGATGACCAAGGATATGTAAATACTTACATTTTTTATGTTAATATAAAAATCTATAAATGGTTGCAGAAGAAGGATGAAGAAGAGATGGGGGGCTATGAATCCACGAGTGGGTAAGTAATAGTGGGATTCAACTATATCCTCGTCCCGATCTATTTAAACCAAGTTATTAAACCATGTTTGAGAGCCATATTTGATTAAGCCTTATTTAATTATCATAAAATGGAATAAGAGTGGAAAAAGTGGGCCATTGTGGAGTGGCCACATGGTAACCTTAACTATGCCTATAAAAGTGAAAAATTAAGCTAGTGAGGGGTCCGTTCATTCACCCAACCTCCACCATTTGAATCTCCTTCGACACTCTTGCCTTGACCTTAGATTTCCATAGCCTATACTATCACAAAGAGTGGGGATTCCATTGTTGAATACGAGTTATTCATGCCATTAAACTGATATTAGTGTATGTGAGATAAATCTGAGCTAAACTTGCTTCCCTAGAGTCCCAATTCGAAGACTTCCTATCTAGCCTATGTTGGACCGCTAGAACGGAACTAGAGGTTTCCCGAGGGACTATTAGCTCAATTAAGGGATATTGATCATGTAGTGGTGCAAGTTGATGAGGAAGGATAATTGAGGATTGGGACAGATGTGGAGGGGGTTTCTGCACTAGTGGGTTGCATGAGCTAATGATATGAGTAGAAGCTGCTGGAAAACACTTAGCCCTTGTGGATTGATAGCCCCATCTCAGGAGTGGCATGTCAAAGTGACATTTGGCTTGGCAATTCCTATGGATGGGAGGAACGTCCTTCACCTGCATACAGTTGGAGATCATTTTCATTAAAAGATAAGTATTTACCTATGTATAAGTGCCATGGGTATATTTGGGTTATGGTATTTGTTTAAATTATTGTTTTACGAATGTATGAATGAATATTGAAATGCATGGGATTTATTGGCATGGCTTGGGTGTGTTTATGCTTAAATATATATTGCATGTAATTATTTAATGAATCCATGAGATCATTTGGGAAACCATATATTTTTATTATGTTGTTTAATTAAATGAAATATGAAACAATGAAAATGGGATCCATAGATGAATTTGGATATGGAATTTGAGAACCTCGTGGTTATGTGGATGAATGGAGTCTTTCGGGTATGTAACAATAATAATCCTATACATCAATCCATATCACAAGGCCAACTTCAAGGGGTTAAAATAGAAAGAAATATTACAATCTCGTATTCTTTTTCTTATGATGTTCTTCTTTTTAGGTGGGGGTATGTGAGACAATGGAAGATTCTAAAAGAATTATTAAACATGTATTCCTTTTTCTACAAGGATGGTCATTAATTTGCATAAATATGTTCTCCTTTCATTTGGTATGGATGACCCTCTCTCAGAAAGCTTGTCCAAACTTTTTCACATTCTTCTATAGGACAATGAGGGAGGACTCAAATACCTCAGTTTCTACCTCAAACCAAACAGCTACTAGAAAGAATATTGGTTTTGACTCATATCTAGAATTGAAGGCATGATAAATCATTGGTATATGGATGGTAGCCTAGTCTTAATTAACTCTATAATTGAAGCAATATCGACATACTAGCATACTCTTTCTTCTATTCCAAAAGGAATCTTGGGTAAAATTAAAAGAATCTATACAAGTTATCTTTAGAAAGGTATTCTAGAGTATAAAGGTGCCCATTCTTCCCAATGGGATTTAATTGTTAGACCTATGTTGGAGGAGCTAGTCGATGAGCCGACTAGACAAGTTAACCGACTAATCAGAGATTAGGTCGGCCTCCAAAGCTCGTGTCGGTTGACTGAACCGACAAGTAGTTATTCATAATTGTTTTGTAATCATATATAATAGCCTGTTGATCCAGATAAGAAATTGATTCAGTTCTGTGTATATATGGACCCACATGTGATTCACTAATATAATCTGTTATTCTACCATCAGTTCTAATCTCTTGTATATGAATGAATATCTATTTCTATATGTGTATCATTGGTAATCTTATGTGATCTGTGTCATTACAACATTGGTTTTGTTGCCGGTAGTACATATACGGATGATATGACCATACGTAGATGATATCAAAGCAAGAGATTAAATATTGGTGGGAGCGTAAGATCGCAAACTATCTGCAGAATTACGCGAGAAGAAACAGACTGACCATTGCTCAGGTGAAGGATAAATTCTTCCCCGAAACACATGAGAAATTTGTAGAATCGGTGCCCTAGTTGTTCAAAAAACTATTAGATGAAGCTGGAAGAAACTAAAGATCAAGAATTGCTTCAGAAACTGATCCGAGGAGGACAAACAAACCTGTTGGAGTGGTTTGAGAAAATTGCAGATGAATTTTGTGAAGAACAAGCAGTAGAGGAGAGAGTTTCAGTTTAAAGTATTAAAAAAGATTCTATACCGACTTTACTGAGCAATTTATTTGTTCACTACCGACCCTGTTGTTCAAATTTCTAATCGACAGAGGAGTAGGCCATATAGTCGAACCTCGTGCATCACTCATCGAACCACCAACAAACACTAACTGGGTGGAAAAGCAGAAAGCGTGGGAAAAATTTATTACAGAAAGGGAGTGGGAGTATTTTTTAAATAAGTATACAAAACTATTCGGTCTTACTAAAGCATCGGGTAGGATATGGAGGGGTAGCTGGCCATGTGTCGGTGTGGAGTAGAAGGATTCTAGTTGACCTAAGAAAATGCCACCACCAGCAATGAAAATTTGACCTAAGAAGGAAATTGAGCAGAAAGTGACTCACAAAGGTACATCGAACCTACAGAAGATAGAAAGGGAGAAGAGGCAGAGAAGAAGGGAATAGATACGAGAGCAAGCTATAGTGATCCAAAGAAGAATGGTTTCCATGGTGACAGAACATGAGGAAAATCTACCACAGTCAGGTCATGACCAACAGGAGGAAGACGTAGATGAAGAGGTGTCACCAATGGAGGAAGATTTGTGGATAGAGCAGTGAGAAGCTATCCAACTGGAAATACCCCAGGAGGTAAGACCTCTATCTCCGATAAATCCGAGTACCCAAATGCATTCCATTGTCAAGGAGGACCTGAGACTAAGAGCTGGTGAGTTTAGTATATGGAATGAACTAGAGGACAAAGTAAATGATGACAATCATTTAGTGATCCATCAACAGGAGGAAGGAAATTGGGTTACACTTCAGGCGTACCTGTCCAACCGAAGCATCCATTTACTCTACCCCAGACATGAAGGAGTGCCCCCCCTGCCAAACAAAGCTTTACAAACATAGACCAGTCGGACTCACGGGCACAACAGTGCAGTTGGACATCGACAGAAGAAGTTGAAACAGATCGACAAGTTGTCGAAACAGAACCGACAACCAAAATATCTGACAGAAACGAAATTTCTGTCGAGACTAGCTATGGATAGAGAGATACATGGAATATCCCACTACCCCCACCACCACCCCTGCCACCAACACCTCCCAAACGAGAATCTGATGCCAACATGGGGCATGGTTCAACACACATCCCCTTCTATGAGGGCGACAAAGACCCTAGACAACATTATCTCTTTTGCGAGTCGACGTGGGAGGCCAATCAAGTTACAAATGAAGATAGACAAATGGAACAGTTTGTAGGTGCCCTACGAAAGATAGAATTAACTTTTTATATGACCTATACCGAAAGGACACCTAACCCATATAAAGAAGAGATCAAGCAGCAGTTTCTATCCTTCTTCAAAACACCAGCTGTGAAGCATCTGGCAGTGAAAAAACTTAAGTCTACAGTTCAGAAACCAGCAGAAACTGTCTAGGGCTATGACAAAAGATGGAAAGACCTCTTGAGCCAAATAGACTATGTTATTGATGAACAATTATTAATTCAATGGTTTCTTGCAGGGCTCTCCCAAAATATCCGACGACATATAAGCCTGGAGATATTCAAAACATATGAAGAAGCACTGACAAAAGCTCTGCAATTCGAGATGGATGAGGACTACCCAACATACCTTGTTGTCGATGCACGAATTGAATAATAGTTGAAAATCATGCATAAATCCTTAAGAGAATTGAACCTTAAAGGTCAGGAGATCTAGTGCACGAAATGCTATACAACCGGCCATACTAAGGATAATTGTCGAGACGACGTAAGCCGACAAGACGTCCGTTTTGTTCAAACAAAATGTTTCTGTGATATCTGTCCGGAGCATGGAGACCATACGATGAGGATCTCCCATATAACATAAGGAATGGAAAATGTTCTTGGTGTGTGATCTGTGAATTTAAGAGTCATGCAACAGCCGACTTCCATTTGAATCTAAAAAATCGACAAAAATATCAAGCAGTTTACCAAGCAAACGTCGTGACCCAGAATAATGACAATGTCCCAAGGAACAATGACAAGAATGAAGGACGTAGATACGAGCGTCGGTTCAACAACCGTCATGGAGGATTTGGAGGTCAAGGATGATTCTCTAGAAATCATGGCAATCGACCACGACGACCAATCCAATGTTTTACATGCTATAAAGAAGGACACCAGTATGCAGACTGTCCATATAAAGACAAAACCGACCTGAAATTTTGTACTAGCTGTGGTGTGGGCGATCACCCATTAGAATATTTTCCCACCATACTTGACAAAATTAATAAAAATAAAAATGTTAATGTCTTGTCTTGTGTTCAAAAAAGTGATATAGTTCGCACAAAGAATCTACACATAGTAACTAGACAAGGAATGAAAATTGGAGGTGACAATCCAAGAATAACCAAAATTAAAGACAAAAATGAATATCCTAACCCTACAAAGCAAAAAAATTGTATAACAATGCATCAAACATGTTTCGAGAATTTTCTAGACAAGAATATGTCGATGACAATCGATAGAACACACTTCATGAACTATTGAACTTGATACATAAAGATAACTCAGTGGCACAATTCATTGACATATTGTATAATATTAAGAACAAAAATGATACAGATAAACAAACTAAGAGTATATGCAATCTAAATCAAAAGGATAAAAATGATGTTGATCTACTTGTCCATCTAGAAATCAAAGGATATCACGTTCAACAAGTCGTTCTCGACTTTAGATCCCAAGTAAACATTATGACGAGGGATACATGGGAACAGTTGGGTAGGCCTCGACTAAATGAATCAGGCATATATTTAAATTTAGCCGACCAAGGACTGATCAAACCCATTGGGGTTTGGAGAAATGTCGATACAACGATAAAAGGCATATCGACAAAAGTCGATTTCAAAATCATCGACCCTAAGGAAGGATCCAGTTCCTTCCCGACCTTGGTAGGACACCCATGGCATAGAAAAATGGAGACATCTATCTCATTGGACAAGGAAAGAATAAAACTAAAAGGGAACGGACAGAAATTTATTGTCCCCATTTTTCCTTCTCAAGGAGAACCCTGGACTGAGCCTACAGAAGAGGAAGTCGATGTTCGACAACTCTATCAGATTCAAAATGATGAAGATTATACCGAACCTAATAGTTGTGGTGAACTTCATCTAGGAAACCAGGACTCAATTGGATACAATTTGGATGCAAAATTATATGATTGGCAAATCAAAAACTATGAAACACAAGAAAGGGGTTGTTAGACTGTCCAGGCTATCCAAAAGAATCCAACTCGACAATGCTTCTCTGTATTGATTATTCCTAAAATATTTGAAAATAAAATAAGGGAATACCCCTCTTTGACACCAATAAACATATATAATAAACAAAATCTTTGGTATAAAGAAAGAGAATCGCCAGTTCTCCATATATAACAAGTCTCTAAGAACCTAGGTGAACATGGCCGACTCCAAAGCCTAGTAGAAACATTTACACGACAAGTTGCTCGATGGTGGGACACCCATCAATCAAGATATCAAACGTGGACAACAACTTCAACTTTCTTCATAGAAAGGTTTGGAGGTAGGAAGCTAACTAAACATGCTAAAATACCTATATTCACACAAGGACAAGATCCACAAAACCACATAAGAACATATGAAAAAGAATGGAGAATACGTGGTTACAAAGACAAGCGTATATTACCACACCTAGTTCCCTCGACATTAGATGATCTACCAAATAAATGGTATAAAATAGAAGAAACACGAAGTGAAACATTCCTATGGAATGAACTTAGAGAAAAATTTATTAAGGACTTTAACTTTATACCAGAAGATAAAAAATTAGTCAAGGCTACGAAACAAATAAAAACATTTATACAGCCGATTATTAACAAGTCAACACAGAATAGCCGACCGAATGCAGCATGCCATAACATTCGATCAAATAAAATACCACAGTCGATGAGACACCAATTATAAAATGAACATAGATATGGGAAAAGTTTTCAGTGGAAATATGATCACCCAAAAATGGTCAAATCAGCCAAAAAGATATTCAAAATCGAATCGACCGACAAAGACGATACTGACTAGATGATGGTAGCAGACTTTCCAGTGACATTTTCACAGTTCAAAGAAGGTAGCCGATAGATTAACGAAATCAAGGTACCTGAATGGATGGACACAAATGTTAAAACCATAGAAATCAACATATCTAATCATAACAGACCGAAAATGGCAAGAATCGATGATTATTGGAGCAAAAGAGAAAACAACAGAAATCGTCAACTTATTAAAAGAATTTCAAGATGTCTTTTCTCAAGAAGACAAAGACCTAAAATGGTTAGTAAAATAAATGGGCGAGATGAATATTGCCATCAAAACTGAATCTAGGCCTATCAAGAAAATACCCTATAAGTTAGCTCACAAATACAAAGAAATAGTCAAAAAGGAGATCAACAACATGCTCACAGCTGAAATTATTTACCCCATCGACCAGTTGGAATGGGAAATCCCAATGGTCATCCAACCAAAAAAGAATGACCCAACAAAGTTAAGAATCTGTGTCGATTTCCTATAATTAAATAAAGTCACTCTAACAGATCCATTTTCGACCCCATACACCAACGAAATCCTAAATGAAGTCATAGGTCACGAATGTTATTCATTCACGAATGGATTTTCAGGATATAATCAAGTACCAATAGCCAAAGAAGACAAGAAAAAAACTACTTTCATTTGTGAATTTGGATCATTTGCTTACAAAGTGATGCCATTCGGTCTCAAGAATGCACCTGCAGTGTTCTCAAGAATAGTTGTTAAAACATTTCAAGAATACAATTATAAAATGATGGCGGTATACTTTGACGATTGGATGATCTATTCGATGTTGAAAGACCATTGTAAATGGTTAAGGCTTATGTTAGAACGATGTCGACAAATTCAGTTATCTCTCAATATAAAAAAATGGATCTTCCTAACCCCTATAGAAATATTACTAGGGCACATTGTATGCAAGGAAGGCATCAAATTCGCTTTTGTAAAAATAAAAATAATCCTCGAATTAAAACACCAGTGAATCCAAAACAGGTCAGAGTATTGTTAGGTCATACAGGATATTAAAGAAAATCCATTCGACACTACTCAGATATGACATACCCACTGGAAGAACTGTTAAGAGAATATCAGGAGTTCGACTGGATAGAAGAATGTGATACATCATTCGACACATTAAAAATAAATTTAGTCGAAGCACCCATTCTCATATTCCCAAATTGGTCGATCAAATTCCATGTACATATTGATTCTTCAGGCCTAGAAATAGATGCGATTTTGACACAACCCGGTGAATATGGAATGGACTACCCAATCATTTACAGCAGCAGAAAATTAAATAAGGCAGCACGTAACTACTCAACAACAAAAAGGGAGGATCTAGGGATGGTCTTTGCACTCCAAAAGTATCGTCACTACCTATTGTCTAACCCTTTCATATTCTACACTGACCATCAAGCACTTAAATATCTAGTAAACAAGCCTCTACACCATGGAAGAATATGTCGATGGTTGTTACTGTTTCAAGAATTTGAATTCGAAGTCATCATTCGACTAGGAAGACTAAGTGTCGTGCCCGACCACTTGTTGAGAATCAACACGGGGGAGGAACCGATAGGAGTCGAAGATGACCTACCGGATGCACACCTATTCCGAAATAGAATTTGTTCCTGCAGAATTGGAGGAAATAGCACAATTTTGAGAGAATGGATAACCACCTGAAGGCATGAAAACTAAGAATAAACAAATTCTAGCCATGAAAGTTGTCCCATATAGCCTAATCAACGTATTTTTGTACAAAATAGGTTTGGACGAAGTACTCTGTCGATGTGTTCTAGAGAATGAACGGGAAAACATTATGTATGAAGCACATCATGGACCAGTGGGAGGACATTTTCAAACAGATACAACTGCCAAGAAAATCCAACAATCAGGACTATGGTGGCCGACACTTTACAAAGACTGTAAGAAGTTTGTTAGAAAATGTGATCGCTGCCAAATTCTAGGTCGACCTTTACCTAGCACAGAGATTCCCTTGATATCCGTAAACCCAAGATTAACATTCGAAATCTAGGCTATCGACTTTATAGGTCCATTTTCAGTCCCATCAAAAATAAGAGGTGCAAGGTACATCATAACAGCAGTAGAATATGTAACTAAATGGGAAGAAGCAGAACCTGTCGAAACCTGCTCTAGTGAGGTAGCTGCTAAATTCATTTATGAAAATATCATTACTAGGTTTGGCTTCCCACTAACCTTAATCAATGACCAAGGTTCACACTTCATCAATAAAACCATTGCAGCACTAACAAAACAATTCAAAATTGACCACCGTCGAAGCACATCCTATCACCCTCACTTGAATGGGGAGATAGAGGCATTCAACAAAACACTAACAAGAGGTCTAACAAAAATCTGCAATGCTGACAAAGATTACTGGGATGAGAAAATTCTTGCAGTATTATGGGGATACAGAACACCATATAAACGATTAACAGACCAAACACCTTTTCGATTAGTCTATGGCCAAGAAGCAATTGTCCCTTTACACTTTCGACAACAGACACCAGTAATAGCCGACATCTTACACATCAATGTCGAGGAAGCAAGGAAGGACCAACTAATGTAATTATCCAAACTAGAAGAACACCGACTAATTGTTGTACAACACCAGGAAATTCAGAAACAACAACAGAAGGCTTGGCCCGACCGAAACATTAAAAAAAAAACCTGTCGGTCAGAAATCTTGCACTACTCTATAAAAGTGGGGTGAAAGGAAAACCAAAGAAACTCCACACAGAGTGAATGGGACCCTATATTTTTGAATAAATCAATGACAATGGCTCAGTCCAACTGAGAACATTACAAGGCATAGTATTTCAAAAATTGGTAAACGGTGCCAGACTAAAATGGTACCAAAACTGAAAAATTTGAAAAACAAATAATAAAATAAAATTATAATTATAATTAAAAGAGAAATGGTTTTATAACTGTTAACAAAAACTAGAAAAACTAGAAAAAGAAAAAACCTAAAATCCAAAAGAATCAAAGAAAACCAAAATGAAAGGAAATATCGACAGACGTAGTAGACTGCCATCTGACAATAATCGACATTTTTATCATCGACATACCGCATATTGACCATATCATCGACATCGACAAGAGCATCAAAAGGTCAAATCAACACATCATGACTACGGTCAGAAGGAGCGCCAAAATCATAGCGCATTAAATCAGCCTTCAAGAGAGCGTCCTTTACCATCAAATCCGCCATTAATAGCACCATCGACAAGATCGTCATTCGATCCACTTATAAATACTACGTCAGACGAAGACTTCATACCATTTTACCAAGATCTATATTGATAGAATTACCAGACCTCATTGAGAAAATTAACTACGAATAAAGTTGAACTAGAAACCGACAAAATGGCCCCAAAACAAACCAGAGCCATGACAGCCAAAGAAAAAGAGTTGGAACCATTGTAAACACACTAGTGAAATAGCTACAAAACATTAAAAACACAAAAGTGAAGGAAGTTTCATGGGCGCATCACTGGGTATAAATAAAAAAATGGTCTTACAAGGGTAACTCAAGAATGACAGAGGAAGGGAACAAAATCAACCAGAGCACCATTTTGAATTAAATGAATGCACCCCTCATGGCGAGTTTTGGAGGGACAAAAGAAAATATCGCCAAATTCATCATCAGTCGGTACCACAATGGGAATCTCTACTTTGATTGACCAGTCAAAATATCAGCCGAAACCATCTACAACCAATCACTACCCTTACCCATCCCTTCCATGTACTCTGCTATGGGGTCATAGAAAACACGGCAACCTCCAGCATATTCTGTCATCTGCTCATGGGAAGGATGTCCAAAACTCCCCTCCTTTGGTGATACGTCAGGTTGATACTTGGAAGAATGTAGAATAGGTCCCATAGAATCTTTCTTCAATGGAACATCCCTCTTTTCGCTCGAAATTTCTAGAATGAGAGCTTGATGAGCCTCAAGAGGGAGGTCCCCTGCTTCTCCAGTGGAATCGAGTAGGCATATTCCTCCTGTGTGAGGTGATACTCCTAAAGGCGGAACATAAAAAAATGTATTTATTTGAGTGCTAATGCATTCTTTTCCATGACTCGACACCTCATCACAAACCCTCGACACATCGGTAGTTGGAGAGGGATTGCATGGCAGTTTCTTTTTATCATCTTCGCTTTCATACAGGTTTCTGGACTGCACCATCTTCCCTTCTTTCTATTTTTGCTTAGAGGCTCTAATCATGTGTCATATTAATTCAAAAGAGGCATAACACAAAGTTAGGTTATCACCTTCAGTGCCCTTATCTCCCTTTTCTGCTTTAATCTATCGACTTCGCATAGCGTCTTGGTCATCTCCATCAGTAGGTCCTGGTTCAATGGCCAGCTTCTCAAGTACAGCTCGCATGTGTTCTTCCTCATATTCATCATACACATGTGCACCAAATTCCTTCTTAAAATCGTCTTGTATGGGCCCGGGGCGGTGCAGGTCGCAATCTTCAGAGAAAAGGCCTGCAAGACCACATGCTCCTGTATCGGGCCAATCATCTTTCTGTATACCGGGAGAGGGCTCTAGTGGGATTGGGACTCTGCCATTCTACTTGTAAGGCCCAACCAATTTTAATGTATCTTTTATTTCACCACCATTGCCCTGGCTTAATAGGCTTTTGACATCTTAAGTTTTTCCTCAACCTCCAAACAATCAGTAAACATATGTTGTAGAGCGGTTGATTTTCTTTCCAAAAGCAGCAAGGACAGCTCAGGAGGAAAGGTGGTTGCATAATATATCTTAGTAGCATTCTCAAGAGGATGGACTTCCTTAGGCATGTTATAATAAAATCTTCTGAATCTTCTGTTAAAACTAGATATGGCCTCACCCTCATGTCTCCTCAAGGAATAAAATTATGAAAGTATTTGCTCCAGTGGCCTTCTCCTACCCCAAAACTTTAAGAAGGTGCAAGAAAACTCTTCCCAAGTATTGATGGACTTAGGCTGCAAGTGCTTAAACCATTCTTTGGAATCTCCTTGCAAGGACTGGGTGAAATCCTACATGCAGACATCATCACATTCTATCTCAAAAAGATCAGAGAAATATTCGAAGGCTTGTAAATGTTTCTCAGTAGTGAAGTCTTTGGATTCTCTGTCAAACTTAGGGAGGTACTTGTAATGTTTTGTGGGAAAATCATGGAGGATGGGAGGCAGCTGTAGTGGTTTGTACTGGCTTGGAGAAATGGGAGAGACAAGGTTAGGCACAATAGCTACACTATCATCTGAGGTTTCATGAATTTCACAGGGGTGACCTTTGACGTCGTGAGCCCCTCGATAAAAATCTAGGTCATAACCAGATGTACAAGATGACGCAACACTTTCGGTTCGTAAAGAAGAATAAACAGGAATATATTCATAGCTCTGTTCAGAACAAGTTGAACCATATAAGGATGTTTTGATAAACCTAGGGAAAGATAATAACAAACTTACAAGATAGAACAAGGCATCCTGGAAGAAACGTAGAATCGAGTATCTTGACCTTCCACCATGCATTTTTAGGCTTTATAAGGGGTCCATTTTTCCAGACGGAGTCTGCCATCTTTTCTCGGCCATTTGATTTCAGGTTCATACCACCAGCGGAGTCGCTGAAGTCTAAATCCTTCAAGAGTGGAGTCGCCAGGCGAAAAGTGCTCAACCTTTTTGATGTTTGATCATTTTTCACCATCAATAATCAGATCTAAAACTATGTCATTCTTCCTAGGGATGTTCTTCAATTCATCCCTAGCAACGATGCCATTTTGTTAGCAGCAGGATTAAGCCCCAAGGCTGAGGGAAGGCTCGCTCCTGGGTAACACCAGAACCACTTTATACTGCGCCTCTGGCCTTGCGCAATCACAGAGAAATCTCTCGCTTGTCTTCATTTTTTACTCCGCATAAGATATTCGCTCAAGGATGGTCAAGAGACCAGACTCCTGAAATGGGACAACGTAGAGTGACATGAGATGCAGGTGGGATTATTAGGGCAAGTGACCATTGGCAATGGATTCAAACACCCGAGTAGGGAACATTTGCATGAGGAAAAGAATGGTGTGGGGTTGCAAACAGAGGCAAGATAGTCATAGATCTCGCAATCAGGAGATATTTAGCGGGTGGTTAGGGGACTAGGGAGAACATCCCATCACGTGGAGCACCAGCAAGATGAATTCCGCACAACTTTAGAAGAAAACTTGATAAATGTCTGAAAAAATAGATGGAGTATAGCAAGTATGAATTCCTAACTGTTATACACAAAGTTACAGACATGAAAGAAATCAACAAACTGGAATGAAAACAGGATGCACATTTCACGTAAAGAAAATATGTATTGAAAAAAGCAACGACACATGAATCTTCATCTTAAGAAACAACTCTTCCTCTGCAATTCTTATTCATAACATAGGCACCAGATCTTATTTTACAACAGAGAACCTCAGCCCTTGAAGGTTTCTCGACCCTCCATCTCACTCTTTTTTCCCCTATCAGGATTGCATTTATAATACTTCAGTCCTGAGATTATTCTCCGAAACAAAACCTAAAAAACTATTTCAAGTCACAATCATGCATTAACAGTATAGAGAGTGGAACTACAGCCACGATTTACAAATATGAACAAACATTATGGAGCTAGTGGGTGTATTCAACCTGAGTGACAGCTTGACGTGCTCGACCGTTACTATGGATTATGAGTAGACACCTCCTTCTCTATCTGAAGCATGTGTTTCCATCGTGTTCAAATGTGGATTTCTGCGTGGGTGCACACTGGAAAGGCAGTTTTTAACCTTCCCCTGCTCAACTTCATCCACCACCTCTTTCTTCTCCACGTTCAACGTGCAGTTTTAGACCACGTCTTGCTCTTAATCGTTGATCACGATTGACCCCTCCATGCAGTCGTCGATCCGAGTGGGCCCTACTACTTTTCGCAATGCGAAATCCTTGTCTTCAACCTTGCTAGTTTGCATTGCAAAATAAACCATAACTGTAGATCTCTTCCCTTCTTTGTCGTGACCGTTGATATTCACAGCAGGTACGACTTTTCTCTATTTGAAATCACATCTTTACCCACGCAAGTCTGTTTTGTGAAATCGACTAAGACTGTAGATCTGCTTCGGATCTCATCTCTTCCATCAGATGCTTCCAACCTTTAACCATTTCACGATTTCAAAAAGCTCCTACCATCAAGCATGTTTTCTCTGTGAAACTGTTTTGGGTCGTTGATCGGGCTTTGTCTTGATCTCGGCCTTCCATATGTTTTCCCTCTTTAACGAACGGAGCTAAAGCCAAACTTCGATCCTTCTCACGCGTCTTGGGACAAAACTACGATCTATCGTTGCTCTTCTTCCTTATGATCCCGAAACGTCGAGTTATGACGCCTGTCTCTATCGTCCCTACTGCCGTGAGCCTTCACCTTCGGAAGAGTCTGTCACTGTGGATCGATCTATCTTCATTGTCTGATGGTTCTAAAAAGTGGACCATGCGCCTCTACTAACTTGAATGGTGTTCACATAATGTTTCAAAGGAATGGAACCCTCATCGGACTCCTGTCAGGCCCATAAATCGACTGTTGCAGATGGAGTGTTAACAACTGGCTCCATGAGGGTGTTGGGCTATGGGCAGACCTAGGTTTTATACCATTAAGTTTGCACCAACAAAAAGACCCACAGTGTTGGCCCTCTCGGCAACAACCTGCGAACAGGTTGCAGTCTCACCCGAAATAGCTATGGGGTGCCACAGAATCAGGTTTCTATGAGCAGAAGAGGGATATTACTATACCTTTATCCTTAACAACAAATATTTATACCAAATAGAGCTTAGATATTCACTTAATTAGCTTCGCAGTTAGATAAAAGACTTTTCTTGCTTAACCCTTAACTAGGAATTCACAGCGAAGATAATATTTAACAGTTATCTTACTTTAGCATTCACCTACTTATCAAAAGCATCAAAACATAATAGAAACCACACAAAAGAACCACAACACAAGATATAACGCGGTTCACCCCCAGTGTAGGGGCTACGTCCACAAAACTGCGCTTTTATTCCACTTCTTACAAAACAACAGTTCTGATCTGTGCACTCAGCAGCAGATCCGCCCTTCAAGTCTAACTGCGCACTTAGTTGCAGTTCCTTTCTTACAATCTCTAAGCTGCGCACTCAGCTGCAGTTCCTTTCTTTACAAAAACCCTCTATGCACACAGCTGCAGAGGTCGTTCATGCACACAGCTGGGACTTGACCTTAAAACCCAAAAATAGATCTAACTTCTTCGCATCATATGATCCTCATTTCATTAGATGATCTTGACATCTTTACATGAGTGCCTATTTATACAAGTGCACTGTTACAAAATCATGGGCTTACACCCGAAAATTATGGACAATTACAAAAGGAGGGATTTGACTCAACCTCGACACCCCTAAGACTATTTTGAGTCGCAACTCCACTTACAATCTTCCACAAAAACCGTGGAGTTACCAAAATTAGTCACCGTTAAGGCACACGCCCCAAAAGGCCCCTAAGACTCACCAATGTCCTGTCCAGGGACACTCTTCTGCTTGTCTGGTGGGAGAATTTTGTTGGCAAAGATAGTAAACTATTTGTGGAGGCTGCGCATGATATCTTCGGCTGCTTGCTCCTTCTATATGATCTCCTTTTGCACTCTGTTGGGTTCTGTATCCGTCTGCATCTCTGTAACCATCATCTTTAATTCTCCTGCCCTCCTGCTCCCTTATATGCCTGTCATCATCGTCATCCCTTCTGCTACTTCTACCATGGCCGCAGCTTGCTTGATCCTTCATCCTTTCATCCTTAGCAGAATACCTATGTTCCTTATGTTTCTGTCTTCCTTCACAATATATATGATGGTCATGGGAATCATTGGGCTTTCTAAGTCTATCAGCGACCCCATCCCTCGAACTACCTCCCGTTCATGTCCTATCGAAAATTTGACCATCCCCAACTTTGGGTCCTTAACAGACGGTACCCCTGGGATTGCATGCCAATGTACTTTTGCATAAGACAAACAGCATGCCTCCATTCTGCTGACCCAGGAGGATACATCTCGGGATCCTCCAGAGTCTTTCCTGAGGGCTTGTTCCTTTCTTCGTTCCGTTTAGAGCGAACTTCTGCCTTAAATTTCTTCCTGGTTGAACATGTCTACATAGGTGGATGCAGCACTGGGGGAGTTTAGATGCAGGTGGATTGCTGATAAGGTTCTGCAGACCTCTCTCCCTGAACTCTCATAACAATTCCTGGACTTCGCGATCATTCGACATGGAATGAACTATAGAGCTCAAGAAAATGCACAATGCGACATTCGCAGGTCTGAGTGACTTCTTATCAAATCCAACGACCATTCTTACCATAAATGTGCATTAAAGACACCAAATCTGACAGAGGTCTTGTCTAAACGGCGCTAGATTCCCCAAAATCCCATCATTACAGCTAGTTAATGTTGTTAACGTACCGGTGCCGCCAAACCTGCTTTTTCCCAATGGTCGCATTTTAAGCTCCGACACACCTTTCTTCTTTGGCACAATCTGTAACTCTGGCTGCGCCCCAATAAGGGTCTTTGACACAGTACATACCTTCGACACATCTTGACGCCACAACAGAATTTCTTCGACAGCCTCACTGATTCTTGCAGCGAGCATCTTTTCTAACTTCATCCTGACTTTTTCTTTATACTTGGGGTTCAGCCTATAAGGGCGCTATTTGATAGGCTTCGCATCAGGTTTCAAAGGGATTTTTAGCACTCCTATATCACCAAGGTTCCCTATCTTTTCTGAGAACTTCATTGGAAATAGGTCCTGATACTCATGGAGAAGTTGGGTCACTTTGCTTACCGTTTCTTCATCCCAATAATCTCCAATAGTGGCATATTTAGGCATTTCTTCTAACCCAATGTTTACTTGCCTTGTCTTCAAGGGCTGAGTCACTTCTGGTGCTTCAACTGTTGGACCATGTACTTCGCAGTGTCCTTCTGACTCAGGAATGTTTATGTTGCGCGGGTCATCATCCTCATCAATTGTGAGGTTATAGCATTCTACTGCATTAACTTCTTGTTCCTTCCAATCAGGTTGGTACTCAACTATTTCTTTATCATCAAACACCTTAGTATGGATCAACCTAATAGCTGCATCTAAAGCAGGACAAACCTCATTAATAGAAAATGTAAGCACAAAACTATCAACAAGACTATCCCAACTTACAGTACCATGGCGAAGCTCAACCTCCGCATACCAGTTCTTTGCTACAGGTTCCAGAGTGTGCACAAACCTATGTACCCATTCCTCACGAGGTACATGCTTCCATGCTTCATAGCACTGCTCCACATGTTCTTGAGGGCTAGTCTTACCATTAAATCTGCTTTTCACCTCTTGAGGTTGATCCATGAATATCAGGTGAAGGAACTTTTGACAAACTTCCCAACTATGAATATGCTTTTTATGACCATTCCACCATCTGGCTGCTGTGGCTCTGAATGCTGAACCTAGAGTCTCCATTTTCTGTGAATCTGGTACTTGCTCTGAGAATTGTACAATAAATTCTCCTGGGTCTGTCAAGCCATCAAAAATATGTAAGACTCTTGTCTGTGAGCCAAGCCATCTGAGAGACTTGGTAATTCTTGTACATCGATGTCCATGTAGTTCATAAAGTCTATGCTGCCAATTCTCTAGGCCTTCATCTGAATCAGTCATGCAAGAACTGTCACACTTCCAATCCATTATACCTTCAGTAGTAGGGTTAACATAGTCTTCCTCTTTAGCTGTGATGTTGTAGATATGATCCAAAACATCCTGATCCTCATCTCTGACTGGCTTTGTGTACCTTTCTCCTTGAGAAGGGTCCAAGGGGACTATGACTCTCAAGCCTTTTCCTTCAAAATTCATCTGTCTGTTCTTAAGATTGATTACTGCAGAATTCTCTATTGCCCATTCAATTCCTAGAAAGGCCAGATAGGGGTTGCTATCATCAATTATTTCAATGACTTCAAAATCTGCTAAGGTACTGACTCCATTAATGTCTACTGGGACACTAGAGAATCTTCCTAGGGGCACAATCTTCTATTGATTGGCTAATCTCAACTGTATAGGGGACCATTCAAGGGTAGGTTTTCCCATTTGTTCCCATGTCTTCTTAGTTAAGACATTGACTTCTAATCCCAGGTCTAAAATGATATCAGTCATGTCATACTCTCCTATCTGAGCATGCAATCTCATTTCTCTTCCAGTTCTTCTAACTCTATTGACAGTTTTTTCTTTACCAGAGCTTCGCAGAGGTTCGCAAGAAGCAATAACTTTCTGTAACTCATTTAAAGCATTCTGATTTCATAAGAGCTTCATACAACTCTGTAAAAATGTCAATAGTGTACTTACTTTATCTGTCGAAGCTTCTTGAGACTGTGACTACTGTTGATGTTGCTGCGCAGGTGCTACTGCTATGCTCGGATCAACAAAGTCTTTTTTTGCTTCCATAAATGTTTCTTTTTCTCTTCCCACATCGAAGGTTGGAACTTTCTCTGGGGTCTTACGGTCAGGTTGTTTCTCCTTATTCTGCACTTGCATCGTAGCTCCACTCCTTGTAACAATGTTAATGGCTGGGACAGGTCTTCGCTCTACAGTAATCATCTATATATTCTGAGGAGGAGCGCTATTTCTTTCTTGTATCTTGGCTATCAGCTATGGGCATTGTTCAATGACATGATCTAATTCTCTGCAATATCGACATGTCGTAGTTGGGTTCCGACAATCTCTAGCTAGATGTCTGGCCTTATTACAGTTATAGCACACAACCTAGCCTTGACCTATTCCAGCCATACCACCATGACCACGACCTCCAAAAGTACCTCGACCTGATGTACTACCACGATAACCATATCCATCATTGCCTTGTGCATCGTTTTGTACCCTATAAGCATCATATGTTCGCTCTCTCATAAGGTCAAAGTTGCGACATTCCTCTTCATTGTGTCCAACTGACTTACAGAACTTGCAATAGGGATTCTTAGGTACTCGCACATATATTTGTAGTAGATAGCAGTCTTCAGGTCTATGCTGGCCAGTTGTTCTACAAATCTCACAATATAGAACATTAGGGTTAAATGGGTTTGGCGCACCAGTATTCAGGTAATTTCTTAGTGCAGGACATTGTTCCTTGTCATGACCTTCTGTCCTACATCGTGTACACCACACCTCTTCATGAATAGATTTCCCTTTTTTCATGTCGCGCAGCTCCAAAGCCATTTCTGCTAACTGCGCTTGTATTTGGGCTATGCCAGAATTATCTTCGACAGGAGTTGTCTCCAGTTTCATGGCAATCTCCAAAGCCTCTTGCTGAACAGCAACCTTCTGTTGCATGAGTGGCATTCTGGTATGAGGTAATAAGGCTACAATGAACCATTCTTTATGCTGTGCTGGTCCAATAGTGAAACTAACTTGATCTAGCAGAACTTTGAACCTCTGATCAAAGTCCCAAACTGATTCACCTCGCCTCTGTTGAATCTCTTTCAATTCATTTATACACTGTGACTCTGATTTAGGCTTCTTGAACTCTTTGATCATCATTGTTTTAATATCAGCCAAGACATGGTTCTGAGTACTGGAAAATTTCATAAACCAGGTCAAAGGTCGGTCTCTAAAAGAAGTGACCAGCTGTGCTCTTCTTATATATTGATCCAAAATGTTCTTAGCAGTCCACACAGCTTCGCATAAAAACCAAAACTACTCTGGATCCTCTAATCCAGTTCCTTTGAAGACTGGGAGCTTGATATCATCAGTCATATGGGCCATAGTGGACTGAGTGGGGGGAGAACTTACTGGAGTAGACTGACCTGTGACAGGAATACTCCGGCTAGGGTTACTTCCAGACTGCGACGGGTTCTCAGGGGTAACAGATCTTCGTTGCGGAGTTATAGGAGGGTTTCTAACAAAAGGCGTTTCTTCAGATTCAGGGTCTTCTGGAGGATACTCGGTATTCTGGCCTAGGGTATAGGATTCTAGGTTTCTCTTGTATCTTTTACCGCTTCACAGTAAACCACTTTTCTCGTCGAAGTTACTTTCACTTCCAAACATAGGTTAGTAAAAATAAATCTAGCAATCTGATTCTATAAGCAATATTCCCTTCTTAGCCAAGAGCATTTTAATTTGCAGACTAAATGAATTTAGGTACTTACCCCTTGGTCCTTTGAAGAACTTCCTTTCAGCTTCGCTAAAAGAGGTACTTGTGTCTATTGCAAATTCTGTCACAAATGCTTCAAGGGTTCGCGTTGTCCAGAAATCAACAGCTCATGATATCACGTTATTCACTCTTTTCAATATGTTAATTCTTGTGGGGGTCCAGTCAGGAAACTAATCTTCCTTAAAGTTGGTCTTTCTTTCTGTCAACCTGGATAACCACTGGTGCAATTCTATGTGGATACTAACAAAGAAAATTTCATGAATATCAGTAAAAACGTACCTTTGCAAGAAGTCGTCTAAGCTACGACGAGGATCCTTATTTTCTTGTTCAGCAAATTTCTGATAGGTAGCTTCAACCCAATCACCGATTTCTTTTACTGAGGGCCTCCAAAACATAGCCCTTCAGGTACGACGTAGATCCCTCTTAAAGTAGATACTGAGTTCAACCGGCAACGGAACCAATTTGTTGGGCTATGGGCAGACCCGGGTTTTATACCATTAACTTCGCACCAACAAAAAGACCCACATTGTTGGCCCTCTTGGCAACAACCTACGAACAGGTTGCAGTCTCACCCGAAACAGCTATGGGGTGCCGCAGAATCAGGTTTCTGCAAGTAGAAGAGGGATATTACTGTACCTTTAGCCTTAACAACAAATATTTATACCAAATAGAGCTTCAATATTCACTTAATTAGCTTCGCAGTTAGATAAAAGACTTTTCTTGCTTAACCCTTAACTAGGAATTCACAGCGAAGTTAATATTTAATAGTTATCTTACTTTAGCATTCACCTACTTATCAAAAGCATCAAAACATAACAGAAACCACACAAAATAACCACAACACAAGATATAACGTGGTTCACCCCCAGTGTAGGGGCTACGTCCACAAAACTGCTCTTTTATTCCACTTCTTACAAAACAACAGTTCTGATCTACGCACTCAGCAGTAGATCCGCCCTTCAAGTCTAACTGCACACTTAGCTACAGTTCATTTCTTACAATCTCTAAGCTGCGCACTCAGCTGTAGTTCCTTTCCTTACAAAAACCCTCTGCGCACACAACTAGGACTTGACCTTAAAACCCAAAAATAGATCTAACTTCTTCGCATCATATTATCCTCATTTCATTAGATGATCTTGACATCTTTACATGAGTGCCTATTTATACAAGTGCACTATTACAAAATCATGGGCTTACACCCGAAAATTATGGAAAATTACAAAAGGAGGGCTTTGACTCAACCCCGACACCCCTAAGACTA
Source organism: Pseudotsuga menziesii (assembly GCA_001517045.1). NCBI lineage: Eukaryota > Viridiplantae > Streptophyta > Pinopsida > Pinales > Pinaceae > Pseudotsuga > Pseudotsuga menziesii. The sequence goes on from LPNX010762991.1 coordinate 144,813, forward strand.
TTTTGAGTCGCAACTCCGTTTACAAGCTTCCACAAAAACCGCGGAGTTGCCAAAATTAGTGACCGTTAAGGCACACGCCCCAACAGAGGGATGCTATCCTCCCAGTGAGGTAGCAAAGAACCCCCGTAGAGAAAGTGCCAAAACCATTGGGTTGTCTTCAATCTTTCTTTGAAATCTCCATTCTTCTCTAAGCTACTGCTTCAGCGAATTCATGCCATTCCCGCAAACTATGCTCTTGACTGCAAACTTGTGCTTGCAACTGAAAATGAAAACAAACTAAAATAGTAATGAAGGAAATGCTCGATGATTATCAAGCTTATTTGTTCCTACCTACTCTACCTAATTTAGTGCATAAGTCTAATTAAGTGAAATCAGACTTCCACTGAAGCCAATCAAGCAACTTGCCTAATAGTTTTGTTCTTTTTTATGCTTGATGGACATAAATGAAATGGATAATGGGAGAGGGTAATGACAAATAGACGGCTCTTTAAAGTAGTAATGCAACCAATCACTACCCTTACCCAGCCCTTCCATGTACTCTGCTATGGGGTCATAGCAAACACGGCAACCTCCAGCATATTATGTCATCTGCTCACGGGAAGGATGTCTAGAAATCCCCTTCTCTGGTGATTCGTCAGGATGATACTTGGAAGATTGTAGAAGAGGGCCCACAGAATCTTTCTTCAATGGAACATCCCTCTTTTCGCTCGAAATTTCTGCAATGATAGCTTGATGTGCCTCAAGAGGGAGGTCCCCCGCTTCTCTAGCGGAATCGAGTAGGCATATTCCTCCTGTGTGAGGTGATACTTTTGAAGGTGGAACATCGAAAAATGTATTTATTTGAGGCCTGCTACATTCTTTTCCATGACTCGACACCTCATCACAAAACCCCAACGCATCGGTAGCTAGAGAGGGATTTCATGGTAGTTTCTTTTTATCATCTCCGCTTTCATACAGGTTTCTGGACTGCACCATCTCCCCTTCTTTCTATTTTTGCTTAGAGACTCTAATCATGTGTCGTATTAATTCAAAAGAGGAATAACACAAGGGTAGGTTATCACCTTCAGTGCCCTTATCACCCTTTTCTATTTTAATCTCCTGACTTCGCATAGCGTCTTGGTCCTCTCCATCAGTAGGTCCTAGTTCAATGGCCTGCTTCTCAGGTACAGCCTGCAGGTATTCTTCCTCATATTCATCGTACATAGGCACATCGAATTCCTTCTTAAAATCATCTTGTACAGGACTGGGGCGGCGCAGGTCACAATATTTAGAGAAAAGGCCTGCAATACCACATGCTCATGTATTGGTTCGGTCATCTTTCTGTATACCGGGAGAGGGTTTTAGTGGGACCGAGACTCTGCCATTATGCTTGTACAACCCAAACAATTTTAATGTATCTTTTATTTCCCCACCGCTGCCCTGGCTTGATAGGCTTTTTGACATTTTAAGGTTTTCCTCAACCTCCAAACAATCAGTAAACATATGCTGCAGAGTGGTTGATTTCATTTCCAAAAGAAGCAAGGACAGCTCAAAAGGAAAGGTGGTTGCATAATAGATCTTAGCAGCGTTCTCAAGAGGTTGGACTTCCTTAGGCATGTTATAATAAAAGCTTGTGAATATTCTGTTAAAACTAGATATGGCCTCACCCTCATGTCTCCTCAGGGAATAAAATTATGAAAGTATTTGCTCCAGTGGCCTTCTCCTAACCCAAAACTTTAAGAAGGTGCAAGAAAACTCTTCCCAATTATTCATGGACTTAGGCTGCAAGTGCTTAAATCATTCTTTGGCATCTCCTTGCAAGGACTGGGCTGAATCCCTCATGCAGACATCATCATGTTCTATCTCAAAAAGATCAAAGAAATATTTGAATGCTTGTAAATGTTTCTTAGCAATGAAGTATTTGGATTATCCGTCAAACTTGGGGAGGTACTTGTAATGTTTTACGGGAAAATCATGGCGGATGGGAGGCAGTTGTAGTGGTTTGTACCAGCTTGGAGAAATGGGAGAGACAACGTTAGGCACAATAGCTACGCTATCTTCTGAGGTTTCATGAATTTCACAAGGGTGACCTTTGACATCGTGAGCCCCTAGATAAAAATCTAGGTCATAACTAGATGTACAAGATGACGCAACGCTTTCGGTTCGTAAAGAAGGATAAACAGGAATATATTCATAGCTCTGTTCAGCACGAGTTGAACCTGTTGCAGCTGCAACATTTTCCCAAAATTCTAAAAAAATTTGGGACCCTCCTTAACTTTGAATTAGTCGGTTCTTTCTTGATTACAGCTTATTGATTTTTGGCTTATGGATTTTGAAGCTTTTTTTGGTTGCTGTCCATCGATTGGCTTTTTCCTCATTACATGTTCTGAAGATTTTGTGCCTTAAAGATTCCCATCTTGAGTTGATTTCATTGTCGTTTTGTCTGTCTTTTCAAAACCTTGTTCGATCGGGAGTTAAGTTTTTTGTCTGTCCCGTCGTTGCGGATGGTTTGATGATCTTCCTCCCTGCCGTTGCGGCCCGTTTCCAAGTCTAGGATTTTCGTTTTCGTCCCGACCGTTTCGGGTGGTTTTGGAATCTTTCGGCCGTTGCGCGTGATTCTTTGATTCTCCTCCGTTGCGGATGGGTTTTGGTTCTTCATCGGAGGAATGTGAATTCTTCCTCGTCCGACATCGCGGACGGTTTGATGATCTTCCTCCCCGCCATTGCGGCCCGTTTCCGGAAAGGGACTTTCCATAGCGCTCTGACGTTTTGTTTATCTCCCGGCTAGATAGCGAAACGATTGACCACCGCTTACTTCCTCGTTGCGGACGTCATCTTACTCTGAGGGCCCGACTTTCCGGAGGGGTTCGAACTCTTGATCATCCGATCAAGGTGTCCACCGACGCCCGACGACGGTGATTCAAACATTATATTTGGCCGTTGCGGGTGAGTGAGTACAGGGGGTTTGTCTGCCGTTGTGGAGGAAATGGAGTTCTGGCCGCCCGACACAGTTTCAGTTCGCGCCCGATGGAATTTTTCTCGCACGTGTGGCAGTTTTTCAATATATAAGGGGCGACAAACGGGGTTTTGTATTGTTTTTGAGCGCTGTCGGGGTAGGTCGAGCTGTCGATTTTAGTAACACGTGAGGATCTAGCTTTTGGTGTACCAATGTCCAAGTGGCAGGAGGAGAAGTCTAGCCGGCATCAGCTCACTCGTTTGTTGGATTGCCAGGTAGGATCTTTACACCCTAACATCGTGTTTTTTCAAGGTTTCGATTAAGGGATTTATGTATTGGTTCAAGTATTGCTAGAATTAGATCCCCGAAGTCTTTTTCACTCGCCTGAGGAATTTTTCGCCCGCAGCTAGGTTTGTCATAACCGTTCACCTGGCGGTTTGCGCCCGTTTTGTTAGGGTTTCCGGCCGAATAATTTTTGCGGTTAGAGGGGTGGAGTCTTTGCCTTTTTAGAGCCCGCATTTTATTTTTGTCTCTTCCGTTTCAGTCTCGCCCTGAGCACAGTAATGGAAGACAAGGTGAAGGCGGCCGTCATGCCGCCTGCACCTGGTTTAGTAATATTGAGTTTCGTCGGTGGTTTCGATAGGGTTTCTGACGGGGGTTTGGATAGTGAATACTTATCCAGTCAGTTTCCCTAATTGGTTTACCCATTTTTTTTGAGCCCTAACCTCGGCCCGCGCCGCTCAGTTCGTCATTACAGGCTACCTTGAAATCCTAGGGTCGTGCCGCTATTAGTATTTACGTTCGGAGGGTAGCATGAGTAGTGGTGCTGGTGGGAGCCCCTGTGCGAAAAGTTGTTTTGGATTCCCACGATTTATAGTCACACCGATGTAAATACCATGTCCGCGAGCAGCATAAGCTTTCGCTGTTTTTTGCGTTATCCTTACTAAAACCATGTCTGAATTCGGAGAGCCGTAGTCGCGCCTGGCGTTTGAAAGTGATGCATTTGCATTTCGTATCGTTTGATTGGAAATGGCGTGCTGTGGAATAATGTAATTTTGATGCTAGGCCATTTAATGAATATTTCCATTTTTTTTTTTACACCACATTAAGACCTTGCTCATTATAGTGCAGTGGCAGACTGAGTCCATTTTGTGCTGGTAGTTTTGACAGACAAGGCTTGGCGAGATTATGCGTACATGTGTTGACCTATTTCTTGCTTACATATTAACATAGAATAATAGTATATTGCAAAATATTGCACGACCATTTCAAATCTTTCAACCTGAAGGGCCTAAGTCTAAACCCCATTATAGCTCTGATACACTTGAGAAAAGATAAAACTGCTGCAAAATGTTCACAAGCCTGAAATTGCTTAATATCATAATGTTTTACATTGTAAGAAGAATCTACAATGTCCAAGAGGCAGAAGAAGAAAGCCCCAGCGGTGGAGGAAGTACCAGCACCAGACACAGAAGCAAAAACTGAGTACATCTATGAAGACACCCAATGTGTCTCGGGGGTTGAACCTGAATATAAGTGGGGAGACATATACAGGATGATTTCCCTCAGGGAAGTCCCAGACACTGGTCTTGAGGAAGCACCCATTTACACAAACATAGAAAAATCTGCCATTATGAAAGTTGCCACCAGGCCCGAGCTGTTTCCATGCCCGGAGGTGATGAGATGGGTTCTACCAAATACCAACTACAACTCAATGCTTATGTGTAATGTCGAGGGCCAGGGTTATGCCACCTTTAGCCCTGGGTATGTGGCCTTAGCTTACCACCTGTCGGAGCCTCAGCTCTTCCTGACAAATGAGTGGCTGGACAACCTTAGGATGGATTTTGTAGAAACCATGAAGAGGATGCTCTTACCAGGGAAGCTATACCGACATAGAGCAACTGAAGAATATGACACAGCCAGTCTCAGACCTACTTACAGATTCATAGCTCTAATGTTGAATAGGATCTTCGGGAGAGCCAATGGCAGACTATTCAAATTCGAGTGGATACCCCTGATGTTCTATGTGGCCACGGAAGGCACGATCTTCAACTGGGAAAGTATAGTATCAAGCAGTCTCTCCTCTTGTGTGGCTGCAGCTTTGGAAGGAGAAGCCAAGAAGAGATCTGAGTTTTATATGAGCTCAATCCTGATAGATTGCATACTTTGTCACCAGCCTTTCCCCGGCCTCCAGTGTGTATGGGATAGAGACAAAATGCCTGTATATGTGGCCTACAAACCTCTAGGGGCTCATCTATATCACAGTCACTACAGAGAGGTCTGTGAGCAGTTCCTCATGCCATTATACACACTCATCTTCCGAAAAGAATGTAATTGCATGTCAGAAGATGCTATGCAGGTCATTGATGAATATGGAGATTACTTTCTGACTGATAATGGTATGTATATTAGGATGTTTGGAGGGTCAAAGACCCATTTTTTGCTGCCCAAATATGCTACAGATTATATAATCCACAAGGAGGTAGTCAGGCAAGTATACATTGATGGAGTTGGTCACTTCTTGTTCCAGTACAAGAAGACTGCATATCCTCCCCTTCCATTTAAACTGGGAAATTATAAATTCACAAATGTAAAACAAGCGCCCGAGTTCATAGAAGAACTAGGGAGGTTCCACTTTGGCGAAATGACTTTTCGAAGGAATGAGACTCATGGCAGAGTAGCGGAACACTGCAAGAAACACAAGGTGACCTACTAATACAGCCATTATTTCGATAGCGATGAATCGGTTTACAGGATGGCCCCAAATATGACAGATCTCTGCAAGAGATTCAAACCTAAGCACTCCACCAAGGGTGGAAAAGCATCTGAGCAAGAGAAGGCTGAACAAGCTAAGGCTGAAGAAGCAGCCAGAGCAATAAGAGAAGAGGCTCAGAGGTTGGAAGAGGAGGCTGCAGAATGGCTGCGAAAAGGAGAAGAAGAAAAGAGGAAAGCTGCCCTGGAAGCAGCTGAACCGGAAAAAGAAGCAGCCAGAGAAAAGGAAGGAGCTGCTAGGCAAGCAGCTGAAGAGACCCAGATAAAGTTGAACGAAGAGCTTCAGAGGCAAGAAACTGAAAAGATAGAAGGAACACAACAGCAGGCTTCTGAAACACAAGCAGGGCAGAGCCAAGGAGAGGAAAACCCTGAAGTGCAGATCCTTCAAGTGCCCACCACCATTACTCCTTCAACCTCTACGCCTCAGTTAGTACCCTTCGTGCAGAAAAGGGGGGAGGAAGCCCCTGACTTTACCACGGTATATTATGACAGGGCTACTAAAAGAATCATGAGGAGAACAGAGAAAAAGATAGAAGCAGAAGGAATGACTAGCAAGAGGATATCAGATAAAGCTGTGATGGTAGGGACAGACATAGATCCGAGGTTTACCATAAGTGCCGGGAAGGAAGCCATACATGCTTCAGAAGATAACATAGATCGAATGATGAATGAAATAGAATCTACCAAGAAAACCTCCTCTCAGCTGAAGGACACCCTGAGAAAGGAAAGAGAAGAGAGCAATAAACTCAAAAGGAAATATGATCATGTGCTCAGAGAAATGGAGGCTACAAAGAGTGAAATCTACGCCATCCAGGTAGCAGCACATGCACAGGAAACAACACAAGAAGCCCTGGAAAGAGCACAGCAAGAAATTCTAGACTTGAAGAATGAAAAAGAACAGATGAGGGCGAAGATAGAAGACCTAAAAGAGCAACAGACTATTATATACGAGTCCAATACTGCATGTGTTAAAGAACTAAAAGAGCAACTAGAAGCAGCTAAACAACAGCAGGTTGATCTGCAGCCGATCAAAGAACACATCCAGGCCCAGAAAGCTAAGGTGCTGCACCTGCAAACTGTTCTAGAAGAAGAAAGATGCCAGATTCTCCAGGTTGATAGCCGATTAGAAGAAATCCTGGAGACTGCTTCTTACTTTGTCGATAGGTCACAAGATATCCTTGAAGTATTGACCACCAGGATGGCAAGGGTAGAGAAAGGTGAAGAAGTCCCAGCAGGATTGTCAGACAAGAATAGACAAACCCTTCAGCGAGATTATGACTTGATGGAGTTCGCTATCACTACTACAGAGGACTTCAAGAAAACCGTCCAGAAAACAAAAGGACTGTGCACCGAATTTTTCAGGAGAGCCTTAGTCATTTACAACCGATGTCAAGCAGAAACTGAGCAAAGGCTACACGAGTTCCCAAATCATGACTCATTTATAGAAATGTTGCAGAAAAGACAACAAGAGGAAGAGGCCAAAGTACAACGCATCAAAGCCATTGATGAACAAACCCTGAAGATTGAAATAGGCCATACAGCCGTTTGTTTGCAGCTCCTAGAAGAACAGGTGAGACTAAATGCAACCAGGGTCAAGGCCATCAAGAAAAAGGCTGAAAAGTTTGAGATTAATATCCAATTCTTGGAGCCCAACTCTTTTGAAGATCTCGCCAGAGAAGCTACAGCGTGGAAGAATTTTCTAGAGAGTCAAGCGGGACCCTCTTAGTGAAAAGTCGGTCATTGTAATGTTGTAAAATATTTGTAAAAGTTTTGGGAAAAGGGGAAGCGTTAGGAAGACCAAAGGTTGGGATGCCCAAAGGTCCCTTTGGGCAGCCCAACCATTTCTTGCATTTTGTATAAAAGTAGGAGACATAGATAAGGAGAGGGATTTTTCCCAGTAATACTGGAGGACCTATTGTAAGAAGAACTACTTCCTTTTGCAATAAAGATTTTAGTTTGCCTGTTGGAGAAAGATATGTGAAGTTTCCAAATGTTAACGAATGGATGGGGGAAAGATGAACTACTTTATTTTTCAGCTTGTGTCCACAACTCGTGAGATCGTTCTAACTTCATGACCTATGTCTTGTTGAATGGTTTCTGATTCTTTGTGTGGAAAATTCACTTAGAGTAATGCTTGGGGCTCATATAACAGTTAGCTATCTGATTGTTAGAATATTTTATTATTCATGTGTTGTAAACTTAAATATCAGCTATCTGTAATTTGGTTCATTATACATGGGGATAATGCATTACTCATTAATAATCATTTTCTAGCTCCCCGGGGATAGGTAGTTAGTTGTTTTACTTCATAATTGCATATGTGGTTTAGATGTTCGAGAACCTAAGACGAGAGGTAAGAACCTGTGCCGCACATTGTGTCGTTCCTTACATTTTTATCACCCTGCATGGTTAAGATAGGCATGTGCATTGCATACATTAAGTCAAAATACAAATTCCGGTGGACCGGGCCGCAACCGGTAAACCCTTGTAGTTACTTTGACCTACGGTAGCCGGACCGTAAACCGGACGGATTCCCTATTCCAAACAGTCAATGGGCTAGTTAGGAATGTTGATTGGAGAGAATCCCTTTCTGTTGTCGCCTGCGAATTTCCAGGCCTCAACAGAACCATAGAAGGCTATTTTTATAAACCTAGGGAAAGATAAGAACAAACTTACAATATAGAACAAGGCATCCTGGAAGAAACGTAGACTCGAGTATCTTGACCTTCCCCCATGAATTTTTAGGCTTTATAAGGGGTCCATTTTTCCAGATGGAGTCTGCCAGCTTTTCTCAGCCATTTGATTTCTGGGTCATACCACTAGCGGAGTCACTGAAGTATGAATCCTTCAAGAGTGGATTCTCCAGGAGAAAAGTGCTCAACCTTTTTGATGTCTGATCATTGTTCACCATTAATAATTAGATCTGAAACTATGTCGTTCTTCCCAGATATGTTCTTCAATTCATCCCCGGCAACGGCGCCAGTTTGTTAGCACCGAGATTGAGCCCCAATGCTGAGGGAAGGCTCGCTCCTGGGTAACAGCAGAACCACTTTATACTGCACCTCCGGCCTTGCGCAATCACAGAGGGATCTCTCGCTTGTCTTCATTTTTTACTCCGCATAAGATATTCGCTCAAGGATGGTCAGGAGGCCAGACTCCTGAAATGGGACAAAGTAGAGTGACGTGAGATGCAGGTGGGATTATCAGGGCAAGTGACCATTGGAAATGGAGTCGAATACCCGAGTAGGGAACATTTGCATGAGGAAAAGAATGGTGTGGGGTTGCAAACAGAGGCAAGATAGTCATAGATCTCGCAATCAGGAGATATTTAGCGGGTCGTTAGGGGACTAGGGAGAACATCCCATCGTACGAAGCACTAGCAAGATGAATTTCGTGCAACTTTAGAAGAAAACTTGATAAATTTCTGAAACAACAGACGGAGCATAGCAAGAATGAATTCCTAACTACTATACACTAAGTTACAGACATGAAATAAATCAACAAACTGGAATGAAAACAGGATGCACATTTCACGTAAAGAAAATATGTATTGAAAGAAGCAATGACACATGTATCTCTGTCTTAAGAAACAACTCTTCCTCTGCAATTCTTATTCATAACACAGGCACCAGATCTTATTTTACAACAGATAAACTCAACCCTTGAAGGTTTCCCGACCCTCCATCTCACTCTTTTTTCCCCTATCAAGATTGCATTTATAATACTTCAGTGCTGAGAGTATTCTCTGAAACAAAACCTAAAAAATTGTTTCTAGTCACAGTCATGCATTAACAGTATAGAGAGTGGAACTATTGCCACAATTTACAAATATGAACAAACATTATGGAGCTAGTGGGCACATTCAGCCAGAGTGATAGCTTGATGTGCTTGGCCGTTACTATGGATTATGAGCATGACGAATCCTTCTCTGTCTGAAGTATGTCTTTTCACCGTGTTCAAATGTGGCTTTCTGCATGGGCCCACACCGGAAGGATAGTTTGTAACCTTCCCCTTCTCAACTTCATCCACCACCTCTTTCTTCTCTGGGTTCAACAAGCAGTTTTAGACCAAGGCTTGCTCTCCACCGTCGATCACGATCGACCCCTCCATGCAGTCGTCGATCTGAGTGGGCCCTACTACTTTTCGCAATGAGAAATCCTGGTCTTCAACCTTGCTAGTTTGCATTGCAAAATAAACCATGACCGTAGATCTCTTCCCTTATTTGTCATGGCCATTGATATTCACAGTTGGTACCACTTTTCATGATTTGAAATCGTAGCTTTACCCACACAAGTATGTTTTGCGAAATTGACTGAGACCGTAGATCTGCTTCGGACCTCATCTCTGCCATCAAATGCTTCCGACCTTTAACTGTTTCGCGATTTGGAAAAGCTCCTACCATTGAGCATGTTTGCTCTGTGAAAATGTCTCGGGCCGTTGATCAGGCTTTGTCTTGATCTCGGCCTTCCATACATTTGCCCACTTTAACAGACTTAGCTAAAGCCAAACTGTGACCGTTCTCACGCATCTTGGGCCAAAACTACGATCTATCATTGCTCTTCTTCCTTGTGATCCTGGATCACCGGGTTATGACGCTTGTCTCTATTGTCCTTGTTGCCTCGAGCCTTCACCTTCGGAAGAGTCTGTCATTGTGGATTGATCTCTCTTCATCATCTGACAGTTTTAAAACGTGGACCATGCGCCTATACTAACCTGAATGGTGTTCACATAATGTTTCGAAGGAATGGAACGCTCATCGAACTCCTATTAGGACCATAAATCAACTATTGCAAACGGAGTGTTAACAATTGGCTTCACGAGGGATGCTATCCTCCAAGTGAGGTAGCAAAGAACCCCTATAGACCAAGTGCCAAAACCATTGGTTTGTCTTCAATATTTATTTGAAATCTCCATTCTGCTCTAAGCTACTGCTTCAGGGAATTCATGCCACTCCCGCAAACTATGCTCTTGACTGCAAACCTGTTCTTGCAACTGAAAATGAAAACAAACTAAAATAGTAATGAAGGAAATGCTCGATGATTGTCAAGCTTATTTTTTCCTACCTACTCTATCTAATTTAGTGCATAAGTCCGATTAAGTGAAATCGAACTTCCAATGAAGCCAATCAAGAAACTTGCCTAATAGTTTTGTTCTTTTTTATGCTTGATGGACAGAAATGAAATGGATAATGGGAGAGGGTAATGACAAATAGATGGCTCTTTAAAGCAATAATGCAACCAATCACTACCCTTACCCAGCCCTTCCATGTACTCTACTATGGGGTCATAGAAAACACAGCAACCTCCAGCATATTCTGTCATCTTCTCACGGGAAGGATGTCCGAAACTCCCCTCCTCTAGTGATTCGTCGGGCTGATACTTGAAAGATTGTAGAAGAGGGCCCATAGAATCTTTCTTCAATGGAACATCCCTCTTTTCACTCAAAATTTCTGCAACGAGAGCTTGATGTGGCTCAAGAGGGAGGTCCCCCGCTTCTCCAGAAGAATCGAGTAGGCTTATTCCTCCTATGTGAGGTGATACTCCTGAAGGTGAAACATTGAAAAATGTGTTTATTTAAGGGTTGCTCCATTCTTTTCCATGACTTGACACCTCATCATAAAACCTCGAAGCATCGGTAGCTGGAGAGGGATTGCATGGTAATTTCTTTTTATCATCTCCGCTTTCATACAGGTTTCTGGACTCCACCATCTCCCCTTCTTTTTGTTTTTTCTTAGAGGCTCTAATCATTTGTCGTATTAATTCAAAAGAGGCATAACACAAGGGTAGGTTATCACCTTCAATGCCCTTATCGCCCTTTTCCTCTTTAATCTCCCGACTTTGCATAGCGTCTTGGTCCTCTCCATCAGCAGGTCCTGGTTCAATGTCCAGCTTCCCAGGTACAGCCCGCAGGTATTCTTCCTCATATTCATCGTACACAGGCACACCAAATTCCTTCTTAAAATCATCTTGTATGGGCCCGGGGCGGTGCAGGTCGTAATCTTCAGAGAAAAGGTCTGCAGTACCACATGCTCCTGTATTGGGCCAGTCATCTTTTTGTATACCGGGAGAGGGCTTTAGCAGGACCGGGACTCTCCCATTCTGCTTGTAGGTCCCAACCAATTTTAATGTATCTTTTATTTCCCCATCGCTTCCCTGGATTGATAGGATTTTTCACATCTTAAGGTTTTCCTCAACCTCCAAACAATCAGTAAACATATGCTGCAGAGTGGTTGATCTTCTTTCCAAAAGAAGCAAGGACAGATCAGGAGGAAAGGTGGATGCATAATAGATCTTAGCAGCATTCTCAAGAGTTTGGACTTCCTTAGGCATGTTATAATAAAAGTTGACGAATCTTCTGTTAAAACTAGATATGGCCTTACCCTCATGTCTCAGCAGGGAATAAAATTCTGAAAGTATTTGCTCCAGTGGCATTCTCCTACCCCAAAACTTTAAAAAGGTGCAAGAAAAATCTTCCCAAGTATTGATGGACTTAGGCTGCAAGTGCTTAAACCATTCTTTGGCATCTCCTTGCAAGGACTGGGCAAAATCCCTCATGCAGACATCATCATGTTCTATCTCAAAAAGATCAGAGAATTATTTGAAGGCTTCTAAATGTTTCTCAGCAGTGAATTCTTTGGATTCTCCATCAAACTTGGGGAGGTACTTGTAATGTTTTGTGGGAAAATCATGGAGGATGGGAGGCAGTTGTAGTGGTTTGTACCAGCTTGGAGAAATGGGAGAGACAAGGTTAGGCACAATAGCTATGCTATCGTCCAAGGTTTCATGAATTTCACAGGGGTGACCTTTGACGTCGTGAGCCCCTGGATAAAAATCTAGGTCATAACCAGATGTACAAGACGATGCAACACTTTCAGTTTGTAAAGAAGGATAAACAAGAATATATTCATAGCTCTGTTCAGAACGAGTTGAACCATAGAAGGTTGTTTTGATAAACCTAGGGAAAGATAAGAACAAACTTACAAGATAGAACAAGGCATCCTGGAAGAAACGTAGACTCGAGTATATTGACCTTCCACCATGCATTTTTAGGTTTTATAAGGGGTCCATTTTTCCAGATGGAGTCTGCCATATTTTCTCGGCCATTTTATTTTTGGGTCATACCACCAGCGAAGTCATTGAAGTCTGAATCCTTCAAGAGTGGAGTCACCAAGCGAAAAGTGCTCAACTTTTTTGATGTTTGGTCATTGTTCACCATCAATAATCAGATCTAAAACTATGTCGTTCTTCCCAAGGATGTTCTTCAATTCATCCTCAGCAACGGTGCTAGTTTGTTAGCATCGGGATTGAGCCCCAAGGCTGAGGGAAGGCCCACTCCCGGGTAACAGCAGAACCACTTTAGACTACACCTCTGGCATTGCATAGTCAGAGAGGGATCTCTTGCTTGTCTTCAGTTTTTACTCCACGTAAGATATTCGCTCAAGGATGGTCAGGAGGCCAGACTCCTAAAATGGGACAAAGTAGAGTGACGTGAGATGCAGGTGGGATTATCAGGGCAAGGGACCATTGGCAATGGAGTCAAACACCCGAGTAGGGAACATTTGCATGAGGAAAAGAATGGCGTGGGGTTGCAAATAGAGGCAAGATAGCCATCGATCTCACAATCAGGAGATATTTAGTGGGTGGTTAGGGTACTAGGGAGAACATCCCATCGCACCGAGCACCAACAAGATGAATTCCGCACAACTTTAGAAGAAAAATTGATAAATGTCTGAAACAACAGATGGAGCATAGCAAGTATGAATTCCTAACTGCTATACACTAAGTTACAGACATGAAAGAAATCAACAAAATAGAATGAAAATAGGACGCACATTTCACGTAAAGAAAATACGTATTGAAAGAAGCAACGACACATGAATCTTCGTCTTAAGAAACAACTCTTCCTCTGCAACTCTTATTCATAACACAGGCACCAGATCTTATTTTACAATAGAGAACCTCTGCCCTTTAACGTTTCCCGACCCTCCATCTCACTCTTTTTTCCCCTATCAGGATTGCATTTATAATACTTCAGTGCTAAGATTATTCTCCTAAACAAAACCTAAAAAATTGTTTCTAGTCACAATCATACATTAACAGTATAGAGAGTATAACTATCGCCATGATTTACAAATATGAACAAACATTATGGAGCTAGTGGGCGCATTCGACCCGAGTGACAGCTTGACGTGCTCAGTCGTTACTATGGATTATGAGTATGACGCCTCCTTCTCTGTTTGAAGCATGTGTTTCCGCCATTTTCAAATGTGGCTTTCTGCGTGGGCGCACACCGGCAGGCCAGTTTGTAACCTTCCCCTACTCAACTTTATCCACCACCTCTATCTTCTCTGGTTTCAATGAACAATTTTAGACCAAGGCTTTCTCTCAATCGTCGATAGCGATCGACCCCTCCATGCAGCCATTGATCCGAGTGGGCCCTACTACTTTTCGCAATGCGAAATCCTGGTCTTCAACCTTGCTAGTTTGCATTGCGAAATAAATCATGACTGTAGATCTCTTCCCTTCTTTGACGTGACCGTTGATATTCGTGGCCGGTACCACTTTTAGTGATTTGAAATCACAGCTTTACCCGCACAAGTCTATTTTGCGAAATTGACTGAGACCGTAGATCTGCTTTGGATCTCATCTCTACCATCGAATGCTTCCAACCTTTAATCATTTCACGATTTGGAAAAGCTCCTACCATCGAGCATGTTTGCTCTGTGAAACTATTGCAAGCCGTTGATCGAGCTTTGTATTGATCTCGGCCTTCCATATGTTTTCCCGCTTTAACGGACTCATCTAAATCCAAACTTTGACTGTTCTCACGCATCTTGGGCCAAAACTATGATCTAGAATTGCTCTTCTTCCTTGTGATCCCTGATCGTTGGGTTATGACGCATGTCTCTATCGTCCCTGCTACCGCGATCCTTCACCTTCGGAAGAGTCTGTCACCATGGATTGATCTCTCTTCATCGTCTGATGGTTCTAAAACATGGACCATGCACCTCTACTAACCTGAATGGTGTTCACATAATGTTTCAAAGGAATAGAACCCTCATCGAACTCCTGTCAGGCCCATAAATCGACTATTGCAAACGGATAGTTAACATAAGGTTTGTGTTTTGGGCTTATTAGTTAAAATGCATATATTTAATCTTTCAAAAACTTATAATAAAAGTTTATTCCAAGTTTTCCTTTATAATATAACCCTTATTTTTTAGCCCTTTGTCAAATATTTTCATGAGGAGATTCATGTAGCAACTCTGTTTTTCCTGTTTTTGTCATTGTCATTGGGAGCAGATTACAAATTGATGGAAATGAATTATGGAAAACAAAAAGAGGTTTTTGTCTAAACTAGACTCATTCACAAAAACCTCTCTCATATTTTGAACATCTATTATCATTTGAGATATTTTAATTCATCTTTGTAGCATATTTTCAGGGTTTGAATTATTTAATAATTTCATGTTTTAGTCACAAATTTCGAGCACGTGCTCTGATCAATTGAAAGGGATTTTTTAAAAACCAAGTGATTTTTTTCTTCATAACAGACTCATTTAAAACAACCTCTCTAATTTTTTCACAGGTATTCCGGATCAACAGATATGGAGGCGTATTTGAGACCCATTTTTCAGAAATTCGCCAAATTTCCCAGAAATTCGATTTTGCTATTTTTAGCCAATTAGTTTTTAATCTTTGAAAGTTGGTTAATATAACTACTAAGTAGTTTCAAATTTTACCTAAATAATTGAATATGGAACTACTTCATATTATATCTTTGTAATTATATAAGGAGGAGAGGCATACAGTACAAGGGTTCGAATTTTCACTCAAGGAGAGGCCTTTTTTGTGCTGTGGTATTTCAAGCTAGCACTCACAACACTTATGTAAGTGGATGATTGTTTTTTGATTATATATGAACTAATAAGCCTTTTTACCTGTCATGTTGTTTCATTTCTAATCATGTTGATTACTCAGTCTACAATTTCATTTCTTATTGAAAGGTTTTATTCATGTAAATGCTTGTAGCCTGTGGGTGAAATTACTGTTTCATGTGTAATGTTTATGGTTTATTGGGATGTGTTTGATACCCAGTTTATATACTTGTGCATAATTCAGTTTTGTATTAGTTTGTTATTTTTTTTCCTCCTTGTTGATGAAGTTTTAAACCAAAACCATAAAAACCAATTTTATTCTATTTCTGTTTGAGATTGTGTTGGCATGTTCCTCTAGTAGTCTAGGAACAATTTCTAGCACTACAATCTTTTGCGTCATTACCGGGGACGAAGCTGAAGTATATCTTCCCTGGGATATCATTATTCATCTAATTTTGAGAGGTGAACAAAGTCATAAAATCTTTTAGACTACATTTTTTCACCGGCGACTCCACGGAAGAAAGATTTGTTGGCCACTCCACTGATTCAAGATGTCAATGAGCATGGAATCCATTGTGGCTGCGAGGTATGATTTCTATAATTTCTCAAATATTGTTGGTTTTCGAACTCCAGTGCTTCCTATAACTGAGTGGGGTGACTATCTTCCTAGATTCAGAGGAAACAAGTATGAGCATCCTCGTGAGCACTTATTAAATTTTCATAAATGCATGCTTGAATATGATTTTGTTCATGAGGATGTCTTAATCAAGATGTTTAGATTTTCTTTAGAAGAACATGCTCGTGAATGGTGTCAATCTCTTCCTGCTACTAGCATTCATTCTTCGAAGGAGTTTCATACTGTTTTTCATCATCATTATCAAAGATTTTATCCGGCAGATCGTCTATTTGAAAATTGTTGTGAGGAATATGAATTGCATGACAAGATTGAATATATAGATAGAGAATAATTGGTCCCTCACAATCTTCATCAGTTCTCTAATGATCTTCAAGATGATAGGTTTTCCCATAAATATGAATTAGAAGTGAATAATGAAGAAGTTGAAATTTCTTTTATTATCATTAATTCTGATTATTATAAACCTGAAGATTTTGTTTCTTTAGATACAAAACATAATGATCAGTTGTCTTTTGGTCAAATTCCAATGGAAATTAGTAAGGGAAATCCCCAGCTTTCAGATTTGCAGACAAAAAGAAATTGCGCCAACCATGAAGAACTGGATTTGCAAAGATCATCTATTTCCAAGGAGGAACAGCAAGAGGTCTTTATTTCTCTTTATGTACCCTTTACTTCAAATCTAGATTAAAAAAGATGATAATGACGAGGAAGATCAGGCTAATTTTTTTTCAAATCAGCCTTTTTATGATGAATATGATGAAGACATTGAAGTTTTAGATCGGAAGTTTCATGATTAGCAGAAACCGATTGTAGGTGAATTATATTCCAATCTTTTTATTGAACAAGAAAAAGTTTTGAATTGCTTTGACTCTCAAATTGATAGCAGTCAGACTATAGATACTTTTAATATAATATTAGATGTGTCTAATAGCCATGGCCGTGATAAGTTTGCTGCTCAAAACCATTATGAAAATATGCCAATTTTTTATGGATATAAAGAAATACTATAGCCATTCTTTCAATCCTCATTAGTTGAGCAGCACTCTTCAGAAATCAGTCAACTTGAGTTAGTGGAAGATATAAAACAGGATAACCTCAACAGAGTCGAAGATTTTATATATTGTTCTCTTATTGCATTATTTCATGGAGTATTGAGAATTGAGGGCACCCATTTGCAATCCATTTTTTTTGAACAACATGAAGGAATAATTTTGCATGAGTTTCATGATCCCGTGGCTTCTTGGATGGAGTTGTATTTTTCAAAGGTTTCTAATGCTCCAGCTTTTGGCATACTTCCTATTTCCAACCATAAGTATCAGCTACCTACAGACTCTTTATTGCATTTATCACATATTTGTGGGTCTTCACAAACAGTGGCATGCATGGAATTATGATTCTCAGTCAAATGGTTTCTTGGCTTCACTGGAAGTATGATTACACTTGATTGGGTTATTTCCTCCGATTAGAAGTAGGAGTAAATAGCAGAATAAGCTCGCTATACGAGCATGTAGATTCTTTTCAATATGCTGGTTTGTAGAAGTATCTTGTCATTTCAGAGGTATGTGTTCAGAGTTTGAGAAAGTTGCAGAGATTTGGTCTCCATCACCCAATGAATAAGGCACAAGGTCTACAGGTTCTTGAAGCGTCACAATGAGGACTTCATCCCGCAGCAAGAGCCAGATGTTATAACTAAATATTTTTCTTATTTTATCTGTTCTTTTTGTCCTAATTTTCAACCATTGGTTTAAAATGATTTTACATTTTATGTTGATTTTAAGAATTTTTGACAATCAGTAATTTTTGTTGGATTTAATGCTTTTAATGGTTGAATTATTTCATTATTTTAGTTTTAAGGTTTGTCTTTTGGGATTATTAGTTAAAATGTATATCTTTAAGCTTTCAAAAACTTATAATAAAATTTTATTCCAAGTTTTTCTTTATAATCTAACCCTCATTTTTTAGTCCTTTGTCAAATATTTTCATGAGGAGATTCCTGTAGCAGCTCTGTTTTTCCTGTTTTTGTCATTATCATTAGGAGCAGATTACGAGGTGATGGAAACGAATTATGGAAAAAAAAAGAGGGTTTTGTCCAAAACATACTTATGCACAAAAACCTCTCTCAATTGTGCAACATCTATTATCGTTTAAGAGATTCGAATTCATCTTTGTGGCCTATTTTCAAGGTTTTAGTTATTTAATAATTTCTGCTTTAGTCACAAATTTCCAGCATATATTCTGATTCATTTAAGAGGAATTTTTAAAAACCAAGAGATATTTTTGTTCATAATAGACTCATTTAAAAAAACCTCTCTCATTTTTTCCACAGGTGTCCCGGATCGAGAGATATGGAGGCGTCTTTGAGACACATTTTTCATAAATTCGCCAAATTTCCCAGAAATCCAATTTTGCTATTTTTAGCCAATTAGTTTTTAATATTTGAAAGTTGGTTAATGTAACTGCTGAGTAGTTTCAAATTCAACCTAAAGAAGTGAATATGGAACTACTTCATATTATATCTTTGTAATTTTATAAGGAGGAGAGGCATACAGTACAAGGGTTCGAATTTTCACTCAAGGAGAGGCCTTTTTTGTGCTGTGGTATTTCAAGCTACCACTCACAACTCTTATGTAAGTGGATGATTGTTTTTTTATTATATATGAAGTGATAAGCCTTTTTATCTGTCATGTTGTTTCATTTCTAATCAGGTTGATTACTCAGTCTACAATTTCATTGCTTGTTTAAAAGTTTTATTCATGTAAATGTTGTAGCCTATGGGTGAAATTAGTGTTTCATGTGTAATGTTTATGGTTTATTGGGATGTGTTTGATCCCTAGTTTATATACGTGTGCATAATTCAGTTCTTTATTAGTTTGTTATTTTTTTCCTCCTTGTTGATGAAGTTTTAAACTAAAAGTATAAACCAAAACCCTAAAACCCAATTTTATTTTATTTTTGTTTGAGATTGTGTTGGCATGTTACTCTAGTAGTCTAGGAACAATTTCTAGAACTAACACCTAGCATCGACAAACTGGACACAATCTGTCCAAAAATGAAAAGGCTGATGGACACAGTAGATGAAAAAGCCCAATTTTGGGGGCCCGACATGAATAATATTATAGATCTTTCAATTTAGGAGAAAATGTCGACCCTATCCAGCATTACAACCTTGAACATAGACATCTAGAGAGCTCTCCGCAGTTAGGCAGAATTTCAACACCAACTGGCCATTACAGCAGAATCCATAGTCAAAGTATGTGTACAGAAACAACCATCTATTAGACTGCACAACCCATGAATACAGAACGAAGGGAAGAAAGCTACTTAAGACAGAATTTTGTTTACCTCCCCTGTTTCTTTGGGACGAAGAAATATTTTGTTCCTGGGGGAGATGTTGGAGGAGCTAGTCGGTGAGCCTACTAGACTAGTTAACCGACTAATCAGAGATTAGGTTGGCCTCCAAAGGTCGTGTCGGTTGACTGAACCGACAAGTAGTTATTCATAACTGTTTTGTAATCATATACAATAGGTTGTTGATCCAAATAAGAACTTGGTTCAGTTCTGTGTATGTATGGACCCTCATGTGATTCACTAATATAATCTTTTATTCTACCATTTGTTCTAATCTCTTGTATCTGAATGAATATATGTTTAGTATATGTGTATTATTGGTAACCTTATGTGATCAGTGTGATTACAACAACCTACAAAGTATGGAGGGTGGGTGTCAAAGACCTATCTATGTTTGGTAAATCCCTTGTTTCCAAATCTCTCTGCAAAATTTTGAGTTTGGTAAATCCCTTGTTTCCAAATCTCTCTGGAAAATTTTGACTAAGGACAATTTATGGTGCAGAATTATTCAACAAAAATACATGGCTCCTCTCAGTTTGGTTAACTGTATTAGAATCCAAAGAAATTTCTCTTATCAAGACTTCAATAATTGGAAGGCATTCACCTCTGCTTTTTCAGTTCTTGGAAATCATTTGGCTTGGAAAGTTTGTGCATGTACCCAGGTAAGCATTAGTGCTAACACAATTTTTGGTTGCATTCAAAACATTTATCTTCCCCCTGAGGTAATTCATAATTGTTGGAGACTAATCCTTGGTGTGAGGAATATGAATGTGCAAGGAATACTAAGATTCACCCAGGAATCCATGAGACACCTAGGAAGTCAAAACCAAGGGCCATCTCATGTAATGTAATGTACATTTGTGAATGAGAAAAAAAGTGCTTTCACACTTATCTTTTTGTCTTTGTGTTTTTATTATATTTTCCTAAATTGGCTTTGTGTCTGCAATATTATTTTTTCCCTAGTGGTATCCTGACAGTGGTATCAGAGCATTTATGAGCTAGATTATTCCCTTTGGTATGAATGTTGTATTCCCTGGCATATTCAATGCTCTCCTTCCAATTTTGTGCACTCAGATTCTTTGTCTTCCATAACTCTTGCACCTACATGTCATCGTCGATCTGTCTGCCATCATTCTATTATGGACTAGTTAGATTCATACATATCTCCTCAATATTGAGGATTGTATTTTCCCTTGCGCACTCTTCACTCATAATTCTTTGGTAGAGTTGCAACTCCATCTCCTTTAACTTTTGTTGCATGCCATTGCTGCCAAGCATACTTGAATATTCAATTGTTGAGGATCATTTTTGAGATTGAGGTATAGAGTAGTGTTTCCTATCGAAACTTGTGTTCCATTTTCACATATAATTTGTATTAATGCGTAGATAAAAGTTGTAATCCCATAAAACCTAATTTTTCCAAACCAAATCTTGTAGTTGCATTGTAATTTGGAACTGCAACCACTCCACTCCACGAGAGCAGTGACATCTCCTTCTTGAATGTATAGTGCATGAAGACCATTGTGTAGAATCTATTTGTTGGAAGTTGGTGCATTGGGGAACCCTACTGTGCTCCCTCCATGAATTTGTGATTGCATATTGTTTTTGCGTTGATATTTGAGTTGGGTTGAACCCTAATTCCCCTACATCATGGAGTTGGTTAACTTAGTAATTGGTTGGGATGCTGAGTGAAATCCTAAACTAGAGATCATTGAATGCATGAAACTCTCAACTCTGGCATAATATCACATTGATTTCTTATCTCATATGCTTAAACCCTTACATATGACCATGGAAGGAACCTAATCCTCTCACCATGTCAGAATGGCTCTTGGACACCAATCTTCTCCTTGAAGTACTCAAACTTCACTCTGGCCAATGGATTCGTCAACACATCAGCTATATGTTCGTCCGTCACAACATACTGGAGCTTCACTGCTCCTCTCTGCACCATATCCCTGATATAGTGATACTAAATCTCGATATGCTTTGACTTGTCATGGAACACCGGGTTCTCTGACAACTTCACACAACTCTGGTTGTCGTAATATATACAAGTAGCATCCACCTAGAGATCAAATAAATCAGTCAGTAGCTTTCTTAGCTACATTGCCTCGCAACTAGCTGAACAAGCTGCGACATACTCTGCTTCAGCTATACTCAGTGCCACACAGGACTGCTACATGCTAAACCAAGAGATCACACCTGATCCCATACTGAAGCAGCATCCTGAAGTGATTTTCCTATCAATGGAATTCCCTGCCCATTCTGAATCAACATAACCCTCCAGGTTAATCTTCTGATTCGCCTCGTACTTGAGCCCATAATCAACTGTACCCTTTAGGTACCTCAGAATATGCTTTGTAGCAATCTAGTGAACATGTCTCGGATCTGTCATGAACTGGCTCAAGGTGTTCACAACAAAGTAAATATTTGGTCTCGTGTTCGTCAGGTACATCAAGGACCTAATCATCTGACGATACATCATAGCATCAATTGCTTTTGATGAAGCATCACTCAATAGCTTTAGGTTCGATGCCATAGGTGTGGTTATGGCCTTGCAGTCCATAATCCCAAACCTCTTCAGGATCTCTACTGCATACTTCCCTTGTCCGAGGAAGATTCCATCCGCATTCTACCACACCTCTTTGCCTAGAAAACAGTGCATCATACCCAAGTCTTTCATTTCAAACTCAGCAGCAAGATTCCTCTTCGTATCGGCAATCAACCCATCTGTACTTGTTACAAACAGATCATCCACATATAGTAGGAGTATCACTAGGTTACCTTTTTCAACCTTGTAGTAAAGGTTGGAATCTGCTTTACTTTTGGTAAAGCCCAAACTGGATAGAAAGCCATCAATTTTGTTGTACCATGTCCTGGGTGCCTGTTTCAAATCGTACAAGGATTTCTTCAATCTACACACACAAGACTCCCTGTCATGTGTCTCAAAATTGAGTGGCTGCTCCACACACACTTCCTCTTCTACTACACCATTCAAGAAAGCAGTCTTGACATCCATCTGGTGTATCTTTCATTTCATTACTGCAGCCAGAGCAAGTACTGATCTGATGGAAGTGTATCTGGCTACAGGTGCAAAAGTTTCTTCATAGTCTATTCCTTCTTTCTGGGAGAAGCCATGAGCCATGAACCTTGCTTTATATTTCTCTATGCTGCCATTTGCAACATGCTTGATATTGTAGATCCATTTGGAAGTTACAATGTACTTCCCTTCTGGTCTTGGGACAACATCCCAAACATCATTCTTCATTATTGATTGATTCTCTTCGGTCATAGCATCCTTCCATTCTTTTATGTCTGCTGCTTCTTCATAGTTGGAAGGTTCTTTATAAATAATGTCACATAGTAGGGCTACATAACTGGAGCAGTACCTAGTTCTCTTTCTTCCTCTCTGTGTTTCTTCTGAAGCTCCATATCTTTCTGCACCTTGGATAATTTCATGTACCCAAGCAAGTTTCCTCTTGTGAGGATTCTTCTCCTGAGGTGGATCCACAGGTTCTTTAGGTTCTTCTAATTCTTAATCCTCTTCTTGAATTTCTTCGTTCATGGTTGTATCATGAATTATGGGTGCTTTTGTTTCTTCAGGTTCTTCAACCAGTCTCTTCCTGGATTTGATGTAGGTTGAATCTTCGTCAAATGTTACATCTCTGCTAATGTCGATCTTCTTGAATCCTGGGAAGTATATTCTGTAAGCCTTCGAGTTTTCAGAGTATCCCATAAATATACCCTTCTTTCTTGAATGATCTAACTTCGTCCTCTTTTCTTTCGGAATGTGTATGTATACAGGACAGCTAAATATTCTGAGATGGCTGACTTCTAGTTTCTTGCCAGAGAAGACTTCTTTAGGTGTCTTGTTCTCGAGTACTCTGTGTGGAGTACGGTTCTGTACATATACCGTTGTTCTGGTAGCTTCTTCCCATAGATGCATGGGAAGATCTTGATCATGAAGCATGGCCCTTGCTGCTTTCAAGATCGTTCTATTCTTTCTTTCTGCAATGTTGTGGATTATATGGAGCGGATAACTACCTCTTAATCCCTGAGTCTTTGCATAGCTCTTTGAATTCATTTGATGTGAATTCTCCACCATTATCTGATCGAAAGGTCTTGATCTTCTTTTCAGTGTGGTTCTCAATCAAGGCTTTGAATTCCTTGAACTTGCTGAATACTTCATCTTTGTTCTTCATAAAGTATATCCATGTCTTTCTAAAAAAATCATCAATAAAAGAAACATAGTGTACATACCTTCTTAATGAACTGGATGACATTGGACCGTATACATCGGAGTGGATGATTTCCAAGATTCCTTTTGCCTTGCTCTCGCTACTTGGAAATGTCTTCTTTGTGTTGTTCCCTTTCGCACATCCTTTGCATACACGTTCATGTTTTGTCTACATTTCTGGGAGACCTTAAACCGCTTTGCTTGCAAGTGGTAGTGCTCTATAATGCACATGTGCAAGCCTTCTATTCCAAAGCTCATTTGGTTTTACTGAGTCATGAACCAAAGCTTGTTCTAGTTGGCCCTTCAATTTGTACAGTCCTCCTTCTTGTTCCCTAATCACTACTGCATCATCAATAGACTTTCCCTTTGGCCACATGAGAACTTGGCCATCTACAAATGCAACCCTCATTCCTTTTGCATCCAATGCAGATCTGGAGAGGAGGTTCTTCTTTAGTCCAGGTACAAACAATACATCTTTCATCTTGATAGACTTTCTAGAGTCTAGCTTATATGAGGATTCACCACTACCTTTTATTGGATACTGGTGGTCATCTCCAAGTTTCACCTTGTGAGGTGATTCATGTTCAGATAGTTTCACAAAGGATTCCTTGAATCCTATCATATGTTTGGAAGCACCACTGTCTATAAGCCAACCATTGCTGCCATGTGTCATAGTTCCCGTGAGAGCGGAAATCAGAACATATTCTTCATCACTTGAAGAATCATCACTGTCTTGTCTGGTTCTCTTTGTGGAAGGTTCATCATCCTCTGCAACAAGATCATGATGTCTTCTCTTGTTTCCCTTCTTCTTGTGAGAGCTACTTTTGTTTCTAGGATAATCTCTAGCAAAGTGTCCTCTTTCATCACATGTATAGCAAATGTACTTAGACATATCTCTTGGCTTTCTAAAGTTACTCTTTTGGTGAGAGTGCTTACCTCTGTGGTGGCTAGTTCTAGTTTTCTTGGATTGTACTGTGAGAGCTTGATCTTCACTTCCCATATTTTCTTCTCAAGCTACTATCCAAGCTTCTTCTTGAGAGCATTCTTCCCATAGTCTGTTGAACTTGAATAGCTTCTTTCTGGCACAAATCCCTTGAATGAAAGAATCCCATGTCCTAGGGAGACCATTCAAGGTGGTCATTACAATCTCTGCATTCTCCACTTCTTCATCCACTGCTTCAAGTTGTTCTTTGATCTGGGAGACCCTTGTGAAGTATGACTGTATGGTCTCCGCATTTTGGATCTTCACATTCTTCAACTGGTTCCTCAAAGTCATCTTCTAGTTTATGTTCTTTCCTTCAAACAATTTGGTTAGGGCATCAAACATAGCTTTATGTGTCTTTAGGGAGGACACCTGTGGTATGAGGTGATCCTTGATTGAATCAGCAATAATCCTCTTAGCCATAACAAACTTCTTCTTGTGTAATGCCTTAGCCTCATCTCCCTCTGGAACTGGAACCTCCTCATTGATGTAGGAGTCCAACTCATTTTTTTCCAGGACCAGGGAGATCCTATACTTCCAGGCTCGGAAGTTATCAGCTCCCTCAATATTTTCATCAAGCTTGGTATGATGAGACATCTTAACTGAGAACCTCAAATGGAAATACAAAATATTTAGATCTTACCAGGTCAAGATGTCGAATCTGGATCTGGAGCTGAATTTCTACAAAGTTGGTTCAGGAGCAGATTAGGGTTTGAGTTTCCCGGAGTTCTGTCCAACCAAAAGCTTTGATCTTAATCTCTAAACTTCGATTTTGAGGAGGAGATCAATCCAGGACTAGGCTCACTCAAAAATTCCACTTCTGTGGAAATCCCTAATTTTCGACAGCATTGTCGGGTCAAAAACTAAAAATGCTCAGAATCAGATTCTGCTCCGACAAAAAGATGCGCCCTGGGGAGGAGAGTCAGCCCAACCTTCTTTTGCTGAAAATATGTGGAGAGAGATCCAAAAATTAGGAAGCCCTAGTTTCTGCAGCTGCACAGTGTCTTCTTCTCAGGTTAGCTCTGATACCATGTTTAGATTTTTATCATTTAAGCTAGCATTAACTTAGGATCTTAACTAAGAGAATAACAAGCACAGCAATCAAACACATGAGACAATGAACACAAGGATTTCCTTGGGGAAACCATAAAGGAGAAAACCCCGCAACTTCCTTCAGAGACAGAATCAACACCAAAAGAAAAGCCCCAAAAACAGTAAAATGATCTCCTGACAGCAGTAGCCTCTTTCTTTCTAGCCCTAACAACTTCTTCTTCCTCAGTTATGCGCTACAACTGAGTGTGAGTGAGTGTGTGTTAAATAGAGAGGCCCATTCTCTATTTATACTAATTCCCGTCTTGACAATAACTCACTAGGGTTGACTTCTCTAGGAGAGTCTAATAACCCTTGGGCCCTGCAACTGCGGGGACTTTAACCCTTGAACAATAGGAGGGTTACCCACAATGACTTGACATGACTTGTTTACATTATAGAACCTCTCGATGGGAACATCAGGGCATGACATGACTCAATTACATTACAGATACTTCCTGGAATAAACATTAAGGTACAATACATGAAATATAAAAGTGAATACATTCCAAAGTTACAAATACATCAACAAAGACAACCTTTAGGACAAGGTATGGGCATTATGAGTTTGTAGTGGTACCATTTGGCCTCACAAATGCACCAGCTACATTTATGTGCCTTATGAATAATGCCTTCAGTAGGTATTTGGACAATTTTGTTCTTTTTTTCCTTGATGACATTCTTATTTATTCTAAGAATGAGGAAGAGCATGAAGAGCATCTGAGATTTACATTGCAATTGCTCAGGGTGCATCAGTTGTATGCAAAGTTGAGCAATTGTGACTTCTATAGAGATAGGATTCATTATTTGGGTTATATTATCTCAGATGAAGGCATATCTGTAGACCCTGATAATATTGAAGCCATTATGAATTGGCCTACTCCAAGAAATGTGGCCGATGTAAGATCTTTTATGGGACTTTCAGGATATTACAGGAGATTCATTGAAGGATTCTCCAAGGTTGCATATCCAGTCACTTCTTTGCAAAAGAATGGAATAAAGTTCAAATGGACACCAAGGTGTGAAGAAAGCTTCTAGCAATTGAAGAATCTTCTCACAAGTGCATCAGTCTTGAAGATTGCAGACTCAGAAAAGGATTTTGTGGTGGGTACTGATGCATGCGAACAAGGGCTTGGAGGAGTCCTTATGCAATACAACCATGTGATATGTTATGAGTCAAGAAAACTGAAGGATCGTGAGAAGAACTATGCTACTCATGACCTAGAACTTGCAACCATAGTACATGCGCTCAAGATGTGTAGGCATTACTT
Organism: Pseudotsuga menziesii; assembly: GCA_001517045.1. Lineage (NCBI taxonomy): Eukaryota > Viridiplantae > Streptophyta > Pinopsida > Pinales > Pinaceae > Pseudotsuga > Pseudotsuga menziesii. Next base: position 171,964 of record LPNX010762991.1, read on the forward strand.
AATGGGCAGAAGATTTGAACTGAGGACAGACCATTGTGGTCTGAAGTACTTGTTTGATCAGCCAACGTTAAATGCTAGGCAAGCTAGATGGTTGGAGTTTTTATGTGAGTTTGATTTCAAAATCAAGCACATAAAAGGAAAAGAGAATAAGGTAGTTGATGCACTCAGCAGGAAGGTGCAGGAAATGCATGTGGCATCTCTTAGTATTTTCCAATCAGATTTGAGACAGCATATTGTTAATCATACTGCCATAGATGAATTGTATGAGAAGGTAAAAGACGAATTGCAGCAGCAAATTCTTGAGAAAAGGTATGAGGGATATAAATTGGAAGAAGATAGACTTCTTACTTATAAGAACAGAGTCAATATTCCAAACATAGTAGATATGAGGAGAATGGTTATGGATGAGATCCACCAAGCTCCGTATTCTGGTCACCCAAGACATCAGAAGACGATTACTACAACCAGAAAACAATACTTTTGGCCAGGAATGAAAATGGACATGGCTGAATATATTTCAAGGTGCATGAAATGTCAGCAGGTGAAGGTTGAGCATCAACACCCAGCAGGTTTGTTGCAGCTTTTGCCAATTCCAGAATGGAAATGGGAAATTATTTCCATGGGTTTTATTACAGGATTGCCAATGACTTGGACACAGCATGATTCCATCATGGTTGTGGTGGACAAGTTGACAAAGGCAGCACACTTTATACTAGTCAAGTTTGCACATAAGACTGATGACATTGCAAATATCTTCATGAAGGTGATTTTCAAATTGCATGGATTGCCTAAGGCAATAGTATCTAACAGAGATGTCAAGTTCACTTCCAATTTCTGGAAGGGTTTGTTTGCATATATGGGTACAAAGCTAAATTTTAGCACTGCCTACCATCCTTAGACTGATGGGTAGATAGAGAGAGTGAATCAAGTGCTTGAAGACATGCTTCGCATATATGTGATGGACAAACCAACCAAGTGGGAAGATTACTTACACTTGGTAGAGTTTGCTTATAACAATGGACAGCAAGCATCCTTGGGGATGAGTCCATATGAATCTTTGTATGGAAGAAGGTGCAGGACACCAGTGACTTGGGATAACCCAGTGAACAGGGTTGTGCTTGGTCCATAATTGCTCAAGGAGATGGAGCAGGAGGTTGTAAAGATCAGGCAGAATCTAAAAGCAACCCAGGTAAGACAGAAAAGTTATGCAAATAAGCATAGGGTGAACAGGGAGTTCAGTTTTGGGGATCATGATTACCTCAGAGTGAGGGAAAAGAAGAGTGCCTTGAATCTTGGAAGTTGTGCCAAGTTGTAACCTAGATATTGTGGGACGTTTGAAATGCTTGAAAGAATAGGGCCAGTTGCATATAGACTTGCATTGCCTTCTAGCACTAGAGCTCATAATGTTTTTCATGTTTCTTTGCTTAAGAAATATGTACATGATCCTAACCATGTGATAAATTGGGATGTGATTCAGGTGGAACCCAAGGGAGAGTTCCAAATCGAGCCAATGCGCATCCTCGACAGGAAGTTCACAATGCTCCAGAACCGAGCCATAGGGAAGGTAAAGGTGCAATGGGAGCATTACGGTCCTGAAGAGGCTACATGGGAGCTGGAGGATTCCATGCGATTGGCACATCCATTTTTGTTCAATTTTGTGGAACACTGAGGCGATGCCAGTGTAGCATTTTGTTCAATTTTGTAAAGCACTGAGGACCGTGCTATTAAAGGGGGAGGGGAATGTAACACCCTGGTTTTGACCTCGTTTGCATTAAATGTATATGATGTATATATTGTACTTAATCATGGTGTGGAGATATAGGCAAAAGCCCCACCATCGATTTAACATTATAGGTTCGGTGATTAAAATTGATGTTGATGGTATTTTGTGCTAGCTATGCACGTTATAAATTGGACATCATGTAAATATGCATTTTAATTAAAAATACCCACAACCAGCTATGTCAATGCAACAATAATGAGAAGGGGCATGATTTCCTAAGGATAAGGGGGGGGGGAATATTCAAACCTTTGGGCCAATGGGGGAAAGCCAAATGTCAGAGGGAGAACCCATCAAACTGTCAACTACCTTTCTTGTCTCATTCACCCAATCATTTATTACTGCTAGAAATTGGTTGGGTTGGTTATTTCATGGGATGGGCAAGGTATGACAGCCCAAAATTCGAATTGGAGAAGCCATCAGTTTTTGGGAAACGCGTTTTGACTCCTTGGGCAAGCAAAAACCCAAAAATGTAGGCCATTCTACCATGCTTTCACGTTGGCATGTTTTCCTCACCATTTTTCCTTAACGTGAGCTTTCTCAGGCACTCAGAACTTCCTATTTGTGAAACCATTCATGTTTTTGGTTGTTACCTCACTTTGGTCAGGTTGAGAAATCGTTTTTTGGTGATTATCAGTGGCTGAGTTTCCTTCCCCACGTTTTGCTGCATTTTTCTCCATTGTTTCCAAGCTGGAAATCATTTTTTCTAGAAATGCCCAGTGAGTGGGAGAGTAGACCCACGAATTTGGTTGTTATTGAGCCCGTTTTGGCCACGTTAGGGCCAAAACGTATCTGGAAATCGAATTGCTGCTAAAGGGCCATTTTTACCCATTCTGGAAATTTGTTTTGTTGCCGAAATTGTTTTTCCTCTAACCCAGAAATCATATTGTGTGGTGGGTGCATATTTTGGCTTTGGCGTGAGTTGAATTGGGAGAGGAAATGGGGTCTGAACTTGCTTGACAAACCTAGTGTGTGCAGGAGCCTCACAGATAGAGTTAGAGGGTTGGCTTTCTTCTCTGCACCCCCTGAATAGCACTAGAAGGGAGGACATAGCCCGAGGGACTGTACAACAGAAAAGGGGATGCTTCCTTGTGTTGGGTGTGTGTGGATGTTTTAGAAGCCAGGCTCGTTCTGGTGCAGGTGTCCATAGCTCTTGGATTGAGCTCACTAGCTTAGGGTCAGCCTTTCCAGATCCCGATAGCCTGATAAATCCAAATGTGTTGGCTTGGATGAGTTGTGTATCCTTGGTTATGTGTGAGCCTGCTAATTTCCCCTTATTCCTTGTGGAATCATGCCCAAATCGGGGGTGGAAGTGTTGTTGAGTGATTGATGAGCACACTGGCCTACGGTTGGGTGGAACGTTGCAACGACGTAGCTGGTTGCGGGACAAGCTTCTGTTAAAGATAAGTATCTCTTGTCCATTCTATCTTTGCAATTGTATTTATTGCTCAAATGAGATGATGAACATGCTGAATGTATTGGATGATTGTGTTTGTTTCCGCTGTATGTTTAAACGAATTATGCATTTGTTTATGTTTCATTTCCAATGCAATTTTATATCTTATGTTTATGGGGCTTAGTTTTCCCGGCTTCATAGCGGTTAGTCGCGTCCTCTTCGTCGGTCGGAAGGTTGGGGACGTGACACACGTCCAGGACAACCCAACACTAGTCGCTCAGAGAATGGAGGAAGATTCAGTCACCTAGCCTGTGGGGTTTTCCAGGAAAACTTAATTGATTCCTGTTTAGTCCATATTTTTTTGCATAGTCCTAAATCAACAATTTATCCGAGTATACAATACATCTGTGAATATTAAGAATAGGAACTACTTCACCGGTTCTAAAAGGCCTTCTCTTTGGCCATATTTTGTTTCAATTTCTTCTATACTGCTAGAATATTCCTACTGCTGCAATTTTGTATTGAATGGTTGTGCACAACCTCTTTAATATATTTCCTTCTTAGTTTCTGTTAAAAAAAACATATGCGTAGAATATAAGAGGCATAGTTAAAAAAATTGTCCACAAGAACAAATTCCCACTATATGTTGTGCAAATACCTTGTCCTTTGAAAAGTTGTTTATAAATTGTTGGAGGATAAATCAAGAACTAGAAAATGCAATTTGACATCATGGCCCACTATGATGTATTTTTATCTAGTAATTAACAACCCATTTAAAAGTTTTAGATTATACAACAACAGATATTTGATCTTGCTTCAAACAACAACAACAAAATGATTCTTTAATAATGTTGCAGAAAAATCTATCTAGCCCTCAATAAAAAGGATGATTGATGAATTTTTTTTCATGCAATATGCCACATTAACTAAAAAATTTAAAGGTTGAAAAGCCATGATCAAGTATCAAGGAATTGACAGATATTACATGTATTGCGGGGGGTAAAATGGATTGAATGAAACAATCTAAAATAATGTTAAATGGCAACTAAACTAATGTGTTTATGGGAGGTTTTCTCATTACGGGTGTTTACGGGAAATTTCTCATAATGGGCATAACCGACAATGATTTACTCATTTAACTAATTTCATGAGTATATAGTGCATGGTTGGGATACATAATGTAGAGAGTTGTCTGTGAGGTCGAGACCGTCTTGTAATCTTTCCTTCTTCGTTAATGAGCTTCAATACTTTGCCTGCATGGATGTTTCCCCTTTTGGGGTTTTACCACATGAAATGTTGGTGTTATTATGGTGTTGTTCAATGTGTAATGTGTCTCATATTTATAATAAGTGGTATCAAAACCTGAGTGTGGAGGAATCGCTTCTGGAAGAGGAGACCCCATGGTAAAATCGATGTTGAAAAGGAGAAGTGAATGGAGTCTTGCTTGGAACCCGTTGACTGTTGAGCATGGAGGTGACAGTGTAGAGAAAAAACTTGCATGGAACCTGCAGACTGTTGAGCAAGGAGGTGATCCTAAGAGTTCAATAGAACCGTGAAGAAGGGTGACACAAACCTACTTGGAGAGGTGGACGAATCTGTTGCTGGCGGACATGGGTAAGTGTGGACATCACCTACTGCTTGGACGAAGAAACAATAAGAAAATAGATTGTATGGAAGCGCGCGTCTGACTGCTGCATGAAGCGTGCTAGTTTGAAGGTGATGCTGCGTGTGGACATGGAGTAGAATGCAACCAACCACACTTGTGAAGAGTCTATACAATCCCTCCTACGTACGCTGAATCCACCGTAAAAGTTAACAAAGATTTGCTACTGCTTGCAGAGTGAACCGTGAACCTGTGTGTGGACTGTGAGGCTCAGAGCCTGCAAGAGTTTGTTTATTTGTTGTTGTTGGACATATGTCGCATGTGGAGAAAAGCTAGCATAATGCTGGAGGTGTGAGTGTGAATGTCCACTGTTGGCTAGAGGTCGTGTGTGGAGAAAAACGAGTCTGTGTGCAACCACCGATGACTACAAAGGATTTTTGGGTAAAATAAAAAATTTACCAGTGCTATTTTTATTTATTGGAAGTTTTGGAATAAAAAAAAATGTGCTAATTTTTTATTTATTGGAAAGTTTGGAATAAAAAATGGTGGAAGTTTGGAATTAAAAAAAAACGTGCTAATTTTTATTTATTGGAAGTTTGGAATGAAAAACTGTGCTATTTTTTATTTATTGGAAGTTTGGAATGTATATAAATAAAAAATTCAAGCCATTCAAGCCATGTTGTTCGGGAGAATTTACGGTTGTTTTTGTTGGGGAATATTTTCTTTCGGGAAAAATATATATATATTCAATAATGTCTAGCACAAAGTTTGAGATTGAAAAATTTAATGGTAAAAACAATTTTGAACTATGGAAATAAAAGATGCGGGATTTATTAGTTCAGCAGGGGTTACAGAGAGATTTAGACGGAAAAAAGAAAAATACCTCTCACCATAACAGAGGATGAATGGGAGGATCTAGATGCCAAAGTGCTAAGCACAATCCGTTTATATCTTGTAGATGATGTGTTGTTCAACATTATTGGAGAAACTTCAGCATCAAGCCTATGGAACAAATTAGAAAGTGTCTGTATGACCAAATCAGTGATAAACAAAATTTACTTGAAACAACAACTGTACGGTATGAGAATGAAAGAAGGCACAAATATTGCATATCATTTAAATGTTTTTAACACTCTTAGTTGCCAGTTGAGTAGTATGGATGTTAAAATTGATGATGAAGACAAAGCAATCAATCTCTTATGTACTTTAGCTGAGTCTTGGGGTCAAGTAGTTTCTTCCATTAGCCTTAGTAAAATTGATACTTTAGAATTTGACAATGTGGTTGGTGCATTATTGTCTAAGGAATTAAGGAAGAAATCTAGTCTTGAAACCTCTTCGCCTGAAGCTTTGGTTGTTAGAGGTCGATCCAAAGAGAAAGGAGAAAATTCAAGAGGTACTTCCAGGTCTAAATCAAAGGGCGGAAAGAGAAAATTAAAATGTTGGTACTATAACAAAATTGGTCATCTCAAGAAGGACTGTTGGAAGAGACAAGAATCCAAGAAGGGTGACTCCAAGTCAGAGGAAAATTCAGTTAAGTCTTCTAATTCGGGTATGATTGTTGAAGTCTTGTCTGTTTCTAATATTTATGAATATAATGAGGAATGGCTAATAGATTTGGGTGATTCACACCATATCTGTCCTCATAAAGATTGGTTTGCTTCCTATCAAACAGTTAATGATGGAATAGTTCTTTTAGGAGACAGTCATTCATGTAAAACTGTTGGGGTTGGAAGTGTTAAAATTAAGATGTTTGATGGAGTAATAAGAACACTTACAGATGTTAGACATGCACCAAAGTTAAGAAAAAAATTAATTTCTTTGGGAGTATTGGATTCTTGTGGTCATAAGTTTACAAGTTTTGATGGAACTCTAAAATTTTCCAAGGGTACTTTAGTGGTCATGAAGGCACAGAGGACATGAAACCTTACAAACTGGTTGGAAGGACGCAAGTCAATGGTACTACATTAGTATATGAAGAAGAGACAGGACCCACTCAGCTATGGCATCAATGTCTTGGTCATATGAATGGAAAAGGAATTCAACTATTAATGAATCATAAATTGCTTCCAAACTTAAAAAATTGGAATTTTATGTTTTGTAAACATTGTATATATGGAAAGCAGTATAGACAAAAAATTAAAGTAGGTAGTCATGTTAGTAAAGGTGTTCTTGACTACATTCATTCTGATTTATGGGGTCTATCTCCTACCATTTCCTATGGGGGAGAAAAATATTATGTATTATTTGTAGAAGAATTTTCTAGAAAGGTTTGGGTCTATGTCTTAAACAGAAAGGCTGATGTGTTTAATACAGTCAAACAATTTAGAGTTATGGGGGGGAAAAGAACTGGCATGACAATCAAGTGTTTAAGGACGTATAATGGAGGTGGATTTACTTCTCTGGAGTTTGAAAAATATTGCAAAGATGAAGGGATCGTCAAACACAAAACAAATGTACACTCCTCAACAAAATGGCGTTGCAGAACCCATGAACATGACTCTTCTAGAAAGAGCAAGGAGCATGCTCAGTAATGCTAATTTGGGGAAAGAGTTGTGGGAAGAAGCAATTTATACTGCTTTTTATCTAATAAATCGATCACCTTCAATGGAAATAGTTTGTAAAATTCCGGAAGAGGTATGGACTGGCCATTCCTGTGATTATTCGAATTTGAAAATCTTTGGTTGTGAAGCTTATGAACTTACTCATAGAAATCAACGTTCTAAGTTAGACCCTAAGTCAAAGAAGTGCATCTTTGTTGGTTATGATGATGCAATGAAAGGATATAAATTTTGGGATCCTACTACCCACAAAATTGTCATTAGCAAATATGTAATTTTTTATGAATCTTCTCTAATTAAATCCGAAAGTGTAAGAGTTGATGTGGAACAGGAACGGGTAATATCAAAACAACTAATTCAGTTGGAGAACCAATCTTCTAATGACTCAAAGAAACAAGAAGAAGTTTCTGGTGAGTGAGAAGTCACAAAAGATGAAGAAATTCAAGAAATTGTGGAAATCCCGCAACCTACACCAAGAAGATCATTAAGGGAGATAAATCCTCCTAAGAGGTATACTGATTTTGTTTCGTTTGTTTTATATACTGATGATGGAGAACCTTCTTGTTTTCAGTAAGCCAATGCTAAGTGGAAGGTGGAAATGAAAGAAGAAATGGGTTCTCTGGAGAAAAACAAGACATGGGAATTGGTTAAACTCCCCAAAGATAGAAAAACAGTTGGATGTAAATGGGTCTTCAAATTTAAGAAAGGAGTTGATGGTAAGGTTGAAAGATACAAAGCCAGATTGGTTGCAAAAGGGTACTCTCAGATGGAAGGTTTATACTATCATGAGAGTTTTTCACCAGTTGTTAAGCTTGTATCTATTCGTATTGTGTTAGCATTAGTTGCATTACTTGATTTGTAGTTAGAGAAACTAGATGTTAAAACAACTTTCTTACATGGAGATTTAGATTAGGAGATTTATATGGAACAACAAGAAGGTTTTGTACAACATCAGAAAGGTAGATTAGTTTGCAAGCTCAAGAAATCATTGTATGGTGTGAAACAGTTGCCCAAGCAATGGTACAAGAAGTTTGACTCTTTCATGGTGAGCCAAGGTTATACTAGAAGTGAGTATGATCATTGTTTATACTTCAAAAAGTTGAATGATATATTCATTATCTTAGTATTGTATGTTGATGATATGCTTATTGTGAGCAAAAACATGGACGAGATTAACATGTTGAAGTCTCAGACGGCTAGGAATTTTGATATGAAGGATCTTGGAGCTGCAAAACAAATCTTGGGTATTGAGATACACAGAGACAGAAAAAATGGTAAGCTCATATTTTCACAGGAGAAGTATGTTGAGAAAATACTTGAACTGAGCCATTCTATAATGGTGAGAGGATTGGTTCCTTCCATGTCAGATGTGAGTGCTGAGCCATTCTGTTGTGACTGTAGGATTGGTTCCTACATGATCAATATAAGTGTTGAATGACATTCTTGGAATGGAGGCACCTGGTCAGTTACCAAGAATACTCAGCATGGTGCTGAGATGCCCTTCTCAGGGAGAATGGAGGCGCCTAATCAGTTATCATGAATCCTCAGTCTGGAACTGAGAGCCATTCTAGCGCGATGTGTTTACACATGGTCAGATGTAAGTGCAGTGCCCTTCCGACGCGGTGTGTTCTCACATGGTCGGATGTAAGTGCAGTACCCTTCCAATGCGGTGTGTTTGCACATGGATTGATGTAAGTGCAGAGCCCTTTTGATGCGGTGTGTTTGCACATGGTTACTTGTAAGTGCAGAGCCCTTCCGATGTGGTGTGTTCGCACATGGTCGAATATAAGTGCTAAGCCATTCTGGCGTGATGTGTTTACACATGGTCATATGTGAGTGATGGGCCTTTCTGACAAGATGAGGTCAGATGTGAGTGTTGGGCATGCCTTTCTGACAAGATGAGGTCAGATGTAAGAGTCGGGCGGTCCATTTTGACTTAGGGTCAGATATAAGCGCTGAAGAAGTCCTACATGAAGGTTAGGCCTAGAACCAGCATGAAAAAGGGCTAGCTCTGTAGAATTTCCTGTGACGAGAAGAATCAAGAGATACCACCATTTTTTAGATAGCACCGATGATGATGATCCAGACTTGATGATGATCTAGATCAAGTGATGATCCAGACTTGATGATGATCCAGATCAAGTGATGATCCAGACTTGATGATGATACAGTGATGATGATCCAGCAGTGATGATCCAGGTCGAGTGATGATCCAGATTGCGTAATGAAGAAGACTTGAAGATGAAGAAGACTTGAAGATGAAGATGACTTGTAGATGAAGACAACTTGAAGATGAATATGACGAGATGATCCAGTCGATACAGAGAAGAAGACCAGTGCTAAAAATTGTGTCGAAAGAATACCTTCCTAGTTAAGAGGGAGTGTTGATGTATTTGTAACTTTGAAATGTATTCACTTGTATATTTCATGTATTGTACCCCAATGTTTATTCTGGGAAGTATCTGTAATGTAATTGAGTCATGTCATGCCCCGATGTTCCCATCGGGAGGTTCTATAATGTAAACAAGTCACGTCAAGTCATTGTGGGTAACCCTCCTATTGTTCAAGGCTTAAAGTCCCCGCAGTTGCGGGGCCCTAGGGTTATTAGACTCTCCTAGAGAAGTTGACCCTAGTGAGTTATTGTCAAGTCGGGAATTAGTATAAATAGAGAGTGATCCTCTCTATTTAACACACATTCACTCACACTCAGTTGTAGCACATAGCTGAGGTAGAAGAAGTTGATGGGGCTAGAAAGAAAGAGCCTACTGCTGTCGGGAGATCATCTTATTGTTTTTGGGGCTTTGCTTTTGGTGTTGATTCTATCTCTGAGGAAGTTGTGAGGTTTTCTCCTTTATGGTTTCCCCGAGGAAAATCTGTGTGTTCATTGTCTCATGTTTTTGATTGATGTGCTTGTTATTCTCTCAGTTAAGATCCTAAGTTAATGCTAGCTTAAATGATAAAAATCTAACAGTCTTATGAATGTCTTCATCCTTTATTCTTACCTGATGGTAACTAGACCTCAAGTCAATCTTTGAAAATGCCTTTGCTCCCCTCATTTGATCAAAGAGGTCATCAATCCTAGGCAAAGGGTATTTATTCTTCACCGTGACTTTTTTCAGTTGTCTGTAATCGATACATAATCTAAGTGTACGAGGTACATCACAAACTAAACTGGTGCTCCCCAAGGAGACACACTTGGTCTGACATACTCATTTTCCAACAACTCTTGCAGTTGCATCTTTAGCTCTAGCATTTCTGGTGTACTCATTCTGTAGGGTGTCTTGGACACTGGTGCTGCTCCTGGCACAAGTTCAATTGTAAAATCAATGTCTCTCTTTGGAGGAAGCCCTGGAATCTCATCAGGAAACACATCCCTGAATTCCTGCAACACATGAAAGTCCTCCAACCTAGGAGTTTCATCCTCTGTTGCCTCCAAAATATGGGCTGCATATAACTGGCAACCTTTCCTATAAAATTTCTTCAACTGCATAGCTGAAATCTGCCTCACAGAAATCACCTTTGGACTGCCTCTTACAACTCTCAGGTTTCCTTCTTCATCCATGCATTCAAAAGTCTTATTATAACAATCAAGCTTTACCTTGTGAGCTTCTAACCAATCCATTCCAATGAGAACATCATAGGAACCAAGCGGTAGAATATTCAAATCTACATAAGTGACCAATCCATTCATAACCAATGGACATTTCTCTACCACTTCACTAACCTTTCTCTTAGTTCCAGTGGCTAGTTGAACTAACCAAGATTTTCTATGCTTTAGTTTCTTGAAAGCACAAATCTCCACTACTCTAGGAGTGATGTAACTGTGAGTAAAACCAGGGTCAATCAAAATAGAAACAGATTGCTCAACAATCTTACCTGCAACTTCAACCACAGTTGACTGCTAATCTGCCTAGCGGTCCTCCAGTGCTGCATAAATACTAGGGATGACCCTTGCTACTTGTTCGGGTACACATGGTACTCCCAAAAGACCGAACACCTTGAACAACCGCTTCACATAAATAGATCACAGATCAACACACCGATGTTTGTCACGTGGTTAAAACCCTCGAGAGGGAAACAGTCCACGTCCCCAGCCAAATAGCTACTTGGAGCAATTTATTATGCAAAAGAAAGAAAGTTACATGAGCTTCTCATAATCGATCAACTAGCCAAGGACCCTCTATGCTCTTTAAATAGAGATCATAGACCAATCGAGTGTTAAGCCACAGATCAATGGTAGGTATGATCTAAGAGAAGTTGAATCGTCGAATCACTCTATGTCTAGAACATATCATGACCGTCAGATTAGAATATTTACAAATGCATACTAAAGAAACACAGTTTTACCTAACAAATATATTACACAAGTTGATCTTAACTAACTCCTAAGTGTCTAAATATCCTAACATCCCCCCTTAAGAACAACTTGGGATAGGATTGAAGGATTTACAAAAGTGACACTATTAGGAGAAGGAAGGAGGCATTAGAGCGTATCCCCCCTAAACACATTCCTGAACTCCTAACATAGACCAAAGTTTAGAAAACTTCACTTCTGTAAGAGACTTGGTGAATATGTCTGCAACTTGATCATCTGTAGGGCAATAGAGAACTTCAATAACACTATCATGAACAAGATTTCTGATGAAGTGCGTGTGTAGCTCAATGTGTTTGTTGTGTTGATGTAGAACTGGATCTTTGGCAAGCTTGATGGAACTTTGATTGTCGCACTAAGGTGGAGTAGGTTGTTGCTGCTCGAATCCAAACTCTGAAAGGATCTGTCGAAGCCATAAAGCTTCCTAACCGGCATTAGCTGCGGCTCGATATTCTGCTTCTGCTGAAGAAAGAGCAAGAGCTTGTTGTTTCTTACAAGCCCAAGTGACAGGTCCAGATCCCAGACTGAAAACATAACCTGCAGTAGACTTTCGATCATCAGGATCGTCGACCCAATCTGAATTAGTGAAACCAACCAACAAAGGTTTCCCCCTTGTACTATAATGAATCCCAAATTGAATTGTACCTCAAATATATCGAAGTATTCTTTTTGTTGCTTTCCAATGACTTTCATGAGGAGTTTGCATATAACGGGAAACACAACCAACGGAAAAGGAAAGGTTAGGACGGGAATGAGTCAAGTATAAAAGACTACCAACAAGCTGATGATACAAGGTGGCATCTACTTCAAAGGAAGTACAAGTGGCAAAAACTTTGACTCCAGACTGGAAGGGAGAAGGGACTGGTTTACAATATTCCATGTGGAAGCGACGAAGAAGGTCACAAGCATACTTAAATTGGGAAAGAAAGATTCCTTTTTTGGTTTGCAAGACTTAGAGACCAAGAAAATAATGCAAATGTCCTAAGTCTGACATTTCAAAATTTTGCTTAAGACTGGATTTCACATGGGTTATGATTTTAGGGTCACTACCAGTAAGGATAAGATAATCAACATAAAGAACAAGTATGATGAAATGGTTTCCTACTTTATTAGTATAGACATTGGGGTCAGAATGACATCTAGAAAAACCAGTGTCAAGGAGAAAGCTATCCATTTTGGCATACCAAGCTCTAGGAGCTTAATTAAGGCCATATAAGGATTTCTTAAGGAGACAAACAAGGCTAGAGTTATTCTGAACATATCTAGGAGGTTGTTCCATGTAAATTTCCTGATGTAAATCATCATGGAAGAAGGTAGACTTGACATCCATCTGATGGACTTCCCAGTTTCGTAAGGCTGCAAGGGAAAGAACAAGGCGGATGGAGTTCATTTTTGTTACAGGGGCAAAGGTTTCATTGTAGTCAATCCCTTCAACTTGGGAAAAACCTTTGGCAACTAACCTTGCCTTAAGTCTTTCAACACTTCCATCTGATGCATACTTATTTCTGTAGACCCATTTACATCTGACAAGTTTTCTTCCTTTTGGAAGAGGAACAAGATCCCAAGTATCGTTCGCCATTAAGGAACGATATTCTTCATCCATAGCTGCATCCCAATATGGATTTCCTGAAGCTTCTACAAAATTTTCTGGATCATGATTCTCGGAAACTTGAGCCAAAAGAGAAGAGGCTCACCGAAACTGAGAACGTGTTCGACGTTTATCTCTAGGATCACCGGCAAGATCACCAACTGCTTCACATGTTGAAAGGACCCATCGAGGAAGTATTGGTGCTGGTGCAATTGGAGGAACATGAGCAGGCGGAGGTGGATTTTCATCCTCATTGTCATCATTAGAAACTGGAGTTGGAAACCTGTCAAGGAAGTTGAAAGAAGAAGAAGAAGGCACAATCGCCGAATCAGGCTTGCAGGCCAAAGATGGCACACCCGCCAAGTTAGGCTCGCAGGCCAAGAGATTTTCATCAAATTTAACATCTCTTATAATGATTATATCATGTGAATGGGGATGAAGAATTCTATAGCCTTTTACATCTTCAGAATATTCAACAAATATGCACTTTTCACTTTTAGGCTACAATGCTTTTCGTTTTTCATCCAGAATGTGAGCCCATGCTTCACAACCAAACACACAAAAGTGACTTACATCTGGTTTAATTTTACTCCATGCTTCTTCTGGTGTTATACCTTGTAAAAATTTAGTGGGTGTGCGATTAACTATGTAATTTGCACAATTTATGGCCTCAACCCAATATTGAAGACTTAGTCCCTTAGATTGGATCATACAATTAGCCATTTCTTTTAAAGTGCGGTTCTTCCGTTCAGCTACACCATTTTGTTGAGGTGTATATGGAACAGTGTGTTGTTATTGGATTCCTTGTTCAGTGCAGAAAGTAGTGAACTTGTTGTTAACATATTCTCCTCCATTGTCAGATCCTAACTTAATAATTTGATGACCAGATTGTTTTTCAACAAGGGCCTTGTAGGCCAAGAACATGTTAAATACTTCGCTCTTAAGTTTTAGGAAGTAAACCCAAGTGCGTCTGGAGTAGTCAGCAATGAAAGTTAAGAAATATCTGAAACTAGAAAAGGAAGCAAATGGAAGAGGACCACACAAGTCACTATGCATAGGCTCCAAAGGAACCAAGGTGTGCCAAGAGGCACGTTTGTCAAAATTGTCCCAATGATGTTTTCCGAGTATACAACCGGAACAAACACCATTCTTGCAAGATACCATTGGAAGACCAGTCACCATATTGTCTTTACATAATTGTTGCAATGACTGATAATTTAAGTGACCAAATCGATCATGCCAAAGTTTGCTTAAGTTATCACTATGAGCAACAAAAACTGAAGGAAAAGGTGATGACCCAATGTTGTTAAATTTGTACAACATGGTAATATCATCAACAGTTCTAGTAGCAAGGACATTTTGAGGATTTTTAAAATCCTTGATTACAACTTGGTGAGGTGTAAAATTCACAGTTTTACCTTCACCTGAATGAGTAATTTAATAGACTGATAACAAATTGCAGGAAATTTTTGGAACACATAGTACATCACTAAAATGACCACTTTCTACTGGAACTGTTCCAGATCCTACAACACTTAGAGATCTATCATCACCAACAAATATTTGTTTGGTGTTACATTCATGCATAGTAGAAAATATGGCTTGATCCTTGGCCATATGATAAGATGCTCCAGAATCAATAAGCCATTCATTTGAAGTAGAAGAAGAAGATGCAGTATAAGAGTAACCAGAAGCACAAAGTGCATGTCTATGAGAGTTAGATTCTGAAGACGAATCTATGCTGATGTGGTGCTTCTTCATTGCTGCTTCCAAGGCTGCCATCTTCTTAAAACACTTAGATTCATCATGATAATCTTTCCCACAAAAATTGCAATGATGTTCAGTCTTCTTTCCTTTTTTCTTGGATCCTTTGTCATTTTTAAAAAAAGGAGCTGACTGAGAGGGTTTGGGACCCTTGTTGTTTGGCTTATTATTGCGAAAATTATGTTTCTTGGGAGGCTTGGACTTTTCTTTCTGTTGAGACAATAAGGTTTTCCCAGATGTATCTGCATTGTTAATTATTCCAAGATGAATGAGCTTATCTTGCTCTCTAGTTAAGAAATCACAAAAGGATTCAAGAATAGGCTCTTGATAGCTAGCTGCAGTCAAGGATTCTTTCATGGAGTAGAATGTAGATAAAAAAATAGAATATGTAGATCCAAGTTTGGAAAGAATATGATAAATACATTGTTTGTCTTCTTTCTTAATCTTGCATTCTGCACATAAGAGTCTAAGATTTTTATACTTAGATAAATAGTCTTGAATGCATGAAAAATCATTTGGATTCAAGGAAAGCAACTCATTCTCAAGTTGATGACTCTGAATTTCATTGTGTTTACCAAACATAGATTCCAACTTTTCTCAAGCTTTATCAGGTTCATCAATTCCAGATATGTGGAATCACAAATCAGTAGAGATTGACATCCCAATCAATCCACGAACTTCATCACATCTATTTTCCCATTTAATTTTCTTATCATCTTCAGTGGGTTCTGTTTCTTTCCCTGAGGTTATCTTGAAAAGTCCCCTACTTCGTAGAACACCCTCCATACGAGATTTCCATGAGAAATAGTTAGAACTTGTAAGTATAATATCACAAAGGGCGACCATACTGTAAAATAATGGCTGAAAAAATAGAAACTAAATGTATGGTTGCAAAGAGCTCGAAAAAATATGTGATTTAAAAAAATATGGCACTAAAAACTGATTCTGGATGATGAAGTTATGCTTGATCAAAGAAAATGTTGAAGATGTCCCCAATAGTGACGTGGTAGATATTAACTTGACCAACTAAAAAAAGAAGCCCCCTCTTCCCAAGATCAACCTTTGACAATCAATTTTACAATAAAGTTGTTTTGAAGTGAATCACTTTTGTAGAATAAGTGATGTTCACTTTTACAATAATGTGACTTTTAAATAGTGCGGCAATAAATTAAAATACTTAAAGTGACTCACTTTTATTTTATTTTATTTATGTGAGATGCACTTTTACAATAAAGTAACTTGAAAATAGAAATTGCATGCACTAAAAAGTAGCTTAATAAGACTTGAACTCAAGACCTATTAAATAATAAAGCAACTTTCGACCAAGTGAGCTAAGTTTAAAAGGTACATAAAATAATGGAAAGAGGAAGGGGTTTTTTTTTTTTTTTACTCTTCTCTCTCGTTCTCCGTGCTTGCTTTCTTTTCCTACAAATCACCAAAAAAAAACGAAAAACAAAAACAAAAAAAACTTTTCCACACAATGGGGTTAGATCTTGGTTAGCTTACCCAGAAAGTCTACGTTTTCAAATTTTCTTGTTGTTTCTTATTTGTCGTGATCGCACAAGGTGCATGACAGAGAGCATACGTAGCCAAGAAGACAAGAAACAAAAAAACTTTCCCTTACTGTTTCTGATTCGCCGCGATCGCGCAAGGTGCACGGCAAAGAGCGTACGCAGTCAGGGAAGGCAACAGTCTGAGACTAAAACAAAAAAGATCTAATAATAAACTGATAAAATATGAGAGACTTACAAAAAACAAATCTGTCACTGTAACATTATACCTTCAGATTTTTTGAAATGGATGTTTCTGGAGCAAACGGAAATGGTTTTCGCTGAAACAAAAACTATTACCCAATGGAAATGGCGCTCCAGACGTAATGGAACAGCTCCCATGGGCCAAAAATGCACAAAAAACCTATAACCAAAAACCCTTTCAAAGTTTCGGCAACACTAGTTCCAGATCTTGATCTAAACCGAAAGCGACTTTTCATAAAAGTTGTGATACTATGTTTGAGTACACAGGGTACTCCCAAAAGACCGAACACCTTGAGCAACCGCTTCACACAAATAGATCATAGATCAACACACCGATGTTTGTCACATGGTTTAAACCCTCGAGAGGGAAACAGTCCATGGCCCCGGCCAAATAGCTACTTGGATCAATTTATTATGCAAAAGAAAGAAAGTTACATGAGCTTCTCATAATCGATCAACTAGCCAAGGACCCTCTATGCTCTTTAAATAGAGATCATAGACCAATCGGGTGTTAACCATGGATCAATGGTAGGTATTATCTAAGAGAAGTTGAACCGTCGGATCACTCTATGTCTAGAACATATTGTGACCGTCGGATTAGAATATTTACAAATGCATACTAATGCATACTAAAGAAACACACTTTTACCTAACGGATATATTACACAAGTTGATCTTAACTAACTCCTAAGTTTCTAAATATCCTAACACTACTTGACCCATTGTTTTTGCCTCTTGAATGTTGTAATCTAGCCTTGCATTCTCATTCTCAAGTGGACAATTCATGCGCATGTGGGGTCCTCCACATTCCCAACATTAGAGTGGTCCTCTATTCTGTTGTGGTTCTCTGGTATTTTCTCCCACCACTCTAGCTGGCTGCTACTCAACTCAAAACGACTGCTTCTGCTGATTCCTGAAGTTAGAAGGTTTAAAGCCTTTCTTCCTTTGGTCAGACTTCTCGTTCTTCTTGTCCTTCCATGTCTTCTAGTAATCAGGTTTTCTCTTGCTTTTCTCATAGAAATACTTAGCCTTCTGGATTGCTTCTTCCAAAATTCTAGGTTCATAGAACTCGATTCTGTCTTTGTAATACTAAGGAAATCCACTCAGGAAATGTTGGATCTTCACTTTTTAATCTTTGATGTACCTGACATACCTCAATAGTTCCAGGAACTTATTTGCATATTCTTCCATGGTCTGGTGTCCAATATTAGCTCATGGAACTCCTTAATCTTTTCATCATAATACCTGTCAGAGAGGTATTTCTGCTTGAAATACTTCTTGAACTGCTTCCACTTAAGTCTCCTTTCACCGATCCTCTTTACTTGCTTGAAGTGCTCCCACCAAATGGATTCCCTTCTGTTCATATTGAATATGGAAACCCTTGCCTTCATGTTTCCTGAATAATACTGAACTTGAAAATACTTCTTTATCCCAAGAAGCCAATATTCAGCCTCTTGTCCAATCTTTACCTCACCATCAAACGTATAAGGTTTAGCCTTCTTGAATTCATCTCGAGAGCTATCACTGTGGTGCCTCTTTTTCTTTCTCTTGTGAGAAGAAGAGCTTGAATCCCCACTGGATTCTTCTGAGTTAGATGATCTACTAGAAGTCCTTCTTCTTCTTCCAGTACTGCTCTTATTGCCTTCTGGTTTTGCTGTACCATGCCCAGAGTCCATCTTTCTTTGAAAATTGGTCAAACTTTGCAACATAGCAGCATTCAACTAATGTTGCTCTTCCTGGGCTTTAATTAGGCTTCTCATAGTACCTGCAATGTCCGACGGTGTCTCTTGAAAACTCCTTCCATTAGACTCTATATCATCATTTCCAACTCGGACATTTTCCCCAATGGCATCTCACACACGTTCGTAGAAATCCCATGTATCATACCTATCATGGGTTCTCATGGCTAAACCACAACTTACCTTACCAAACTACACTACCTGGAACACTGCCTTGTAAAGTGGCTATGATTCTGCAAAATGTGTTAATACATACAACTATTAGCCACATAACATTCACATGAATTATACATTACTTACTTTTACTTCGAAAAATCATATATTGACAATTTTGTCAAAACATAAAAAATGTCTTTCCCAAAGAATGGTTGTCTAAAGGGGACGATGGGGGTCAAGGGGGCTTGCCCCCTTGTCGCTTTCGCCACTATAGGGCGGGTCGAGGGCAGCGCCCTCATGTTTTTTTTTTTGTAAATTATTCGATTTCTCGCAATCTGGTGCATAAACCCGCTTCCATTTTCCATTTTTTTGACGCCTGAAATCCCATTGAAAAAACCTGCTAAATTTCTCTAATTCGAAAAAATTCTTGACTTTCACCCGCTGTAGAGGCTCCTTCCTCTTTTCCCACCCGCCGCTGTAGCGGCTCCATCTTCCTTTCTCACCCGCCGCTGTAGCGGCTCCTTCTTTCCTTCTCACCCGCTGCCGTAGCAGCTCGATCTTCCTTTCTCTTCCGTCGCCGTAGCGGCTCGAACTTCACCTTCTGTCCACCGTAGCGACTCATTCTTGTTTTTCTAGCAGCCACTACGTTGGCTCTGTTTCCATTTTTCTTCCACCACCATTGTGGCTCAATGTTAGCCTTTCATCCAACATTGTGGCTCGAACATCTTTTGTCTGCCACCGTCATTGCGGCTTCTTATTTTTCTTTGGCCCACCATCATTGCGGCTCAATTTTCGGCTTCCACCTGCCGTTGCGGAAGATTATTCATCTTCTAGCCATTGCAACGTCTGGTCGGCTCTATCTTCATTATTCATCCACCGTTACAGAAATATTTTCCACTTCCAGCCTCTATATCGGCTCGAACTTAGGATTTCACCCACCGAATCCATACTTGGGAAATTTCAGGAATTTCCTCCAAATCAGTGACAACTTTAACTTGCACCCGCTGCTGCAGCTCTACTTCGGTCAACCCAGCCGCTACTGCGGCTCCGCTTCACGTTTCTCAGCCGCCACACATAGAAGAATTTTCACACTTAGTGATTTTCCAAAAATTCTCTCTGCTGGTCTTTGCTCAACAAAGGTTATCCCACCTCTGTTAGCTACTTTTCTTGGCCCATAAAGGTCCACTGCTGCAACCTGGATGCTCTGATACCAATCTGTCATGTCCCCAACCCTTCGACCAGTGAAGAGGACATGACTAACCGATATGAAGCTGGGAAAACTAAGCCCCATGAACATAAGATATAAAATTGCATTGTAAATGAAACATACACAGATGCATAATTCGTTTAATCATACAGCGAAAACAAACACAATCATCCAATACATTCAACATGTTCATCATCCCATTTGAGCAATAAATACAATTGCAAAGATAGAATGGACAAGAGATACTTATCTTTAATAGAAGTTTGTCCCTCAACCAACTACGTTGCTGCAATGTTCCACCCAGCCATAGGCCATTGTGCTCATCAATCACTCAGCAAAACTGCCACCCCCAAGCTGGGCATGATTCCACAAGGAATAAGGGGAAACTAGTAGGATCACACGTAACCAAGGATACACAACTCAGCCAATCCAACACAGCTGGCTTTATCAGGCTATCAGGAGCTAGAAAGGATTATCGCTAAACTAGTGAGCTCAATCCAATAGCTATGGACACTTGCACCAGAGCTAGCTTGGCTTCTAAAACATCCATACACACCCAACACAAGGAAGCATCCCCTTCTTCGTTGTACAGTCCCTCAGGCTATGTCCTCCCTTCCAGTGATATTCAGGGGGTGCAAAGAATAAATTCATCCCTCTAGCTCTGTCTGTGAGATTCCTGCACACACTAGGTTTGTCAAGCAGGCTCAAACCCCATTTCCACTCCCAATTCAACTCAGGCCAAAGCCAAAATATGCACCCACCACACAATACGATTTCTGGGTTGGAGGAAAAACAGTTTTGGCAACAAAACAAATTTCCAGAATGGGTAAAAATAGCCCTTTAGCAACAATTCGATTTCCAAATACGTTTTGGCCCTAATGTGGCCAAAACGGGCTCAATAACACCCAAAATCATGGGTCTCCTCTCCCACTCACTGGACATTTCCAGAAAAAACGATTTCCAACTTGGAAACAACGGAGAAAAATGCAGCAAAACATGGGGAAGGAAACTCAGCCACTGATAATCACCAAAAATGATTTCTCATCCTGAGCAAAGTGAGGTAACAACCAAAAACATGAATGGTTTCACACACAGGAAGTTCTAAGTGCCTGAGAAAGCTCATAAGGAAAAATGGTGAGGAAAACATGCCAACATGAAAGCATGGTAGAATGGCCTACATTTTTGGGTTTTTTCTTTCCCAAGGAGTCAAAACGCATTTCCCAAAAACTGATGGCTTCTCCCATTCGAATTTTGGGTTGTCATACCTTGCCCATCCCATGCAATAACCAACCCAACCAATTTCTAGCAGTAATAAATGATTGGGTGAATGAGACAAGAAAGGTAGTTGACAGTTTGATGGGTTCTCCCTCTGACATTTGGCTTTCCCCCATTGGCCCAAAGGTTTGAATATTCCCCCCCTTATCCTTAGGAAATCATGCCCCTTCTCATTATTGTTGCATTGACATAACTAGTTGTGGGTATTTTTAATTAAAATGCATATTTACATGATGTCCAATTTATAATGTGTTTGACTAGCACAAAATACCATTGGCATCGATTTTAATCGTCAAACATATAACGTTAAATTGATGGTGGGGTTTTCACCTATAGCTCCACACCATGATTAATTACAATGTATACATCATATACATTTAATGCAAACGGGGTCAAAACCGGGGTGTTACAACGTGACTTCCCTGGTTTAGCTGCACTAAATTTTGGATATCTTCTTGCATACGGTCAATCTGACCCATCATCTCTTTTAAGTCCATATCATGGTCTTCAATCCTTGAATCATGGAATCTTTTCTGGTAGGAGATGTATTTGACATCAACCACAAGTTGCTTTACTTCATTTGTCGTCTTTTTGTTATATGTTATTCCAACAGCTACAAAATCTACCAAGTGATAGATATTATCCTTTAAATTGTCAAATCCTTCTCTAACAATCCTTTGAACCGAGTCCATACCTCTTCACTCCTTACCTGCCGCAAAAGGATTTAAATTTTTGTGAAGACTCTGGCTAACTTCACGCTGTTGAATTTCCCCTAACGTCCCAAAATGCCAAAGATCCTACTCTGAATAGATAACCAGATTCTTAGGGACAAAATAGAAATAGGGCTTAAACTCCAAATCACCCAGACACAAAAAGGAGAATAAGAGCTCGAGCTCGCCACAGTTCGAAATGAAAGGAAAGGGTTCTATACACTCAAACGAGAAATGGTAAACAGCTATATAAGCATCAACAAAAATTAAATACGGGTCTATAACCTCATCAAATGGCCGAGAGAGAAGCAGAGGGCTTAAATTATCCATGAGCAACATCAATTCGACTTTGGGCTCCTGCAAGGGGGACTGTTCTTTCTCTCCGGGAGAGCTCTCATAATCCTGGTTAGACAATGAAAAACAATTGAGTCAAAGATGAATTATAATATCCCAATGCATATCCATTGCGCGTGTGATGGAAGAACCTAGAGTGTGAGTCCTGTGTACCAAGCTCGGAGTGAGGAGACTGCATTTAGTAGAAAGGACAGACAATTAAGGAGGGTGGATGAAAGAGTCCACGTGTCCCACAAAGATTTGCATGGGCTACCAAGAGGTAGCAGAACGTCATAAACATTCTTCCTATAGTTCAAAAAAATACCCCATGACATGTCCTGGTGAGTTGGGGGCAGGCCCAATTTGTGTCTTAGGGGATATGTTTGACACTTGCCTCATCATCATTTAATAAGATGGAACCTTGAGGAAGAGAATCCCGCCTGTTTTGTCTACCTTGGCATTGTTCGCTCTTAGGATATGAAAGTAGGCTATGTGCTCAGGGAGATGGAGCTTAGAAATCCTGTTGTGTAACCTTATGCATTTAATGGATCCCGATGGATAACCTGTTTTCATTTCAAGAATAACTTGGAGAGAATCCCCAAAGACAAGCAAACTTGAGATGGTTCTTGCGTCTATCATATCCAATCCTTGCAAAAGAGCCAGCCACTCAGCCTCATTGTTAGTCTTGTTTCCCAATCCCCAAGCAAAAGATTTTACTGTTTGTCCTCTTGGGTTCAAAATCCCCCCCCCCCCCACACCTGCCTCCCCTATATTCTATGCATATGTTGAGAGTATATTGCAACTAAAAATGGTGATGGAAACATCACCTCTGTGCCTCATAGTCATAGAGGGTTCATCAATATGAAAATCCCTTGGGGCATTTTTAATTCAAATAGAAGGATATGTTGCTAAAAGGACCCCTATACATGCTAAAAAGAAATGCATCCTCTTTAGCGATGTGTTGTCTTTCAGGTTTTGGATACCATACTCCATACAATGGTTTTTTTTGGGTCACGTAGCCCATTAGTTACAAAGTTTTTCTTAATTACAATTGACACTTTGTGCACGGGTCTGAAGAAAAGGACAAGATCACAGATATGTGATATTCAACTTCCTAAGATTCTGTGGTCTACCTTGTGCACTTGATGATTGTTCATAGTCAAATCCTTCCTAACACGTAAATTTGAACAACAA
The DNA here is from genome assembly GCA_001517045.1 of Pseudotsuga menziesii. Taxonomy (NCBI): domain Eukaryota; kingdom Viridiplantae; phylum Streptophyta; class Pinopsida; order Pinales; family Pinaceae; genus Pseudotsuga; species Pseudotsuga menziesii. Next base: position 195,393 of record LPNX010762991.1, read on the forward strand.
TATGCTTTTATGAAGTCTAGTTAACAATTTGACATGGGATATATCAATCCTGGACTATTATTTTTCAGCATCTATTCAAGATGCTTAACTTGATAGTGGGAGAATGTAACTGCAACGAAATAAGTTGAAAGTGTATGACTTTGAAAGACCAAGCAAGCAGTGACTGAATACTACATAAATTGATTCTTTGGTCCATGGGGGATGCAACTAAATGATACAGGGATATGGGTTTTCAAAACTTCAGAAAAGGTTGATAACTTATACTATTGAGAGGTTGATAATTTCTTGATGGTGGAAATTGTCAAGCATGTGCCACAATTTTGATTACAATATATTTCTAGTGTGTTGTAAAACTTGGGTTTGGGAAAAACCCTGTAGGGTTCATCAACTTGAGAAATTGGAAAACTCGAAAAAATTAATAAATAAATAAATAAAATTGGCATAAAATTATCCCACAAAAACTCAAAAATATTGACAACTTGAAAAAGTTTGAAAACTCATCAGATATTGGAGTTTTGAAACATTGATTGTAATTGGTTCATATCCATGAAACATCATTAATTCTCTGTGAATATAGGGCCCAATTTAATCTTGAAATCTGCACAGTCTCCTCATAATGTGTATTAGGAATAAGATTAGGAATCATCAATATTTTTGTTTGTGGGTTATATTTTGATTGTAGGTGATGGTACACAATAAATTTACTATCCACTTTGAGATGGAGTGGCCAAATGGGATCATAAAAAAACCTTCCATTTTGGAAACTTTTCGATTTAATACTGAAGCTAGTTAGCCTTCTTTCTTTCTCAACTTCTACTTAATTTGCATTCCATCTCAAGTTTTCGTTGCACCAACTCACCCTTGTAAGTGGCGTTGTCACTTTGCTTGTCCTGCAGAGTATGAAAATGCCTACATTTACCTCATTATAATAAATTACATAAAGTGTTGGTATCATTTTGCTTGTTTTGCATAGTATGAAGGTGCCTACATTTACCTCATTATAAAATATTGCATAATATTTGTACACAATGTTCATTATCATGAAATTTGGAAGGAAATCCCAACATTTGGAGGGCGTTGATTGTATGATTTTATTGCACTAAGAGTCTCAAAATGCTTCTATAATTCAGTAAGATAGAGATGTTGTTTGCTTACATCATCATATGTTGGTTTAAGAAAATGTATAACAAAAATAATAAGGATACTATATGTTAATTAAATATAGATATAAATAGAAATACAACATCTCTACATTATATGAAAGATAGAGATTTGATATACACATGTAATACAAAAACAATTATATAAAGAGATTAAAACAAGACACCAAAGTTACACACAAATATAAATACTTTAAATATGATATTTACATAAAAATGTTATTATGATACATATCTTAAGGATAATCCAAAATATATTATTACATATCTATATTTGCACAAATTGTAAGTTTTATGGATTCCACTGAAACTACAACAAACCTAGATCCATTTTGAATGATACAAAAAATTACACCTCGAGATATTTGATCCCTTTCCTCGCTTGATACATCTGTTGTCAACATGGGTCTATGTTGATTTTATCTTGGTTCTTGAATTGAGTAATTAGGTAGATGAGGATGTGTTGGTAGGAGTGAAAAGAAATCCCTCAAATACCTTCCTTTGTAACATAGGCCTACAACTTCTTGCTCACTCTAGTCTTCCGTTAAATTGTTCAAATTTACAAATATTACATTACAATAAAAAAGTTAAGCATTCATACTTATCTTAAAGTGTAGAAACCTTGAGAAACCTTACTAATTCTTAAAATGGATAATATAAAATGTTTGGTGATATGTTTTTAAACATAGAAATTTCTACGGAAAAATGTTTTTAAACATAGAATTTATAAGTATTTTATATAATTTTTATAAAATTTTGGTGATTTTTATAGTAAAATATTTTACATTAAAATTTGGATGAAATTTAATATAAGGTAGTAACATGATCAACAATCGTGAACGCTCCTAGAATTGCTCAACCCTGGATTTCACTCCAAGAACATTTCAAAATATTTCTTGATTGAACCCTGGTTCTCTAGAGTTGCTCGCTAGATATGAGACCTCTGTTGGTGGGTTTCATCTGCTGGGAACCTGCGTGCCTGTTTCATTTGGAGGAATTTTTTGTTTGGTGAGATCATGGTCTTGGATTGTTGCCTTCTCGGGGTTTAGAGCCCTTTGCTTGCAGCAGATTCATGAAGCTGTGCTCGTGGTGATTTCCAGTGTGGTCCTTCTCCTAGGCTCTAAGCTTTCTTCGATTGCTGCTTTTAGAAGTCGATTGGTGATTTTCTGCTAACTCGCTTTCCTTTCTTGGGCAGATTATGTTCATAAGGAATCTCTTAGTGGAACCAGCTATGGATTCCGATGGGATTCCTCCCCTGCCTCTTCCTCCTGACTTAGAAGCTTCCAAGAGATTGATCGCTTCTTGTGGCAAGAGGAAAGGGGTCCTGCTCAGACATTTGTCAAGAAAATGGATATTCCTTCGGTAGAATTTCCTATGGATTGGATTTTTCGGTCGACTTTAAAGCTTTCTGAACGATGGCTAATAGGGCTATTCACCAGCCTCTGGTCATCTCCAAAGGCCATTGACGGATGGGTGCAAAAGAACTAGAGGCCCTTAGTTTCCGAAGGTATTCGTAGTCATTTTGTTGGAAGAGGGTATTATGTTTTTGTTTTTGAATCAGCAGATGACCGAGATCTTATCTTTTGAAATGGTCTATACCTCATGAGTCCACAGGGTCTCTACTTGAATAAGTGGACCCCTGATTTTGATCCCATTCAGGATGTGTCATATGTTGTTCCAGTTTGGGTAAGGCTCCCGCATCTTCCTCTTCATTGCTGGAATTTAGAAGCTCTTGAAACCATTGGGAATAAGTTGGGCAAATATATTGACAGGGCTGAGAGGAAAGACCAATTTTCTTGCACAAGGATATGTGTTGAGGTCGATTTGGAGACAGGCCTGCCCGAAGCAATCAATTTAAAAATTGCAGAATGGTCTCATATCCAGGAGTTGGATTATGAACAAATTCCATTTAAATGTAGATTCTTCCATGGTTACAGCCATTTTGCTTGAAATTGTAAGAAAAAAAATGAAGAGGAAATGGAAATCGAGAAAGCAGACCAATGGACTCAAGTTCAAAAAGATGGAAATTCCAATCCTGGTTCTAGAAAGAAAGGTAAAGTAGCTAATACAGTAGTAAGTGGCACTGCTGTGGGGAAGAAATATTTGATTCCTCAGGTGATAGATAGCTCCAAAACTCCTTCTAATCATTTTGTTTCCCTTAGCTCTTCTGAAGCCCTTGAAGAAGGGGAAATGCAGAAAGTGGTTGGGCCTGAGATGCTTTCTGAAGTAAATACAACAATTCTAGATCATGTTGGTCCATCTAATTCAGATCCTCTTTGGGTCAAAGGTACTCCCATTATTACTCCTATTTGTGTTAGTTCTCCCCCATCTTATGTAGATATTTCCCGTAAAAAGCAGGTTCATAGCTCTGTATCTTCAAAGTAAGATTCCATTGAGCATCTCTCCAAAAAGGTTGGTCGAAAGTCTAAGAAGGAGGTCCGGGAAGAAGAGGCTGAGAGGTTAAAGACACAAGACAGTCAGTCCACTATTGAAATGTATTATGGAAGGAATAAGAGAACCAGGCCTCCTAAGGGAGTAATCACTCCCTCTCCATTGAGCAAGTAATGCAGATAGTCTCTTGGAACTACAGGGGATTGGGGAACCTAATCAAAGCTGAAGCAGTCAAAGACCTCATGAGAATGGCTCCTTCTGAAATTCTCCTACTTCAAGAGACTAAGATTGAAGAGGAAGCTCTCCTTCTTCTTAGCAAAAACAAATGGAAACCGACTGTTGATAAAGCTGTCAGTGCTAGAGGTTCTTGTGGGGGAATAGCAACCCTATGGTGTGACGAGAACTTTCAGCTAAAAAGGTGGTTTTCCACTAAGCACTGGATTTTTTTGGAGCTCTTCCATATTGCCAGTAAGACCTCTATCACTCTCTTTAATCTTTATGTTCCAGTTAATTACAATGAAAAAAGAGTGTTGGACTTAGTTGACAGATTTCCTAGTTTCCAACTCTCCTGTAAACATCATACTAGCTAGTGATCTAAACATTTGTCTAGCACCGAACGAAAAAAAGGACTGCGTGGTTAGGATTTTATGGTTGACACGGTGGATGGATTGATACGGGACTGGGAGTTGATATATTTCAACCCCAAGGTTGGACAATATATTTGGTCAAATCATAGAGCAGGGGCCACAAATATCTTAGCTAAGCTTGATCGCTTTGTAGTTTACAGCTCACTAATTGATGGCAAAACCATCATTTCATCCAAAATATTACCAAAATTATCGTCTGATCACAATCCAATTTCCCTGCTTTTAGAAAAAGATGAGGAGCTTGGGCCAATCCTGTTCAGATTCAGCACCCTCTGGATCGATAGAGCTTGGTTTTTAGATGTAGTGACTCAGGCTTGGTCACAATATGTTAACGGCTCACCCAATTTTGTCTGGGAACAGAAGCTGAAGAATACCAAGCATGCGCTGAAGGTATGGTTAAAAACTCCTATTTCCTCTCCTATGATCATCAGAAAAGAAAAAGTGGCAGAGCTATCTGCATTACAAATTAGTATGGAAGATAGATAAATCTCTGAATCTTATCTAGTACAGGAACATCTTGCTCAAATTAATACCACACTATCATTCAGAAAAGAAGAGGAGCATCTCCAGTTAAAATCTCGCTGCCTCTGGCTTAAGGTGGGGTATAAGAACTCAGCTTACTTCCATTGACAGTGTTGTGTTAGAATATCCCAAAATCATATCTCTGAAATTTTCACTGAAGAGGGGGTTTCAATAAAAGGACAAGCTCTCATTAAACTGTCTGCAAGTAAGCATTTCCAATTTTTATTTCAGGAAGATGGACACATTGAAGAGAAGGTTGTTTCTGAATTTTTGGAAAATGTCCCTTCCCTTGTCAATGCTAAGGACAACCATGTTTTGATGAAACCATTCTCTGAAAAGGAAATTGTTGAATTTATCTGGGTTATAGAGTCGGATAAGGCTCCTGGGACAAATGGATTTTCTGTCCACTTTTACAAAGTCTATTGGTCCATCATCAAAACCGATCTAGTCCGAATGGTGAGTGCTTTCCAAAGAAAATCAAAAGTGGGAGGTTGTACAAACTCAACATTCCTTGCCTTTATCCCCAAGGAAGTAAATCCTTCTTCTTTTGATAGATTCCGTCCAATTTCATTGTGCAATGTCTCATATAAGATCCTTGCGAAGCTTCTAATAGATTTAAGCTATTGCTAGGTAAACCGATCTCTCCTCTTCAGGGGGGATTTGTTAAAGGTAGATAGTTAGTGGATAATGTTATACTAGTCCAAGAAGCTCTACATTCAAGCTTCCAATGGAAGGAGAAAGGTAAGATAATAAAGCTAGATATGAAGAATGATTTTGATCATGTAAAGTTGTCTGTCCTTTATGATGTCTTGTTATATTTTGGTTTTTGCTCAGAGTTTGTCAATTTGATCAAAGCATGCACTGATGGGCCTTGGATACCACCTTTAGTTAATGGTAGGCCATCTGACTTTTTCAAGGCTTCCAGAGGCCTTCGACAAGGTTGCCCAACGTCCCCCTTCCTGTATATATTGATGGCTGAAACTCTTAGTAGAAAACTCATAGTTGAAAAGGAAGCTGGTTACATCCCGGGTATAAAAATTGCTAAGGGTCTGGATCCAATTAATCACTCTCTTTTTGCAGATGACTCTCTTCTCCTTGGAGGAGCCTCTATGAATATTTCTTAGGAATTCAATACCATTCTTCAAAAACTCTCCCAAATATCTGGAGCATTGATCAACAAAACTAAAAGCGCAGTTTATGGCTGGAATGTAGAACATACAACAATTAGTAGAATAGCAGATTACTTGGGCTTTCCTAGTTTTGACAAGTGGGAAAATATCAAGTATTTGGGGCTGCCATTAACTCTAAGCCCATCTCCTCCCTCTCTCTAGATGAAGGTGTTGGCCAAGTTAAAAGCCAAAATCTCTTCTTGGGGTGGTCATTAGCTAACCAAGGTTGGGAAACTCATCTTGATCAAGGCAGTACCTTCAGCTTTTATGATCTTCCATGCCTCTCTGATGCTTTCCCCAAAGAGTATAACGGCTCAGATTTCAAAACTTCTTCGGGATTTTCTATGGAACAGCGGTAAAGAAGGTCAAAGAAAGATGCATTTGGTAAGTTGGGAAGTTCTTAAGAGACCTATTTTAGAGGGCAGTTTACAAATACGAGATCCTGGGTTGGCTAATCTGGCGATGAGTGGAAAACTTATATGGCAGTTGTATGTGAATAAAATTCATCCAGTTAGTAATATTTTCTGGAAGAAATACCTTAAGGGAGGCTCTCTGATAAACGTTATTGTTGCAAGTACTTTATCTAGAACTCTTGCAGAAAAGGCTTTGAATTTTTCAATAAACATCTTTTTAGAATACCTAGTAATGGGAAGAGAATATGTCTCTGGGAGGATAAAATTTCCGGGAATCCTCCTCTCTCCTTTGTAATTCCATTAACAGAGATAATGAGTTGGGAAACCAATAAAGGATTGATTCAATTGGCTGACATTTGTTCCTGGGATTGTGTTGGCAATTGGATTGGTTGGTCTCTCCCAAACCTTCCTACCCATCTTCTTCCACATAAAAATTTGTTGTTTCATACTCTCACTAGTCTTGCACCTGTTCACTACACCAAACAAGACAACTAGGGATGGGGTTTGGATGGATTCTACTCGGTTGCCAAAGGATACTCTGCTCTTCAAGCCCCCCACTGTTAAGACTATCCATCAACAATCTGGAAACCAGTTTGGTACTCATATTGTCTGCCGAAAGTAAACTTCTTTGTGTGGATGGTGTTAAATAATAATATTTTGACAGGTGAATCTCATATGAAACATGGCTTCAGAGGCCCATTCTATTGTCGTCTATGCAATTCTGCCTTGGAGATGACCAATCACCTGCTAGTGGATTGTGCATTCTCCAGAACGGTTTGAGAAATAATACAGCATGATGTATTAAGCTCCTTCTCTATCCAGAACTCAACAATTGAATTTTATATATCCTAGCATGAAAGTCGACCTATGAAATCGCATTCAGAAATCCTGCACAATAACTGGCACTCTATTCTGAAATTTATGTGGTGGGCAATTTGGCTTGCCAAGAATTGTTGCATCTTCAAAGAATAGAGACCGATCCCCCCGGTAGTGGCTCTAAAATCTAAATTGTGGTTCATTGAGTCTATTGGACAGCCTTTTTCCAATCTTTCAGCAACTTTTTGTTTGGGCTCCCCTCAAACTCCAGATAAAAATTTGCTAAGGGCCAAGCCAGTCGATCCTCCTTCTTGGAGGTTCCGTGGGAACCAAGAATATTTTAATAAAATTTGGTTGAATTCTGCTTCAGCGGTCATTTTTTTTATGGTGCTTCCAAGGGGAATCCAGGGGTCTCTGGTGTTGGATGCCTTGTTCTCTCTCCCGACAGATTGACCAGTATCAGTTTTAGCTGGGGTCTTAGCTCCATGTCAAATAATCAAGCTGAATGCTACAGCCTTCTTTTGGCGGTTCAGCTGGCTAAGGAGAATGACTTTAAATCCGTCCAAATCTTTGGCGATTTGGAGATGCTGATAAAAGCTTTAAATTCAGCTTGCAGCTTCAACAATTTTTCCTTAAACAGAATTCTGCGGAGAATTAGGATAATAATGAAATATTTTGAGATGACTGAATATTTTCATATTCTCGGTGACTTAAATAAACTTGCCAACCCCATGGCCAACAAATCATGTCTTCTCTCCCAAGGGTTTCTTAGCCTCAATGGGGAAACCAGTTGTTTGCGTCCTATTTCGTAATCATTCTTGATAAGATCTGGTTTTTTTTTTGTTTTTTTTTTGTTTTTTTTTATGTTCCTCCATCTCGGTTAGGTGAAGGGAATAATATGGTTATTTTGATAAATGTAACAAGGTTGATTTGTAATTTCCAAAAAAAAAACCAACATCCCTTCATAAAAATAAAATTTATCCGTTTGTGTTACAAAAAAAAAACAATCGTGAACGCTCCTAGCTCTAAACAAGTAAAAAATCACGAGGGATCAAGATCGGGTCGAGGTTCCTGCGAGCATCTGCGACCTAGGGTTAACTAGAATCCCGGTTGGTTACCTGCATGCATGGATCCTCCTCTATATCCTCCCTTGGAGGAGTGTTGTTTTGGAAAGCACACCCTTATAACCTAGGGTCTCTGGGGTTACCAAATCACTAAGCTAGACTTGCATACAATCAGCCATGTAGAAATTGAAATAGGAATAGGAAGAAAATGGGACAAACCTGGTTAATGACGGTTGATCCAAGCTTTTTATTCTCCTCTTCCAGTTGCTTCCACAGCTTCCAGGGCTTTCTCTAATCACCTACAAAGAACAAGTTCTTCCTGCAAAAAAATAAATAAATAAATAAAAATATATATATATATATTAGCAGGAAGAACTTGTATATATATGTATATGTATAAACTTAAACAATAGAAACCACTGGTGACATTTGGTATCGGATGGAGGAAGAGAGGCTAGGATTCCGGCTAAAGGTGATGGCGATGGCGTAGGCTGGCAGCGAGAGTGTACGACTAGTCAAGGCCTCTAGCTATGGCTAGGGGTCTGCCTTGGACCATGGTTTCTCCAAGTTAGGTCCTTTTTATGCCCTGAGACACGGTTATTAGCTGTAGTTTTCTATTACGGTGTCCGGTTGTAGGGATTCCTCGAGGTTCGAAGAAGTTTGAAGGGTTTATTAGCTGTCACGGTTTTCTTTACCGACAGTAATGGAGGATCTGGACGTGGTTGATTATTCTAGTGACAGGTTGGAGAGCTCTGACATCTGGGAGGTGCCAGGTGGAGGGTCGATGGAGCTATTGGTGGACTTCCCTAGGCTGGGTCAGGATGAACTGGTTCCGGCTAATCTTAAGCTGCTAGGGCTGGAAGACGTTACATCCCCATCTAAATTTCTTGTTTTCTCACCGGTGGAGCAGCTACCGGTAGATTTACTTGTGGATTCCCTTTCTCGGTGGGCTGATGGTTTGCTGGGGTCCCCGAGCTGGAGGGAAGAGGGGGTTACATTGTCCCAGAACGTAGGGCTTTCGTCTTCAGTTTTTCCGGGAGGGTTTGGAGCAGTGGAGGGACGTTTTCAGGCAACAACAGAGGGGGTGTATGGTCAGGCTTTGCAGGGAAAGTGTTCAAGTGGAGAAACTTCAGAGGAGGACTGGAGGGTGCCATTGGATGTAGCTGAGCAACGATGGTTTGGCTCTCCCAGAAGGGATCTCTCTACTGGCTATTTTGGGGACTCGGGTGAGTCTGAAGGGAGACTAGCTGGGGGTTGTGGCAGATCTAAGAGTCACCGAAAGAATTGGATTAAAAAGAAGCTGGTTCGGAATTATGCGGTTGGAGAAGACTTAGCTTGGGATAATGTGCTGAAGATGGCGAGGTGTACTCTGGTCAGGAGGGTTATGGGGAGAAACTTTGCTAAAAAAACCGTTCAGGACTGGGCTGCGGCTTCTTGGGGCAACCAGTTTGGATATGTTTCAGTGGTTGAGATGTTGAATAGAGGTTGGTTTGCGATCAATCTGGAGAAGGAGGAGGATTTCAAATGGATTCAGACCAAAAGCTGGCATATCGATCATTCACCGGTCCTCTTGAAACCATGGAACCCTCTGTTTGATGCTAGCAAAGAAAGGGTGGACGTAATCCCTATCTGGGTGAGATTACCAGCACTTCCTCTCCACTTCTGGGACTTGTATCATTTTAGGCGTATTGGAGATATTCTAGGGACCTTTCTGGAGGCGGACCTATCCTTCCTCGAAACTAAGGAGAAAAAGGTAGCTAGAATCCTGGTGAATATAAATCTCAGGGAGGGTTTGGCAGAATCTATTAATTTGGAATGGGGGCCGGTTCCCATCCCACAAGCACTGGATTACGAGAATGTCCCTTTTCGTTGCAGACAATGCCATGTTTATGGGAACCCGGCGTCGGCGTGCACGTTGTAGGTGCGCACTCACATTGGTAATAGAAGGAAAGGTGCTTGGGTTGCACGAGAGAGACCCTCTGAGAAGCCTCCTGTGATATTTGGCTCTGCACAGACCTCTGCGGATGATTTGGATAGCGATCCGCCTATTGAAGACTTGATTTTTCCTGACCCTGTGGTGGATGAAGGGACTCTTGATCCGCCAGCTCAGGCCTCTGTTCCGGTAGATGACACTACTATTGGGGATATTTCTGGTCCGGGTAACCCCGCTTTACCCCTTCTGTCCAATGTTAATCTGTTCTTGAATAATGTTTCTTTTCTTGGTTTCGATTGGATTGATGGTTTGAGGAAGCTTTCCCTCTCGGGGCAGCATGGCCCCTCTTTGTCTCCCCCTTTGCCCTTTGTCTCAGTAGAGGCCGTCACGGGTTTGGGCTCACAACCTGTTGCTGCCATTATCGCCTTTGATCCAGACCCCCCTATTTCTATGGAAGAACCCCCCTCTGCTGTTTTGGATCCTGACCCTGATTTTTGTACTAAGGAGTCCTATCCTTCCCCTCCAAACTCGGGATATTTTTTAAGATCCAATCACAAACCTGCCTCTGGGTTGGGTAAGATTGCTTCGTCGGTGAGAAGAGGTCGGGGCAGGAAGACAAATCTCTTCAAGGCTCAGTCCAGAGCCAAGGAGGATCTTTTGGGAGGAAAACAACTTTCGATTGAAAAGGCCCTTAGAGCAGAGACGGCCAAGAAGAATGGTCGAATATGAAGCTTTTGTCTTTCAACTGTCGAGGGCTGGCTGGGCCTGGCAAGAAATCAACCTTCATTAGGGTGCTTACTCTTGAGCATCCGGATGTGATTTTTCTACAAGAGACTTTAGGAGTAGGAGAGGTGATTCAGGAGAGGCTGGAAAGCTGGTTACCTGGGTGGTCCTTTGTGACTTTGGATGTAAAAGGACGTTCAGGGGGCCTGGCGATGGGATGGAAAAATAGTTGTGTGAAGATGATTAACTCTTGGGGAGCTGAGGCGGTGCTGGGTGTTGAGGTTTTTTCTGAAGAATTGGGGATCTCCCTTTCTGTGGTTAATGTCTATGGACCATATCTTAACAGAGCCCCTTTTTGGGACTCTTTTTTTCAAAACCCTTTGGTGAACGGTGATTCGGTAGTGTTGGGTGGAGATTTAAATTTCTCACTAGGGCATAATGAGGTTTGGGGTCCTCATGCTCAGGTGGATTCCTTGGCGGGGTTTTTTATTCAGAAATTGCTGGAGAAGGGTTTGCTGGATTTTGAGCCTGTAAAATTAAAGCCGACATGGAGAAACAATCGTAGCGGGGATGCTAGGGTGGCTAAAAGACTGGATCATTTTTTGGCAGCAGAGCATTTGGTGGACAAATTTTTCTTGGTAAGACAATGGGTGGGCAGTGGGGGACTCTCTGACCACTTTCCTATCTTCTTCGAAATCAAAAGGGGCCCATCAATCCCCCGAGCCCTTTAAAATTCAATAAAGTATGGCTTCAGGATGAGACCTTCAAAAACCTATTCCTATCACAATGGAACCCTATTGGGAGGGAAAATGATAGATCGGATGCTCTACAGTTTGCAGACAATATAAAAAGACTTAAGGTGTTCATCAAAGAGTGGGTAGTAGCAAAGAGAAACCGAGATGAGGCCGAACTGAAGAATGTAGAAGCAAAACTTCTACTGATCTACGAAGGAGAAGGAGGTGGATTTTTAACTCAAGAGTCTAAAGAGGCATTGTCAAGGTTGGAGAGTAGACGCAATACTCTTCTGTTGGAAAAAGAGGAAGCTTGGAGACTTAAAAGCAGAGCTATTTGGTTGGAGTGTGGAGATGATAACACAAAAAAAATTCATGCCTATGCCAGAGGAAGGAAGGTGGCAAATACCATTTGGAGCCTGCAGGATGAGGAGGGTAATTCTCATGTATCTTTTGAAGAAAAGGCTAGATGTGGGGTGAATCATTTTCAGCATTTGTTCAAAGCCCCACTTCAGGCCTCAATTGAAGAGGTTATTAGATTGGCATAGATGTTTCCTCATTTTGTGGATGAGGAGGGCAATAGGGATCTTATGAAGGAAGTTTCGGAAGAAGAACTTAAGGAGGTTATGGGCAGTTTTCAAAAAGATAAAAGCCTAGGGCCAGATGGATGGACGATTGATTTTTTTCTGGCTCTCTTCGATATTCTGGGGATGGATCTGCTGCAGTTGATAGAAGACTCTCGGTCGTCTGGTTGGATACCGGCCAGTTTCAACTCCACTTTTATAGCCCTCATCCCAAATTCAGACAATGCAAGATCCCTCACTGACTTCAGGCCTATCTCCTTGTGCAATTGTGTCTATAAGATTATCTCAAAAGCAATTGCCTTGAGACTGAAAGCTATTCTTTCAGAGCACATCTCTGTCGAACAGTTTGGCTTTCTGGAAGGGCGACAGATCCATGAGGCAATCGGGGTAGCTCAGGAAGGACTGCACAGTTTAAAGACCAGAAGGCTTAAGGGGGCTATCCTCAAAATTGATCTTTCTAAGGCATATGACAGATTCAGTTGTCTTTATTTAAGGTTGCTCCTAACCCATCTTGGTTTTGGCATCAATTTTATAAGATGGATTATGTCATGTATAACTACTGTTTCTTTCTTTGTCTTGATTAATGGAGCGGCCTCCCCCTTTTTTCATGCCGAGAGAGGTCTTAGACAAGGTTGCCCTTTATCTCCGCTCCTCTTTCTTTTGGTTGCTGAAGGTTTAAGCAGGGCCTTAAGAGTAGCCCGAGCTGAAGGTCGTTTCATTGGGATCTAGATAGCGCCGAATTTAAATATTACACATCTACTCTTTGTGGATGATGTACTGATTTTCTGCTCTGGCACTAGAGGAGAATCTAGGGTCCTTCAGGAGATCTTGGAACTCTTCTCAAAGGCCACAGGTATGGAGATAAACTTTGGCAAATCTTCTTTGACTACTCATATGTTAAGACCGGAAGAGGAGGCCGAAATCTTGAGGTTTTTCCCCTTTACTACAGCAGGCCTGGATGAAGGACTAAAATATCTTGGCTTCTCACTAAAAGCAAACCTGTATCAGAAATAGGATTGGTTTTGGCTGGTTAGGAAGGTTGAGAAGCGTCTAATGGTTTGAAGTCACAAGTGGCTCTCTTGAGCAGGAAGATTAGTATTAGTCAAAGCTGTTTTGGAGGCAATTTCAGTGTATTGGATGCCATTATCCTGGATCCCGAAAGGGATCCTTGAAAGGATTAGGAGGATTTGTTTCAGATTTCTTTGGAGTGGTCATAAGGAAGATCAGACCACCCCATGGGTAAATTGGAAAAGGATTGTTGTTCCAAAAGGCATGGGAGGATGGGGCCTAAAGGACATATTCTTATTTTCAACAGCCTTGGCTGCAAAGGGAGGGTGGAGGTTGGTAAAATCCAGCAGTCTGTGGACCCGGGTGATAAAACAAAAATATCTCCTTGGAGAGAGTCTCTTGGATTGGATTAGAAATCCCAGGAAGTCACATACAGGAGGCTCGGTGATTTGGAAAGCAGTTGTTAATTCTTTCTCTTTGATCGAAAACAACCTGGCTTGGGATGTGGGCAATGGGGAAAGTGTTTTGATTGGCAGGGATCCATGGATGGGCAGCACCCAACAGCGCCTTCTTCCTCTAGATGTCATTGAGGCGTTAGGCCATCAAGGGTTCTCCACACTTAACCAGCTAGCTGATCCAAGGCCCGATGAACCGTGGTCTCAACGATGGCGAAGGGCCAACTCCTTGGGACTGGGGGAGCGGGAGATTGGAATCATGGATCATTACCTAAGGGAGCTGGTTCGGGCTAACATTCTGCTTTTCGAACAAGAAGACTCTCTGGTGTGGGAGGCCGATCCAGGGGGCATTTACACTCCTAAGGCTAGGTACTTAGCCCTCAGTGCAGGGGTGGAACAAAGGGAAGAAGTCTGGTGGTGGAGGCCTCTGTGGAGGCTTAAATGTCCAGCAAAAACGAAGTTGTTTTTGTGGTGTGTTCTAAATAATAAGGTCCCCATGTGGGATGTCCTCCAGAAGCGTTATTTTCAGGGACCAGGATGGTGTGTGTTATGTAAAAGGGAGCTGGAATCAACTCTTCACTTGTTTCTTTCATGTTCCTTCTCAATTGAAGTCTGGCGGGAAGTTTCCTCTTTGGTTGGCTTCAACTGTCAATGGGAAGGGGAAACTGTTGGGGATGCCTGGGAATCTTGGTGGAGGAGAACACCCCAGAAACAACATAAAATCTTACCTCTTTTGGTCATCTGGGGGATTTGGCTGGCACGTAACAAGGCCATTTTTAAGGACGCTCCAAGCATTCCGGCTATCACCGGTGCTCTGTTAGTGGGTTTCTTATCCGGAACATATAAGGGCTATAAGAGAACGAAGACTTTTAGATTTGGAATTAGATAGATCCTCCCCATGGGCGTTTTTTGATGGGGCAGCCCAGAACAATTTGTGTGGAGGTGGCGCAGTACTTTATTTAACAGAATCCCATTAGTTTGTTATGTCTTTGGGGCTAGGGGGAGGCACAAACAATTTTGCCAAACTAATGAGCCTCAAAATGCTGCTGATGTTTGCTTTGGAGAAAGGGTGCACTGAACTAAATTTTCTTGGTGACTCTTTGAATGTTATAAACTGGATCAATCAGACACAAGAGTGTAGGCATTTGAGATTAGCACATATTATCTACTCCATTCGGCAGCTCCTCCTTCGATTTGACTCTTTTTCGTGCTGGCATGTTTACAGGGAAAACAACAAGGAAGCGAACAAAGCTTCCAAGGAAGGGCTCCTGCTGGTAGTGGGTACTTGGCTGGTGAAAGAATCAACTGATGGCAGAGTGCAGGCCTTTCATCACAGGCCGTTTATTGAAATTTTTTTATTTTTGACAGGACTTTTTAATGCTTAAATATCTTGTCGCTGATTAATATCTTGTTTTAAATTTTCTTCAAGAAAACTGCTGAAAAGGTAAAGCACCATGGTTGCGAATATATCTTCTGAGAATATGCGTATGCTCTCCTAGCATTTATATGACAGCAGACTCTAGTCTTTAAAGGAACCGGTTTTTTGTTCTCATTTAAATGAAGTGGCAGAATGTGAATCTTCAATGGTTTCAAGAACTCTTGATGGCAGAATGCTGGCAGTGAAACAGGCCGATCTATATGAATTCTACCTTATGGAAAGACTCTATGGTATTGATCATACCTTCTTCTTTTGTAAAAGCATCAACGTATGCTTTCCTCGAACTTTTATTATAGAAGACTTAGCAGTCTATCTATTGGATCCAGTTTTTTGGACTTCGGAATTCATGTGTTTTGTGAATATTCAGAATGTAATTTTGATCTCGAAAGATGAATGAAATTATGCTTTTTTTTCTTGGAAAAAAAAAAATATGTATATGTATGTATATATGTATATGTATGTATATACATATATATCTATATATATATGTATATATGTATACATATATATACAAGTTCTTCCTACAAAT